>JAJQQW010000009.1:110518973-110923973 GCA_025583905.1 Ia io
CACGTTGTGATGCTCCTGACCTGGCTGGGGATGCCTCTTCCAAGGAACTCATTGAACCGTGTGTTAATCAGCAGAGTGCCCCTATCTTCTTCCTCTTCCATAGCACTATGCTTTACACTACCTTGTTTCCACCTCCTAATAGCTGTGCAAATAGGTCGTGTATAAACCTGACATCATTGTGCCCTATTTTGCTGACATGAAAATGGAAGGGAACTTGTCCAGAATTATATATCAATGATGATGGAACTCGGGGAGCCCAGCTCACTGTCGCCTACCCCAGATTTCTTTCTGTGAAATTTGCTCAGACTTTGGGATATTCAAAAAAGAAATAGTCTGTTTCATCAATATTACGTTAGCTTAAAAAGGTTTATCAATGAAATAGAATCAGGATATGTATGAACAGAGTATCAATAGCTACTTTATCATTTATTGTTCCCGTTTCTTTCTTTTTTTATTTCTATTTTCACTAGCCCTCAGGCTTCCCCTATATTTAAAAATATATAGTTTACATATCTTCAACTTACTGCCCTTCTCTCTACCTCTTCCCCCTTGAATTCTTGGAAAGTATTCTGTACTCAGCTACCCTGCCTCTCCATGGCTCCCAACTCCTCATGTGTCACTTCTACCCGCACCACCCACATGAAACTGCTCTCCTTCAGGCAGAAGACCAGTCACCTTTGATCACTAAATCCACCTCAGCCATCATTACCCATCCCTCCTTGTGCATTCAGAGAGTGAGCAAATGGTATTTTTTGAAATTCCTTCTTCCACGTTTTAGTATAACTAGACTCTCCTGGTGGTATTTCTGCATCATTTCCTGACCCAAAAGATTAAGTGGAGAGCACGGAGCCGAGGACAGACATGGAGGAGTAGGATGCAGTTGGAGAAAGTTGTCACAAAGTCTAAAGCTCAGATTGAGCTGAAATTAGTGGGAAAATGTGACAAGCAACATCAAAGGCTGTTGAGAGTGTTGGGCAAGAAGAAGAGGCTTGGGATGATGCTCTCGTATCAACAGCTGGCAGGCAGCAACATCTGCTCTGCTTGATGTGCAGCAGGAGTGCTGGTCAAGCAGACAATGTAGACCAAGAGTCACAGAAGAGGGAGGGAGAGGGGGGACGGAGGGAGGGAAGAAAGGATTGAAAAAATAATCAGAGCCCCTGATCATTTAAATTAAACAACATTCCCAACCCCTTGCTGGTAAGGGATGCAAACTATGTTTACAGTGAACTATTATATATTTGCCAAGTGACAAGCAGGATGCTGTGCCACCAGTCACTGCTGGGACCGTCCACCAAAGGGAAACCATTGTCCCCACTGGAAAGATTAAGGAAGGTGTCATGAGGTTCAGTCCATAGACCTCCAAAATCCTAATATTTTAGCAAAAATTTTACAGACATAAACCCAAAACCTTTGTGGATAAACTTTGAAGAGTCAAACTAAAGTTGTTAGAAAGTAGCTATACTCCATACCCATTTTCAAAGACAGTAAATTCTAGAAATTATAGGTTGAAATAAACTAGTTTGGGTTATAGAAAGGATGGTGTGTGAGCAGTCAGGAAATGACAGGGGTCTCAGGAGGCCTGGACAAACCCCATGGGCATGTTGACAGGGCCAATTAATAAGGGGCTCCAGGCTGATGCCGGAATAAGGGCAGGCCAGGCCAATCTTGAGTTCACATAAATCCTGGTCAGAAAGCTCATGTATTAGAGGGAAGAATAATCCAAGTTGTAAAGGACTTCGAAAGGCTGGAAGCAAGGAGATAAAATGTACTAGGGAGACTTGTAAAGACTTCTATACAAGTTGTGAAAATTCATTTGCAACACATATAATGAGCATCGTGTTCTCACTGGTGTATGAGGAGGTCATCAAACAATCCCCAGGTTCTGTGCTCAGCCTCATTTAATTAAGGATGGTACAAAATCACAGTCTTTCATAGAGAGGCCCACACAGAGAATTACTTAGAAGTTTTGCCATCTAAAGAGAGGTTGAGAAAATGAGAGGATTCAACGTGGAAAAGAGAAAGCAGACGCAAAGAAACAGACATGGCATCTCCGTGGACATATTCGAATGCTTTGTAAATGGTTCTGGAAGGTGTTGGAGGTCTTGGAGGAACAGAGTGCTGGGTTTTCTGCAGAACATGTAAGACACTCAGAGAGAGGTTTAGGGTCGAAGGCCTGGACAGACAGTGTGGGACCAACATGCAAAGGCTGGCACTGTGCTGAGAGGTCCCGTTGGCCAGGAGGTCCCTTTGAGAGTTCCCAGGCATGGATGTGACACAGTAGAGAGTGTTTCAGATCCATGACCCTTCCTGCAGTGTGGATGTCACTTAGAGCACTGAGAGACTGAAGCTGGGGAGACGAGGGAGGGAACTGTTGATCAGTAACTGATATTTGGACTAAGGAGACAGAACAAAGCAATGGTCCCATGCAGACAAGCTGAGGTGGGAGAGACCAACAGGTTTGAGAGGCAGGTCAACCCTGGGAGTGAAGGCGGGGCACTGTATGCACAGCGGCAGCATGGATCCCTTCCCTAGAGCACTAATGGCCTAGCTCATTTTAACATGTGTCCAAGACACCAGGGAAGGGACTCAAATATTTATTAGGAGGCTGATTTTAAAATTCTTTCATGTCCATGAGACTCTCTGATTCCATGATTGTTTTTAATCTGTATTGTTGAGAGTATTACACTTGACCCCCTTTACCTCCCCCATTACTCCCTTCCACCCAGTTCCCGCCCTAACCCAGGCCTTCACTACCCTATTATCCATGTCCCAGAGGCAGTGTATATATGCATATAAGTTCTTTGGTTAATCTCTTCCCACCCACCCCCACCCTTCTTCCCTCTGAGATTCTTCAGTCTGTTCTGTGTTTCCATGCCTCTGGTTCTATTTTATTCAATAATTTATTCATTAGATTCCTTGTTCATTTATTTTGATTTTTAGATTCAATTGTTGATAGATAGTTTATCTCTTCCTCTTCTTCTTCTTCTTCTTCTTCTTCTTCTACTACTTTCTCTTCCTCTTCCTCTTCCTCTTCCTCCTCCTCCTCCTCTTCTTTCTCCTCCTCCTCCTCTTTTTCTTCTTCTTCCTCTTCTTCTTAAAGAATACCCTGTAATCCTGGTTCGGTGGTGATTAACTCCTTTAGTTTTTCCTTGTCTATGAAGCTCTTTATTCATGTTTTTTTTAAAAAAAAATAAAATTCTGAACTTGTCCCAGATTCTCTTTGTGCCTCTATACAGAGGTGTGACCAAGATTCCATCATCTCTTTCCACTGCCCCCATATGAACCTGAATAAGACCCTGAGCCTCACCTCAGCCCTTATATCTTTCCCAAACTTGATTTCAAATGTGCCTTGAACAGCTTCACCTAATGACCCCAACTTTCTATAATATGTTAAGTACTCTAGCTTGTTTGAAGCCAAGGACCTCAGTCTCCACCTGAATTGCTGCTTCCATATCCTTCTAGACTCCTGTTCCTGTCCTTGTGTTACCTCACTCCCATCCCTGGTCTTGCTGTTTCCCTGGACTTCCTACTGTCGCTCTGCACCCACACCCTCTATCTGCTGTGATGTCATCTACTCCCTGCCCCTTGCTCTCACTGCAGTCCTCTAAGCCAACCCTCAAGGCCTCTCACCTTTGCCAACCAGCTCTGGCCCCAGTCCCCCTTCTGAGCTCTCTGATGGCCTGTTTGTGCTAATTTATAGCACCCACCCTTATCCCCATCACCTCTGCCCTCCTTCCACTTCTCTTGAGCCACTTAAAAGCTCCCAGATTATATTCAATAGCACACAGTCACATCCCCTTAGCTTCTCAATGTATTGTCCATTCCCAATTCACAACCACCCTGGAAATGTCTCTGTCCTGTCCAACTGCCCAACTCCTTGCTTCCTGAGGAGCTCACAATTCAAATGCACACTACCTCTGCATCATGGAGCACTCTTCCCAACTGAGTCTATACTCCCCCGAATGTGGGGACAATCTGGCATCCTTGTTCTCCTGTGACCGTCTCCATCAATCAGCTGGCACTTGGCATCGGCTCCTCTGTGTGTCCCTGGAGATATGACACATAGGATAGTGATGAAAAAGGAGTTTGAACCAACAGACGTTGCTTAGGACTTCCCACTTGGCTACAGCTAATGACTGACCTTATCTGGGTCCCAGTTTCCTGGTTTCTGAATGAGGGCGTAATTCCCAGCTGAGATTGATACAAGGGGACACAAGCTAGCAGTCCTAAAGTAGCTGGCACAATCCAGATTCTCAGCACATGCTCAACTAGGAGCCCAGCCCACCCTGTGCCCACTCTCCAGAATATTGGGACATTCACATGTGAAGGCAACTATGACCCTACCCATATCCCATCCCTGTGCTTACAACTCCACCAGAGTTTCTCATAGGTGAACTCATGGAAGAAGTAAATTCCCATTCATGTTATTTTTGTTACTCTATCAGATGAAATCAGGAGGAGGACATAGTAGCTAAGACTTAAAGAGAAACAGATGTGCTCTAAGATGATAAGCATGGGGAAAGGTAAATCAGAATGGCTTGGGGCACCTACACCTGTGAAGCAGCTTAACCTCAACGAAGATGCTGTGGATGAGGTAGAGCCCATCAGTATCTGAGGGAGCTCTGTTCTCACCTGTTGGGCACTGCAGTTCCTTAGCACATTGATATGAAACAAAACCCAGGAGAAAAACACTGTGCTGACTGACCTCAGGAATAGAAAAAGAACGATGAGCAAAATGAGGAAAGCAGGTCCCTTCTGACAACGTGTGAGTCCAAGTTACCTTCCCATCGGAAGCTGAGGTACAATGTTTACGTCTTGGAAATGTTCCCTCTTTCTTAGAGTATTGAACCCGCCACCGCATGGTTGTTGCATAGAGCTAATTATTCCCAAGCTCTGGCATTTGCATATGTATATTTACTTTGCAAGTGTTAAATCATTCAGGAAGAGAAGAAACTCGGCGTGTTTACTTTGTCTTTGCAGATAAATATAAAGGCATGAGCTGGGAAATTAATGCTGCTTTGCTTTCTTAGCTTCACCATATGGGTGGGATAGAAGGGAGCTGTTTCCTTCCCAGACTGAAACCATCTGTGCACAATCCCAGGCCCGGGCAGGAGGTGGCAGTGAGAACTGGCATGGCTGACTTGAAGGACTGATCTTTAGATCCTGGGGGTGCCAGCCCACGTGTGGCGATCCCTGTGACTGTCCTTACCTCTCAGCAATGGCATGCTGCTCCCCGGCATGAAAATGATTGCATTTAAATGTCAGCCCCAAAAAGATGAAAGATGATATAAAAATGCTCCAACATATGTATTTCTTCACTGTACAGCCAGTCACACAGTCATCCGAAGGCACTTCCAGAAAGTTCTGTTCATGTAACACTATTAACATCAAGACTTTTTAGAAAGCAATGAAAGGAAAACGAAAAGCCTTTGTGCTCTAAGAAAGGAAACATTCATTTTTACCAGGACAAAATGTGTAAAAAGACCAAATTATATTTTAAGGACAATGAAAATTTCAAAGCAATGTCATAAATAAAGTAGACTTGTTTTTTTCTACATCATTGTTAGGCAGGAATTACTTTAGTCAGGAGTGGTAAGAAGAGGTCTTGGTAAGCAATGTCCTCAGAGGAAAAATAATAAAGAAAAAAATGTTTTTTCTGAGTTTGAACTAAACAGCCAAATTTCCAGACAATGATATGCCAATTACACAATTCTTTGTTCAACCTAAGGGACCCCCAGCTCTGTAGTAATGCCTTTTGTAAGTGACCTCTGGTGCCTAGGCTATTTTATTTTGATATTTGATAACAAAAATAGTTGAATTTACATTGTATAAATGAATTACTTTCAAACTTTTAATTTTCTAACCAAAAATAAAGTTGGGTTTTTCTAAAAGTGGCAAATAAATGGTTGTAATAAAGCCTTTAATAGGGGTCTAAGAATTTTTATGGCTCTAGGGTGTTAAAGTATTATGTGCTTTTTGTAATGTAAAAACATATACATATATACATATATAAACATATATATGAAAATATATATATGTAATATAAAAACATATACGTGTGTGTGTATATATATATACATATATATACACACACACACACACACATATATATATATATATATATATATCCCATGTAGGAGAAAAGAGTATACAATCACAATTCAAAATGGCTGTTGTCACCTGACTCTGTTGAATATTTGTCATAAATGCGTAAGTGAATGTTAGTGAGTTGTTGATCATGCACTAATGTCAACTTTCTTTCTCCAGATGCAAAGAGTTTAGCTGAAATGCTCATGAGGTAAGCATAAAACCTAGCATTCTGGATATCATATTTAAAAGAACAATTTACAGCTTGCCTTATGATTTTTTTAAATGACAGTCTAAAATCGATAAGACCTATTCTTTTTGACATATAATTTATATTCTATGTACCAGAATATTCATGTATATCCAGTTGGATATATACATAGCAAATAGTATACTTTTACACGTGCCATAGGTATTCTCTTGTTGACCAGACTCAACCGATAGAATGTTCCCCCATTGACCTGGGAATAGAAAAGCCACATTATAAGTGAGTGGCTTTGGTTTTACTGCCACCAAATATACCACCTTTGATGTCAAGCCTTCTTCCTAACAGAGTTAGCAAGAGAATAGTGAAAAACGAACCATAAACGGAAATTTGTGGTACTCATGCTTTTCCAAGGCAACAGCTGATCAGGGAAGATCCTCCCAGCCCTCAGTTCCCACGGCACCTTCATCGCCCCCACACTAGAGCGCTCACCAACTTCTGCTGCAAATATCTGTTCGCGTCCTGTCTTGGAGGTCATAGCCTAAGCCATCACCGGGTTGCCAGCACCCAGCACTTACTTGCCCCACTCAGTATTGAATGACTAGAGCTAGTTGAAAAAGTAAGGAAATGTTCACAACTATAGAAGATATCCCAATATTTGCATTTCAGACATTTTATATTGTAATGATTAAATCAAAAGTGGAAAAAGAATCATCAGAGGCTAGGAACCAGGTAAGAAAAATGTCAGGGACCCCACTGGTGAATTTGATGTTGCCATTGTGGGATGTCTCATGTAGGAAAGAAAGACAATGGGGCATGGGGTCTCCTCCTACTCCCTACCCCACCACAGTTGGCTTTTGTTTTCTTCCCCATCTTTACATAAAAAAATTAGTACATTTTTGTTATTCAGAACGAGCCCAGGCCCCAAATCAACAGGATCTTTGAAGACCTAAGGTAGAGGTGGGCTACCATTGGCCCATGGATTATATTTCCCACAGCCATCTCTGTTTGGCCACACCAAGTAGTCAAACAATGTGAGCTGTAGGTAAAGGATATGGAGGAATCAAGGATAATTCTGAAATATTTGGTGTGAGCAATTAGACGAACATTGGAAGTGTTTGCCAAGATTAGGAAGATAGATGCAAAGTATGGGTTGTTGTTTTTTTGTTGTTTTTTTGTTTTGTTTTGTTTTTTGCAGGGTGGGGCAAGATGTGTTGATGAGAATGAAAAGACCTGTATGGGTCATGTTGAATTTGGGATGCTTTTTAAGCATCCAATGAAAGTGTCAGCTGGCTCGTAGCAAGAACCTGGAGCTGAGGAGAGAATTCAGAAATGCCAATGACCTATAAAGTATCTCCTTCATAGAAAGTATCTAATCACATCACACTAGATCAAACTGGCATGAGATCATGAAAATTTACACAAAAAGTCTTGAGTCCATGCTCTTGTGAAAATCTGCACTTGTTTGCTAAGCGAGTATGAGGGCATTTCTGTGGTCACATGGAAGCTCCCAGATACATGTGTGCTTGTGGTGAGCAAATCTGACAAAACATCTGGAAAACAAATAAGTCACAGTCATTTGATTTAAATAACTTATCTACTTAATAAATTGTATAATGTAGACTTAAAATACGAATTTATTGACGACATTTAGAAATCAAGAGATTTCACATTAAATTTGGGCTTTCCGACTTCTCTTGAGAATGCTCTGACACAGCCTAGTTGACAATGGCTGACTGGAGCTCCCTATGGTGCCCCTTTAGGCTGCGCAGGACTTTGGCTCAGCACAGTGGGGCCCTGTCCCTATCCCCATCCCCACTCTAGGCCACTTGACTGATTTGTATCCCAGCGGGGCTCCTGCAGCCCTCTCAGAGAGGTTCTGCCCTCTGCCTCCATCCAACCCCAAACCATAGGTCATGCCTCTCTCCAAAGCCTGAGACACTAGAGTCTGTTTTCTGACACGTTCAGCATGTGTTTAGTTTGGATGATTTGGTATTTTTTACCTTCTCTGCTGCCCTAGAATGCAGCCCTCCCCTTTCTCATTAGCCCCAAGCAAGACATTAGAAAGCGTCTTCTTCATTAATAGGGCAATTACTGTGGTTGAAAGACCACCTGTTGATGTGAGTAGGAATTAATAATGCTATTCCCAGTTGACTGTTGCTAACGTGAAATTAGGAACATTAAAACTAGTAATTGCTCCCAATTGAGGTAGTTGAGGTAGTTTTCCCCTAAAGGATGAAAGTGATTGGAAAGGAAGAATGCTTCTAAGCTCCTCAAATATGTGGATTTCTAGGGATTGATTTAGAGATAAAAGTAATGCTTTCAATCATGCAGTCAGTTCAGTCTAAGGTAGGCAGGTCAACAGGCTAAGCAACAACAGACCTGTCACCTGTCTGGTGAGTCTCTGGCCAACCTTATTTTGGATGTGATTGGGGAAGTCCAGCCAAGTCACATGCATTGGTACAGAGAAGGCCATGAAATCGCTGTCCCTGATTTTTGTGGCTGCTTTCTTAGGAAGTTGAGTTATCAAGCTGGTGCAGTAAGAACATAGAACCACAAGTCTGTATTCTAGGCCTAACTCTGCCACCAGCTGGCGTGGTGGTCTTGGGTGTGTCATTTTCCTTCTCTGTGTCCAACTTCCCTCACCTAAAAATACCCATTGGAAATCGTTCCTAGCTTTATCATTCTGTGATCTTGGTGAATGTAACATGTATTTTCCAACCATGTTCCACAAAGAAAGTTCTGTGTATTTCAGCGGGATTAGCTCTTCTAGGGCCAGACAGGTACCAGCAGGACAAAAAATAGACATCCTGAGGGCTCCGGGGGCTCCTCCACAAGGCACCATCTCCAGTCCATGGGCTTCATGCTACTGGACACTCATCCATCTCAGCCAAGCCAATCACCCCAGGGAAGGGGAGAAGAGACACTCCACCCACCATGCCCAGATGGAAAGGATTTTCCTTTCACGTGATTAAGCGAAAAGAATTTTTTGAAAACTACTTTTCTAAGAGGGGAGAGTGGCCTCCTTAAGGCACTACCCAACACATGATTATTGTCCAAGGACCAATGTTAGCAAGGGCTCATTGTAAACAGAGAAGGGTTCAAACTGAGAGTTTAAATTAGGTTAGCATTTTTGGTGTTCATATTTTTGTACACATTGTATAAATAAGCCACCCTGCTATTGTGATGGCATGATTCTGATAGCCTTAGTTCTTTTATACTTACAAATTGGTCCATATCAGTTGGAGAGGGGGGTGAATTGCAGAGGTATTCATTAGTTTTTCCCCACAAGCTTAAGGAAGTAGTAAAACTTTAAAAAGTTGTAGCAACTGCAAGTAATTTATTGACTAACCCTGGGAATGCCATCCACTATGGACTAGCATCAGTTCTGTCATTTTAGTCAGACAACCGGATGGCAAATGGGTGGTGGAAGATTATATTTCAATAATAACAAATATAGTTAGTATGATCCTATATTATACAAAAAAAGGCGATTTTTGTTTTCATAGTGAAGACATTCAGAATCTTGTTTCAGGTCACAAATGAGGTTTCTTCGAATAAGCTTTTTTTTTTTTTTTTAAGGTTGGCTGCTGTTTAATGATCAATTGTTATAATTTTGGAGAATCAGCCTTCATACAACAATAGGTTATAAAATATGGCAGCAAAAGTTAAAACAAAGAAACAATTTAGTCAGGACCTAATAACTCATTTAGAATGAGAATATTATTGTCCTTAAGCAAAGCTTCTGGGACTTGGCACTCAGCTCACACTGAACCCACAAAACAACATAGTTTATCACTGACCTTCAACAAGTATTTACTGAGCACCTACTTTGGCCACATACTGTTCTAAGTTTTACAGAGAATCTGGGAACAGAATAGATGAAAAATACCCCTTGGAGAGCTTATACTCTGCTGGGAAAGACAGATAATAGATAAGCCCATTAAATATATGCTAGGGAACATCCAGTGCTAAGGAGACCAGATTCAGCAGAGATTGGGGAGGGGAAACCTGAGGAGTTCCCCCACAGGGCCAACCCCACTCCCTCTAAGAGAGCAAGGGAGGGAGCCAGCCTGGTGGGTACTAGGGTGAGGGTGGGGTGCAGAGTGTTCTAAGTAAAGGATCAGCAAATGCCAAGGGAGGGAGGAGCAATCAGCCCCTGATTCTCTAGGCTTATTGGGCCATTTTTTTTGGCCTCTGACTGCAGGGCTATGAGGCAAAGGTCCTTTGCGTTTACCTCCAGCTCTGATTGTCCTACTTCGCAAAGTGTAATCATATTCTGAGCCAGTGTCACGGGCCAAGAGGCAGCACAGTCATGTAGCTGGCTTCCTGCGCCAGTCTGCCAGCGGACCCCTCCTTGCTAAGAACAGCCTTCCCTGGGTCCCTGGCTGGTTAGCAGAGCAGCCAAGACTGCCTCATAACTATTCATGAGGAGCAGGGGGAACTGGCTCACTCTTCTATTTCTGGTACAAGGACAAGCTCAAGTCCCTAGTGAACTTTCTAAACAGGTCCTTCTGGCATTCACCAGGGAGTAGTTCCCATATGTTTTTGGGGAAATAGAGCTTGTCCAAGCATGATGTAACCACAGCCCAGGTCACTGAAATGCTCTTCGTTTCATATGAGTATTTGGATCTTTGTTTTAAAAAACACACCCACACACAAAGTGAGAACGAAGTGAAGTAACTAAAAGAGGATGCAGACCTTGTGAAAAATTCAGGCCAACACGTTTGAATTTGGGCTATGGGTAATTAGCGTAATCTAGCTACATGACCCAGTTGCTCCTCTGTGGAGCAGGAAATCTGGTTCAAGGTCAAGTCCTGGGGAGGAATGATGCGCCCTGCAGAAGAGGTCATTCTTGTGGGCAGTTCTGTTTACACACAAGTGGAAAAACAAGGGCCATTATAAAATATTCAGGGTATTAACCTGGACTTCCCAAGCAAAGGTCTAATGGCCTCTCGAGTGACCTTGACCTTCACAGGATTAGCATTCTTTCAGCCACAGGGTTCAAGAGTGGACAAGAGTTCTCGGGGACAAGGAGGGATCTGGGACTCCTGGTGAATGCTTGGTCAGAGCAAAAAGCACTGAGATGTAGAAGGGACACCCCTTTGTCCTCCATGAACTGTCACTAAGTCATCATGTAGGCTCCAGAAAGCTGTCTCAGAACAGATCTTGACAGTTATCAGTTGGACTTGTGGACTACCACATTGATTGAAACCTCTGAATGACAGCTGCCTCTCAGCGGCTGTTCCAGTAAGGGAGGATTACTTTCTAAATCTGCCCGATTCCTACAATTCTGTAAACACAGACGGGGCACACCTCCCCAGTGCAGATGGCTAATTCAAGCCTTTACCTCTTTTTGTATTTTTGTGTAACGTGAAGACTTTTTTTTTTTTTTTTTTTACCCTGGGCTGTAACTGAATGCAGTTATAGAATGCCGTTTTACTACCTGTTTTCATTTGTGATTATCAGACAGCTCACTCTAAGAGTAATTTTCCGGCACACAAATTTTGAGATAGAGTTCTTATAGTAATTGCAGGGTTTTTTCTATTCTAACATGCAATATCTGTTAGGAACACTGAACGGATGTCAGGGAAGCTAACAAGGTTGATGCTTTGTTACCAGAACAAAAATAAAACGCCACCAGCTATCCCTACAAGTCCGTTAGTCAAACCCCATCCGATGAACGGCTGGTCCCAAGCCTCCTCCCTGGCCGTCAGCAGACTCTTACCTGACCAATAAAAACGTTGTTGGTTTAAAATCGCTTCCCCACCCCCCCACACTTAACTTTTACACCAGAAATGGGAAATTACAAAAGTTCTATTGATAGCTACAGATGCAATCTCCATTGACAATTTGTGTTTTCTGAACCTCGCCACTGACTGCTGAAATGTGCTATGAACAAATACACTTTGAATAAAGGGAACATTCTGCCACCATGTGCTTCTCCCCCTCCTCCCCACAAGGCATTCGCATCATTAGGTAGGAAACCAAGGTGGTGCACAAGCACGTGCGGGCATGATGTACCCCTGAACTGTGTGTTCATGCCTCCCTCCTACTTTCTTCCCAGCAAAAACACCCGGACCTCGGACACCCTGAGCAAGCAGCAGCAGACCCTGAGGATGCACATCGACATACCCAGAGCCCAGCTTCTGATTGAAGAGAGAGACACGATGGAGACCATCGGTAAGGGGCCACGCTGGCCGCCCTGCACCACGTGGCTGCCACAGCCACACCCTCTCAGCCCACTCAATGGGGTGTGGGAAGTAGTAGATATGAGAGCATATTGAAAGCTGCCTGAGCAAAGAAGTAAGAAGCTAGAGAACCGTTGTTGAGGACAATAATAAGTGCCAGCAAATGTGGGGGGAAATGAACGTGTATACACCTCAGAGGTTGCCCAGGATAGGAGCTGATCCACGTCGGGTCTCCTCTGGAGAGGCTGTAGAACAAACACCTGTGCTCAAATAATCCTAGAAGGGCACACACTTGGAAACCCACCCTGTGCCATCCCCATCAGCTCTGCCAAGGCCTTCATTAGCGGGAACGTCACAACTCTACTGAACACCTAACAAACCATCGTCTATGCTCAGGCTCTTTCCCCACCCCCAGTACCTATACACAGTCTGGATTCTTCACCTAGTGCTTGGGGACCACCCAGTTCCCTTGTCCCACAATGGCAAGACAGACACCTGGAAGGCTTTGGGGACTTGTTCGCCCAGGACCCAGGTGTCTTAACTCCATCCCTCCTCTTTCCACTCCAAGTCCACCACCCACACCGCCTGCCCAGATAGTTCCATTTGCTCCAGAATCCGAGACTTCGTGTTTCCATGCAATAATGACTGGAAGAATAGGTCACATTTATTGAGAGCTCTCTACATGCCATGTACTTGTATACGCACTTTTTTAAAATTCTTTTTTTGTTGTTGTTGAAAGTATTACAGATGTCCCCCTGTTTTCCCCATCAGTCCCTTCTAGCCCCTTCCCCGGGCCTTCACCACACTATTGTGTGTCCATGGGTTATGCATATATGCATACAAGTTCTTTATGTGCATTATTTAATTTAACCGCCACCCAACCCACGTAGGGGAAAGGTACTACTGAGTAACCGGGACTTAAAGGGGTCATGTAGCTTTCAAGGTCACACAGATGGTTGGGAGCAGAAGCTGGGTAGGGCCCTTGCCAGCTGCCTGCTTCCACATCAGCAGGTTACTTCCCAGAACCCCTGGCCTCAGAAGTATCACCAAGCTTCCCCGTATCCATGGAAACAGACTCCAGGGCAGGCTGCCGAGGCTGCCTCTTTTCACACTTCACTCTGTTTGTTCTGGAAAGTGTTCACTGGCACTCGGTCCCAGGGCAACCCTTTCCTGTGGCTTAGCTGAAACTACTTAACTCCCAGCTCATACCCTAGATCCTGCCAGGAAGGCAGTGGAAAATGGCCAGGTGGGCAGAACACCTGCATCGCCCCTTGCCGGCCCTGCTTTGTGTTCTAATAGAACAGCGGAGACCTCTTGGCCTAATGGCTCATAAATTCTGAGGCCTGGGCTGCCCTTGCTGGATGCAAGTTTAGTCTGGGCGTGTCAGCACTTAGAGAGGGTCAGTCAAGTCCAATTTGACTTTCCATCAACCAAGTTCAGTTAAGAGGCACCCATGCTGTGTGAGGGGGCATCCTGCACTACACGAGATTTCATTAGCTCACTCTCAACAGGATAAGGCACCATATTTTGTTTGTTGATAAGCTTTTCTTTTCAGTAGTATATCTGAAATATTTTTATTTATTCATTGATTGACTTTAGAGAGAGAGAGGAAGGGAAAGAGGAAGAGAGAGAGAGAGATATCGATTTGTTGTTCACTTATTTATGCACTCAGTTGAATCTTATATGTGTCCTGACCAGAGATTGAACCCACAACCTTGGCATATGGGGACAATACTCTACCCAACTGAGCTACCCGACCAGAGCTGGAATCTTTTTCATTAAATTCAATAGACTGGGCATTAAAACTAAAATTTATTTTGAAATATCAGATCAAAAATCAAAATGTAATCCCTTTGGCCTTATAGTTGGGGTATCTGCTACATGTTCCTCACTAGACGTGTTGAGCATTCCACCGAAGGCTGTTAAAGCTGGGCGGAGCCTGGGAGAGCATCATCTCCCAGTAGCCAATCACTGGCCCAAACCAGAGACACAGCTGCCCTAGTCATTTCAGTAGATGCATCCCATTCCTCGCAAGCTCATCTGTCACCAGAGTCACTTCCCTCCTGGCGACGCTGACAGTGGTCGATGGCATTTTCTAATTACTGGGGAAGTAGAAATACGATGCTTTAAAACGCTCTGGGCTCAGACTACAAGAATCCAATATAAAAGTGCCATTCATTTCTGCCCAGAATGAATAGTAAACCTCAAACACTGACAGGCACCGGAATTTTCCCATTAAAGGTTTGTAACCTAGCCCCGCACACACCCTGGTCTGCTCCTAGCCGGGCAGCACGTTGGAAACCACAAGGCCCTGTATTGTTCATGAAACACGCACACAGATGCCGGGGCTGATGCCGGCTCCAGCGGCGAGGAACTGTCTCTGCAGAAAGGCCGCCTATCCGAGGGGCCAGTGAAGGCTGTGGGGCCAGCCCCCCTACGTCCAGCCCTGCCCCTGCTGAGGACCAAGCTCCCTGTGCCACACACTGCGATGCCAGCAGACACCTTGGCAGTCTTCCCCGCACTTTCTCTGCCAAGAAATTTTATTCCAACTTCAAGAGGCTTTCCTTTCCTGCCAGAACCTGAGTAATTGGATTTTGTAAGGTTCGTTCTGTTCAGAGCCTTTTTTGGGCACAGAAGTCTCGCTGTGCTGTTTGTGACTTTCACATTTCCACTCCCCGTCGAGGCACGCCATAGCCTGGTCCCCGCTGATGATTGCTCACATGAGCTCCATCCCAGGCTGTGGTCCCTGAAAATTCCTGA
The DNA here is from genome assembly GCA_025583905.1 of Ia io. Taxonomy (NCBI): domain Eukaryota; kingdom Metazoa; phylum Chordata; class Mammalia; order Chiroptera; family Vespertilionidae; genus Ia; species Ia io. The sequence continues at coordinate 110,534,217 of JAJQQW010000009.1, forward strand.
CAAATCCATCTATCCTCCCTAAAGCTCCCCTTGGAGTAAGGATGCTCTTAAGAAAGTGTGGAAAGTCTCCAAGTAAAGTAATGAAAATCTTGAGACAACCAAATCATGACACGCAGCTCAACCGACGGCTGCTCCAAGCACTAAAATGCCCCCCGTTCACCTCAGCCCAGCCTCCTGCTTCTGGAACCCACATGTCCCCACACCAGTAGGACTAGGAGACTATGACAAGCGAGACATTTTGAGAAGTCAATTAAGGGATGTTCTAGAGTCACTGGAGCACAGAAGAGGTGAGAAGAAAAGGAACATTCCTCAAAACCCTTAAAAGAGAGGAATCCTAAACTCTGAAGACTGTTTCTCTTCTCCCTCCCACTCCACCCCCAAACATTTGCCAAGTTCAATGTGACCTCCCCGGGATAGACCCTGTAGTGGAGTTTTTCTAGTGTTCAGAGCTCCCTCCCGATGGCAGGGCGGCTAGGTGGTGTGGGGCCCACCTCGCTGGTGCTGTCCCAGGTGAGCTTTTGACAGACACATACATCCCAAACTCTATTAAACAGGAAGCTGCAGCAAGCCCCGCCCCCAAATCAATGCTTCCTAATAAAAAAACCAGGCCCCAGGGAGTGGAGCAACCCTTCTCTGAGGTCATGCTCCCAAAGAAACCCTTAGGGATAGTCTACTTTTAGAATTCTTGACCAGTTCTAACACAGTGCTTTCATTTCCCGTTGTCTTCGTTGCTTTAGAAGAGGTTATTGTTGTGGTAGTGGTTAAGAAAAGGCCAAGGAGTCGTGTAAAGGGGATAAACATTTGGCTCTGTGTCCCTGCTGTTCCCTAGATGACCGCTCCACGGTGCTGCTGACGGATGCTGACTTTGGGGAGGCCGCGAAGCAAAAGTCCCTGACGGTGACCCACACGGTCCATTACCAATCGGTGTCGCAGGCCACCGGGCCCCTAGTGGATGTGTCGGATGCTCGGCCGGGAACGAGTGAGTGGTCCAACAGCACTTAAATGGTGTGGGTGTTATCGATGCTGACAGCATGTTACCTGCTCCGTCCCTGTCAAAGGAAAATGTGGGAAGGGTGGCCAGCCCTAGGCCTAAGAAGCCAATAGGATGACAGCATCTTTACTTGGGACGTTGAGGTTTTATTGCTTGATCTAAGCTGTTATTAAATTGCGTCAGTTGTTGCCAATAACTCTTGGTACTGGTTTACTATGAAAGTACTCAAAATTTCAGGTCAAATTCATTGGTTTTATTTAGGCAATACAGGAAAAGAGACAAGTAATTAATATGAGTATGTATCTTCTGCGCCAGGACTGGGAGAGAGAGAGAGATAGCATATCTGTTATCTCTGCAACAACCCTGCAAGGGAACGATTTATACAGTACATGGGATAGCCCCTATTTTACAGAGAGAAAACTGAGTCTCAGTGGAGTGAGGTGAACAGCCCAAAGCTGTCAGTCTCTCTGTCTGCCCTTGAAGCTCATGATTTTGTCCTGAACACACTGTTTGAGAAAAATAGAATTCTGGCGAGTCTGGGGATCATATTCCATTTCGTTCTCAATATTTGCATATGTGATATATGGAAATTAATTACTGCAATGAAATTAAATCCCCTAATAGGTGTCTAGAGCTTATTAATGAGCTATTCTCGTTCCTTCATAATTGAAATTGTTCCTAAATCTCTTTAAAGGTTGAGAAATTGATTTCCTGATTATTATCTTTTGGAAAGCTTTGATGTCTAGCTTTTAAATCTCTAATCACTCTCTTTGAAAAATTTATATTCTTAGAGTGTTATAATTAGAAAAATAAATATTGGAGTGTTAAAAGTTATTCTCCATAATTTCTGACTTGTAAGGAAGGCATTTGTGAAATGCCCTGAGCTTCATGGAGCAAACTGGTCGACCCCTAAGCAGCAGTGTAATTTGCAGGAAAACCATCTTAACCCTTTGCACTCGCTTGCTTTTTTCTCGATTCCTTTATTCTAATGCTAACCGTGTCGAGTTACACTCGACATCCGAGTGCAAAAGGTTAACCCTCACAGAAATTCACTGGAAAACTGGGTTTCCAGCCCACGCTACAGAGGTGGTGAGGATGAACCGAAGAAATGGCTGACCCGGTCCTGCAGGGGCTCTCGGCCAGCATCCCACATTGCCTTTCCCTCTGAGCCTGGGGGTTCCACCTGAGGGTCATGCCCCAGGCAACAACCACAGCTGATAGAGCCGCACTTCTTCCATCTGCGAGGAATCCACTAAATAATGTCGACAAACCTTAGGCAAACCTACTCAAATGCATGCGTCCATCTCTAGCTCCGAACAAAAGGAGAGTTGTCCATTCAGCATCTGCAGAGCAGTCTCTAGTAGTGAAAGATCTTGGGGGTCATTTTTCATTAAATATTCTCTCCTAACCACGCCATGAGGGAGGGACTAAGTGCATTCATTTTTATTTAGAAGTAGAGCCAGTGTCTGCCCCCGCTCAAGAATTACCCCAGGAGCCTGGGCCGGCACTTCCTAAAGCCCAGTTCTCTGGTTGCCTCTTGTACCACAGAGCCTGCCAGGTGTGACATCTGTGTCCCCTCAGGCCCCGAGAGCAGGTCCTCACTGCAGCCTGGCACATTTGCCGAGGTTCACTGATAGTCCATCTCCTCAATGACAAAGGACCTTGTTGTCCCAATCCAGTTACGGTAGGACATGTTGTCATTGTAGGAACTCTTTATTTTTAATAAGAGCGTCTAGAATAAGTTGTTTGCACACTAGAATGTGACAGCATCCTGGAAGTTGGGTCTCTAAGCATTTTCTATTTGCCAAGGAGTTGCCACAAATTCTTATTGCAAGGATGGGAGACATCGGACAGTGTGCCGTCTGTCTCTTTCAACCTGTGAAACACAGGCCTCAGCTGTGTCCACACCCCGTTCCCTCCCCGTCTGTCACGTGGGTAGGATGCACCAAAAGCTGGGACTCCATTTCTGTCGTCATCCCCATGCATCGCAGGCACTGCCCACAGGAGGTGTCCAGGAAATATATAGAAATGCTGACCGACTGTCAAGCTCTGGAACCAGAGTAGAGGGGACAGAAGAGAACGCACGGTTAGCATTTTCAACAGGACTTGGGCAATCTGCCCTTTCCCTCTCTGTTCTCCGTTTCCTGAGACACCGTATCTCCTCCCCCAGGGGGAGGGGTCCCTTTTAATATGTACACAGTCCCCCCAGCACACTTTGCAGAGACTACCAATGAGATTATTACCATCAACTATTTTATTTACAAAATGTGCAAGGTTACAAACACATGTCAAGTGGTAAACACTAGATTTGACCTGGGTTTTTGTTTTATTTTGTCGTATTTACCTGGAAGTCATCCACTCATTCATCACTCATTCGTTTGTGCAAAGAGCATCTACACAGCACCTGATGTGTGTGGGGCTGGACTGAGAAATATACCAGATGCAGCTCCTGTCCTACCAGTGCTACTCATGAGCTCCTTTCTACACCATGGGCATCTCCAGCATCTCGTGTGATGATTTCTTTAAAATCTGTTTTTATTGATTTTTTAGAGAGAAAGGACAGGAGAGAGAGAGAGAGAGAGAGAGAGAGAGAGAGAGAGAGAGAGAGGCAGAGAGAGACAGAGAGAGAGAAAGAAACATTGATGAGAGAGAAGCATCATTGATCGGCTGCCTACCGCATGCCCTCCACAGGGGATTGAGCCTGCAACCCAGGCATGTGCTCTGACTGGGAATCGAACCGGCAGCCTCTTGTTTCCTGGGTTGATGCTCAACCACTGAACTACAATGGCCGGGCTCGGTTGATGATTTTTAATGGGTGTTTTTCTGTCAAACCCTCTAATTTGAGTTTCTAGCCATCCTGGATCAGCCTACCAAATGTCCTGCTAGCATCTTCCCATTGAACAGGGCGTGCTCCCTCCCTTGCCTGGTGCTTGTCACTCAGGAATCATGGGCTGGGCCTTGAGATTTTCTGAGCCCTCCCTTGTGCCCACAGCTTCATCTCTCCACATCTCACACAGGCTCTGCAGTGGGTGATGTGACCCCAGGCCTCAGAGGCGAGGGGAGTGGGCACATCCGATGAGCCCACAGCCAGCCAGTAGCGAAGCTGGAGTTAGGGCACCTAGCTCCAAAGCCCCACTCTCAACCCTGTGTTGCCTTTAAGTAGAGATGATGCTCCTTATAGGACATCCAGGGACCCCATAGATTCCAACATCTGTTCAGTACGAAGAGCTTACAACATGGATTGGATCTTTTTTGTTGAGACTTTGAAAGAACGCACACTCCATCGCCCAGAGTGGTACTGGACACAGCACTGCAGAGAAATCCGATTGGACGAGGAGTGTCGTGTACATAATCCTGTGAGGAATGTTTGTTTATTGAGTGACAGGAGTAGCCAGTCCTGCCAGTTTCATCTCTCTCTGTGACAACTGAGAAATTCCTCGCGAAAAGCTGAGACCTGGACACCTATAATATCAGGGAATACAAACAGATTAATACCATCATCACGGTACCCATGACATGTTCTATGACCCCATTATCCACAAAATCCTCTCATCCCAAATTCAGGATCATTAAAGTCACTTGATTCCATGGACAGGAGCTTAATGCAGGTTCAGAGCTGATGCTGAAAGGCCAAGAATTATGTATGTCACTTACCCTCTAATTCGTTGGCCATCTAGCAGGCATGAGGCCGCATCGCTAAGTTGTGTTTATATTACAATGTTGGGGAGTCACATAAAAGGCTTTCCGTGCAGGAACAGTGAATTCCAACACACGTTAGATCAGTAGATGAGCTAGTGAAATAGACAAAGGAAGCTACCGTGTGGGATCCAAGTAAAATTTTTTCTTCCGCTGCTGTCTCAGGCACTGTCATGGAGAAGAGTTCAGTTCAAGTACACAGAAGCTCCAAAAACCTGATTATTACAAAAATGTGTCAACTACCTCCGCACGCTATAGATTAAGACACATTTGCCCAGAGCAGAACGGAACTGCAGGCTGTGGTTCAGGAAAGTAATATCATGACCTATATTCCCAACATTATCAGGCCACGGCCCAGCTGCCCTGGTCTAGAGAAAAGGGGTGAAGAATCAAATTACCTTGAGAAGAACTGGGGTTTTGACTAGAAGCTGACAAGTGGTCCCTGCCCATGGAACCTTCTACCACATGGGTGATGTCAGTGAGCAAGGGGGCTGAGGGAGTGAGGGTCTCAGCCCCACCACGGGTGGGTGGGCTTGACGGAGGGAATGCAGGCGAGGGTTTTGGGGGGTTGAAGGAGATTGTGTCTTTGAAATGGGACTATCCAGCTGACCCCTCCCCCACAAGCATACATACCAGGAATAAACCTGGTCCACAGCCTTAGCAGTTGCAAGAAACTTCAAGAAGAATAAAAATGAGAACCCTCAACATGTATGTAAGGGACTGGGTCATTTTCCGGAAGAGACGCATTAGCATTTAAATAACAAGCTCCCTCCTCAAGTCCTCGGGCCTGGAGGACATTTCACCTCCTACCCATGAGAGCGTGTGTCTCTCTCAGGGAACCTCTCTCCTGGCATTTCCGTGGAGAAACACTTATCATTCCTACCTGGCTGTCCAGAGAGCTCGGCGCTCGGCCATCGCTCGCATTCTAATCAAGGCAAAAAAAAAGCCTCCCAATTAAAGTCTTCCGTGAAATTGTGCAAGTACAGGAAGAAATGTGTCTTAAAATCAATGCCCCGGAGAATAGGCACCAAGACAGAGCATATTAATGACCCAGGACATCTTAAATCCTATTGATTTGGCTGCCATCTCAGTGCTTCTCTCCAGCATTGTAGAATGATGGATTAGGTCCCAAGTCCAATAACCAGAAACTTGCAGAGGAAAAGCCTCCATTTCAAAAGAAAGTCATTTCCCCAATTTCAGGGTCGGCCTGCCGTGACCTAACATGGAATTATAGACGAGCCCGTGCCCAGTGGACACCGCCTCAGAGCAATTAGCTGTGCAGGGCGAGGACGTGTGTGGTTGAGTGATGGGCGACCCCTGACTGAAGGTCAAGTGTTGGGCTCCATGTTCATCACTTAATAACTGGGTCGCTTCTCTCTGAGCTTCCATCGCTTCATCCATAAAGCGGCCCTGGACCATATGTATTCGTCTAAGGACCTGCGTGTGCCGGGAATGAGAGTCAGCTCTGCAAAGGGCCCCAAGGCTGGGCACGCAGCCCTGCCCTGGTCAGACACGCAGGCTCCTGGGAGCCCAGAAGCGAGGCAGGGCAATACGCTGCCACTTGGCCTCCTGGTTTTGTTCCTTTGAGATTGCTCCGTTAGTGGTGAGCAGTGAGCATGGACGGCTGTGTTTAGAAGCGGCCAGACCGTGTTGAAAGGTGACTGCTTAGAGTTCCTCTTTGAGAAACAGAGAACGCAACGGTGGAAGCCGCCTATGTGGCATCTTCTGCTGCCTTAGGCCGGAGCCCAGAAAAATGGTTGCGACACCTGAGCCCCTCTGCTTTCCAGGGGCTTCCAGAAAGGGAGATGCATGTCCACCTCAGTGCCCAGCAGTCTGTGCTGTTAGGACAGCTTTTCTTTCGCTCACTGGAGAGTTGAGCAAAGAACTTGGTCCCCCTTTCCCCCTCCCCGCCCCCCTTTGACCTGTTGCCTTTGGTTCTGGATTTAGAGAAAGTGTAACCTGTGTGGCAACAGCCTGTGTGTACACAGCCTCTGTGCTTCGGAAGCTGGGGGGCAATGACATCCAGACACTCATTAACTATTTGGTCTCCAGGGGGAATATCCAAATCTGCATCAAAGTTCAGTTTCGTTGAGTCAAGCTCCCATGTGCAAAGGCCTAAGAGAGCATTAGGACAAAAAGGCACCGTCCCTCTGCTCTGGGAATGTGCAATTTAATGAATGAATACAACAGTCATACTCCAGGAAGTGAGTCCATACAAGAACATGGTATATGGGAGACGTTGGATTCATTGTCTGGGGTAGCTGCAACAATAGACCACAAACTCAGTGACTTAGAACAGAAATTGGTGTCTCACAGTTCTGGAGGCCAGAAGTCCAAGATCAAGGCTCATTCCCCCTCTGACACCTGTAAGGGTAGATCCTTCCTGGCCTCCTCCTAGTTTCTGAAGGTTGCTGACAACCTTTGACGTTCCTTGGCTTACAGCTACATCACTGCAGTCTCTGCCTTCCCGTCCCATAACCTGCTCCCTGCCCTGTCTGTCTCTTCTTATAAGGACACCAGGCATGTTGGACCAAGGGCCCGCCCTATTCTGGTGTGACCTCATCCTAATTAATTACATCTCTCTTCGGTGACCCATTTCCAGATAAGGTCACATTGTGAGGTTCTGGGAATTAGGATATGGACACACCTTTTAGGGGAATGTAATTCAACCCATAACAACACCTCACGGGAGGAGAACTGTAGAAAGGAAGCCGAGTTAAAGCGCGTTGGCCGAGCTCCTTGTGTTACAGAAGACAGGGAGTCTCGGGAAGTTTATTAAGTGACATGCATCGGGCCATGAAACTATTCAGAACCAGAAGCATGGTTTTGATCTGTAACAGCTGAGTCCAGTTCTAATGTCCTTCCCCTTACAGAGCTCGTTTAAATGCTACAGAATCACATGAATGTCTCTGACTATGAGAGGAAGGAAAAGCATGCTCTGGGCAGGGATAGTCACGGATGGCTTCCTGGAGGCAGGAGTCTGCAGGGAGGGTCATAGGGCTGGGTCGGGATCACAGCACTCCACACCTTTATCACAGCTGACCACAGCTGCCTCCAGCGACCGAGACAGACATTGCTCTTGACTCTTCGCAGATCCCACCACCAGGAGGAACGCCAAGGCTGGGCCCACAGCGAGAAACCGGTACGCCAGCCAGTGGACCCTCAATAGACCCCACCCCACCATTTCAACACACACCCTCACCACTGACTGGAGGCTGCCCACGCCCAGGGCCACAGGATCGATGGACAAGGAGAGTGACAGTTACAGCGTCAGCCCCTCACAGGACACAGGTAGGGTCTCCACACCTCCTCCCCACGCCCGGGATGAGCCCGCCCACACCAAGGGCTTTGCAGGCTCGTACTCCCTTTCAAGGTCACTTTCAAATGGTTAGGGCATTTGTCTAACAGACACCAATGCGGTGCATAGCACAGCGCCCTCTAGGGCCAGTGACTTCTGCCCACAGAACCAGGAGCAGCATTCTGCAGGTGCCCTGAGTCCCAGCTCAGGCTGCCTTCTCCTCCTCATTCCCACCCACTGGCAGACACTGGCATGTTTACATGTTCACCCACACAAGGGCAATCATGTCTGGTTGGACTCGGAGGGCATCTGACCCGCTACTTTCTCCAGGATGAAGATGCTGCACTTGGAGTTAGTGACAAGGTCAAAGCACCTCTAGGGTGACCCGCTTGACAGTTAAGCAGGGCTTGATTATAAGGCAAGTTATCTTGTCTGTGCCATCAACCACCCAGATTTCACTTCGGAGAGGAGACAGGCCCTAAAAATAGCACTGGGCTGACTACCCCCCTCTCATCTTAAATTTTGAAAAGAATTATATCTAAACCTAATCACTGTGGGAAATTTTAACACTCATTTTCTTTTGTTCTGGGAGATATACTGCAAAAATAGCGTTTCCAAGGCGGAATGTCACCCTGCACCTTTATTTTTACGGCTGTTAGTTCTCTTATAAGACTATCAGAGTTCCCCAGAGGCGACTTCAAAACTTTGGCACTCGTGGGCTTGCAATACAGAGATTCCTCCAATCAGCTGCACCCTTTCAGGCCTGGCAAGGTTCCTGTCCCCCTCAAGGGTGGCAGCCGCAAAGAATGAGTCCCGGGGAGCAGGGGCCATTCTGCCTAGTGGCCAATTTTGGTGCTTAGTCGCAGCTCGGTTTCTAACCCTCATCACGTCTCCCTGACATGACCAAGCCACGCCCTGGCTGGAGACGCTGAGCTGCAGGGGCTTGTCCTTCACGCCCATCAGAGTCTCTATGGTACAGATCCATTTGCAAATCCAGGCAGGGAGGGGCACGCAGGTCATTTAGGCACATTCCCCAAAATTCTGTTTGAATGAAAAGCAGAATTTTTAAAGGGGGATGCTTTACTGATTTATGGAAATGCTCCAGGCTGGGGTATCAGACTACAGTGATACCCCACCCCCACCCCACGGTTGGAAACACAGTTTCCTGAGCCCATTGTGCTGAGGCTTATGAAGCGGCCTCTGGGTGACAAAGGCAGTCCTCAAAGACCCAGGACTCCTGCTGCATTGTCCTGTGACCTAGGAGAAATCGCCCCAAGCCCGAGAGGGTGGTCAGTCTGTGCAAACGTAGTGATCATCCCCCTGCCTGGTTTCTTTGCTTCCCGGCGCAGATCGAGCTCGGAGCAGCATGGTCTCCACTGAAAGTGCCTCCTCCACCTATGAAGAGCTGGCCAGGGCCTACGAGCACGCCAAGATGGAAGAGCAGCTGAGGCACGCCAAGTTCACCATCACCGAGTGCTTCATCTCGGACACATCATCCGAACAGTTGACGGCAGGGACAAATGAGTACACAGACAGTCTGACCTCCAGCACCCCTTCAGAGTCGGGGATCTGCAGGTTCACTGCGTCTCCCCCCAAACCTCAGGATGGAGGGCGAGTGATGAACATGGCGGTTCCGAAGGCACATCGGCCAGGTGAGCAGGAAATGCGCGCACCGTTGTGTAGGGAAGCTCCTGTCCTCATTCACGCCTGTCTACCCCGAGAGCCCGCTCGGGGTTTAGACAGGGTGTTCTGTTTATTGACTGCTGAGTAGTGATCCACACCAAAGCTGTTGGCTTACAACAACAATCACTCATTTTGTTTATGAGTTTGAAATTTGCTCAGTGCTTCGTGGAGACAGCTCATCTCTGCTCCAGCACGTCAGACAGGAGGCTCAATCAGGGCTGGAGGAGCCACCTGCAAAGTGGCTCCCTCCCCTGTCCCGTAGAGAGTTGGTGCTAGCTGCATCCGCCCTAAGTAGGTTTCTCCACCACAGGGTGGCTTGGGCTTCCTCATATCATGGTGACTCTGTGCTAAGAACCAGTGTCCCATGAGACAGACAGTGGAAATAGCCAGTTTCTTAAGGCTGGGGCTAGAAAGTGACATGTCACTTCTGCCATATTCTATTGTTCAAGGAGCCCAGGTTTTAAGAGGGAGACTCCCAGCACTTAATGGGAGGAGCTTCAAAATCATGGGGCTGTGTTTTAAACTACTGCACTGAGGGCTTCAAAGGAGAGAGGCCCTACAGTGCACCAGCATTTGAACCTTGGTTTTACTGAGTTATCCAACGTGACAGTGACTGGCTACTGTTACATCCACTGCAGTTTGGTCTCTGTCTTGAACCTGAGAGAGTGGTCTGGGTTTGTGGCTGGAGCTGCAAACCCTAAGACCTGCAGGGCCTGGCAGATCATGTAACTAAATGAAGAGACTGAAGCAGGGGTAAAGGGAGTGATAGGACAGGGACAATTCAAGCGCTCAGGGACTATCTAGAGCAAATGGCCCTAGCAAGCTCCCCACAACTGATCCCAAGTGGAAATGGGGACCCAATATGAGCGAGTTTCTCAAGAGAAGCCAGAAATCTTGGTTTTATATGGACACTCACAGTTCTTAAGCGTTGGCTTAGATGTTTGCATACCACTATACAGGGCAAATAAAGCACATCGTTAGACTGGATCCAAACCAACGCAGCCATTAGTAGTGATTCTCTGAAAAATCACCTCTTTTCCTCACACCGAAATAGGTACCTGTAGACTTTGCTTCGCAGACTTGGCTGTCCCTTCTTGTTGAATCCAGGTTTGTTTCTCTTTCTCCATTTCCTGAACCACTACACTGGTTCTGTTTCAAACATTTATCTTCCCTTTTAAATTACTGTGATTCCTTTGGGGTTTATGGCATAAGGCCCAGCTGAAATGAGCCTCAAAAATACATAAAAATATATAAAATGAGAATTGTCTATCCAGCGACTAATCTTCCAAGCAGAGTCAAAGATCCTCGCCAGAAGACAATGAAGAGTGATGGCTTTATTTAGTTTCATTCCGATACCTCCTCGGGGAGAGGGTGAGCTGTTATTTATGGGTGTTGTTATTTCAAGTATTTTTTTTTTGTTATTGACACTTACATGCAAGCAAATGCAGAGAAACATAGGACAAACTGCTGTGACTTTCTGTGGCTGCCCCGCCTGAATGTGAGGAAGACAGGAGAGGAGAACCTGGCCAGTGTGGCTCAGTGGCTGAGCTTCAACCTATGAACCAGGAGGTCACGTTTCAATTCCCAGTCAGGGCACCTGCCTGGGTGTGGGCTCAATCCCCAATAGGAGGGGGCAGGACAGGGGTGGGGGAGGCATGCAGGAGGCAGCTGATCAATGATTCTCTCTCACCATTGATGTTTCTATCTCTCTCTCCCTCTCACTTCCTCTCTGAAATCAATAAAAATATATTTTTTAAAAAGGACAGGAGGCAAGAAAGCATGCCTGTGGGCATGTTTAGTCTTGCTGGGCTTCAGTGGCTGCATCTATGAAATGGGGAAAAACATTGTTACCCAGCAAGCACTCACTGCCCGATGCACGTAGAAGCCAATGCTATGGCACCGGTTTGAGGAAAGAAAAATCTCTGATTATGAAGAAGTCAAATGGCATGGAGACAGGAGGCAAAGCTCAACTCTTGTCTCCCCGATGGAGGAGTCAGAGCAAGATTTAAGGGGTTTCAGCACTGGATCTCCTGGACAGCGGCCCCTTTGCTTCTGGAAGGGTCTCAGGTTCTTGTCTTTGGCTCTGGGGTGGGGGTGGGGAGTTAAGGGTCCATAGGTGTTACTCTTGAGTGGTATATTCAAGGTTTAAACTTCGGTTCCGGGTCTTGTCAGAAACAGGACAGGACCACTCTGAGCTGGTCCAGTGGTTACAACGTGGGCGCCTACTCTATGGGGTTTGTTTAAGACAAATGGAACCTACACAGGTGAAGCTGTTAGCAGTGGTGTCTGATGTTGCCTGTTGACATTGTTAGTTCCCAGTGACTCCAGGGTGTCTCCAGGGTTGCTGCTGGCTCCCTTCTCCCTTCCTTCTTTTGTTTGTTCTCCTTCGGGGGCCAGTGATGTCCTCGGGAGCATCCACCTCATTCTCATCCAACCCAGTTAGGAACCTTAGGCTTCCATCTAAGATACACGGCCACCCACCCCTTCACAGATGAGCTCCTGGGTTACAGGACTGTCCCGTTTGTGCCGGCCTTGCAATAAGTCAGGGCTTGAGTTCCTTTCTGATGACTTGTTCATATTGTTGGCTTAATAGTGAAAAACGTTTAAGCCTTTTCATGACGTTGTTGCCTGGACCCATCGAAGCAGTGGGAAGATTGCAATTACGTAAGCTGCTATCATCTTAACATACTTCTTAAACCAGCGGTCGCCCACCTTTCGGACCTCATGGCCCACCAGTGGTCCACAGACCGCCGGTTGGTGACCGCTGCCTTAGACTAAAATGATTTTATAACTTTAGGAATGAATAATATTTTAAATCAGTGGGAATCCTCATGTCCACCAACTTTGTTTGGTCCACACTAGATGACTATTTGGTTAACATTAAATAGGCTTTTTAGGAAAAAAAATATTTCCTCCTTCTGGAAGCCTATATGTTGCTCCTTATAATGCAACTAAACACCATACTGAGCTCAAAACCCCAGGTGACAATTTATCATCCTGCTGACTGGGGGCTGCGTCACACTAGCAGTTCCTTGGGTGCATGCCTGTGCTTTGTGTGGTTCCGGGTGACTCTCAGTAGGAGTGTGTCTTTGGGCAAAATCTCTGGCTATCCTTCTCCTCCATCAGGTGCTCTTTTTTAATTACAATCCCAAGCTTTTAAACTCTCTACAGATAAAGATCTAGTTAAATGAACTTGGCCAAACAGTGGCTCTGGGAAGATTGGAAACATGTCTTGTATGTCTCTCCCAGAGTCTAGCAGACATCTGGCAGCAGAGTGACTGTCCCAGGAATATGTTTAAGTGGTTCAGTGGAATTGAATATATGCTCCTAACACTCTGTCTGGCACACTGTAGGTGCTTAATAAACATTTTCGAGCAAATGAATAGGTTGTGGCTGACAGTGATAAGCCTGGCCAATTGGTTAAAATATAAAGCTTATTAGAATTGTGAGTAAAATACTAGAGGACATTGAAGTGCCTGCCATCTTCCAGGCGAACTTTAAACAAAGTAATTTCTTCTCTTTCCTTCCTCTTAACAAGTCAAGAGGAATCTCTTTCTCAGCTAAATGGGGAGTCGGGGGTGCCCGGGAAATGTGGAGAGCTCACCCCTGAGGCACACCTCAGGATCTAGCTTTAGATTGTTAGTAGTTCCTGGATTTTGGATTTGCTGCATTCCTAGGACTTGTATATTTTAAATATAGTACCATGTGTGTATTTGTCCTGTTTTCTCAGTAAGAGATGGCTATTTCTGTCTTTAAAAACAAGCAAAACAAAGCAAACTAAACTCTGTATTCCTCCAGAAACAGCTGGAAAGTGTAACCGCTTCTTTTCCTCTTGACTAGGGTGGCTTCCGAGACTTGGATTACAGCATCTCGTCTTGGTTTCGGGTAGCATCTTGAGCCAGTTTCTATCGTTCTTAGGTTACTGCTTCTTTATTCATGATGTGTGCCCTATGCCCTCAAGAGATGCCATTGCACAAAGCTACTTAAATCAAGTGCAAGCTTCAAATGTGCAACCTAATAGGGCCTGCCCCGCTAGCAGCGGGGAAACTTCTGCCCCTTTGGAGCTCAGCTGGCACACTCAGGGACCCCAGCCTTGACCTCCACCATCCCATGATGAAAGCAGCTGCCCTTCGGCTAGAAATGGTCACTGCCTGATGCCAGCTGGGCGGTTCTCTGAGTGACCAGCGGAGGAAACAGAGATCCTCAGAGACCAGTGGTCCAGAGGAAAGAAAGAAGGCCAAGGCTGGGAGACAGGAATGGCCTTGAGAGCAAGAGTTCCCTCTGAGCTGCCAAATGTACAATCTTTCAGATACCCCTTAGATTCAAGTTAGAAGGACCCAGGAGCCATTCACAACACCTCCGCACATTGTTCTTCACCCCCCCACCACTCTACGTGGACCCAAATATTCGAATGTGCTCATCTTGGCTCCCTCCTGGAAAAAACAAGTCTCTCTGATGTGCATTTGCAATTTTGTCTTCTTAAAGACACTGCTTTAATTTTAGTCCACTGTCCCTCAGACACAGAAAGTGATGCGTGTTTGGAAGGGCCCCAAGCTGGGAACTCTAAGCCCACTGGCCTTTTGCAGCCTCCTCCTCCCCACCCTGCACTGGTCGCAGCACCAAGCCCACAGACCTGCCAGGTGCTTGCAGGGTTTTAGCAGCTGCTGCTGTGCGTTCCCCAGTGCCCGAGTCTGTTCTTTTGTTCCAACAGCCTTTTCTCTGACCTCTGAGCCCCTTTGTCAGCTCGCTGCCTTTCTTGGTTCTCTTATTGGGGTTGTTGGGGATCCCAAAGATGATGGAAGGTGAGGAGGAGGTCTGTGCCTGACAGACCTGTGATGGAGAGGCAGGCAGGCTCCCTGTGTCCTGTGGTGTGAGCAGAAGGAAGCTTCTAGATTCCAGGGCTGCAGATGCAAGCAGAGGCTCACCATAGTGATTGCATCTACAGAAACACAAATATAACAAGTATATTGCACTCGTTTATTCATCCCATAGTTATTGACTCTTCTCCATGAAAAGATACTGCACCTGGTATTACTCAAAGACATGAAAGTGCTAATACTGGATATTAAACCAACACTTCCCATAGTCTTCATAGTTTATCAGAATAGCATGGAGTATCATGGCAGCAGACCAAGAGTCTGAAAAAAGAGAGAGAGAGAGAGAGAGAGAGAGAGAGAGAGAGAGAGAGAGAGAGAGAGAGAGAGGAGAGACTACACATGGCCCAGTGTGATGCCATGATAAGTCAGGAGCAACCTGACAGTCCTGGGAACATACAAAAAGGTAAGAAGAGGACAGCAAGGACCATCGTCTTTCACTGTGGTCCTGTGTAGACACAGCTGGCACTAAGTCCTAATGCAGCCTACTTCCCACACTGGGAAGCCACAGCCATAAATTCAAGTGTGTAGCCAGCCCTCTCCAGTCCAGATGAATTGCTCTCGGGATAAAGACCTCCGAGGTTCTGAGAGGCCAGCCTCGCCTTCCTCACCAAGCATGACCCCTGCTCTCTGGGCTCCAACGCGTTGGCCTTCTGAAATCTACAAACATCTATTTCCTCTGTCTGGAAGGTACTCATTTCCAGTGTAACTCAGCCCTTCCGTGGGACGACTCAGTATGCACAGGATTGCTGAGACAGGTCTGCCAGCCTCATGGCTGAGCAGGTACAAGGCCCCAGCCGGACTCCTCCTCAGTGGCCCCCAGTGTGTGGTCCCATGGGTCTCACGTGGGAGCTCTCTTTGAGCCCCGTGGCCTCTTCCTCACTGGGGACTTCTCAGTCCCTGTTAATGAGCTCCGTGCTTGCCTAAAAGGGCAGATTCCAATCCTGCTTCTGGTTGAGAACTGCTTTAGTTCAGAAGAGCTATGAGCAGTTCAAGCCCCACTTCGTATACAAGTGTAGTGTGTGGGGTTTTTTGCTTTTTTTATTATTATTATTATTATTATTATTGATTTTAGATAGAGAAGGGGGAGAAACGTAGATGTGAGAGAGAAACATGGATCGATTGCCTCTCCACGCGCACCCTGACCAGAGATGGAACCCACAACCTGGGTATGTGCCCTGACCTGGAATCAAACCCGCTCCAACCAACTGAGCCCCACCGGCCAGGGCCACAGTGTAGTTGTTAAAGTTCACTAGTGAGTAGGAGGATGTATCGATGAGCTCTGAAAAATGCATGAGGCCTCTGAAGTACAAGCCAGGAGTGGGAACAGGAGCTGTGTCCATGGGCCTTCGAGAGCTATCTCGCATTATTTATTGAGGGGTTTTCCTGGTTGCCTTAGGGAGTGAAGATTCATTTACCAAGAGAGGTTGGTTTACAAGCTTTCATTACCATGCTGCTGCATTAATATTAAACTAAAGAAGTGTTAGATCTCACCTGCGCTGGTGTGGGCGGACTGCACGCTCCCTGGTGGCTGGCTCTTTGAAGCTGCAGTGTGATTGCAAGTCTGATCCGTGTGATTTTCATTGAAATTGCCAGAACTCAAGGTTAGCATTCTGTGCTGCTTACTTTTGCATTAATATCAAGCTTCATCCAAGCACAGATATCAGACCTTATTAGCAATTGATGGAAGTTTCTTTGTAGGTGGCCCCAGTGGAGATGTAGGTCCCTAGGGACCCTGAATCACTTTCATTCCGCAGGCGTTTGTTGAGGAAGCCTATGCATGTCTCAGTTGCTAATGAAGAGGAAGAAGGCTCTTGAGGTGCGCCTTGGGATCAGAGGCTCTCAGAAATGCATTCTCCTGGCTGGCGTGGCTCAGGGGCTGAGCTTTGACCTATGAACCAGGAGGTCTCAGTTTGATTCTTGGTCAGGGCACATGCCCAGGTTGCAGGCTCAATCCCCAGTGTGGGGCGTGCAGGAAGCAGCCAATCAGTGATTCTCTCTCCTCATTGATGTTTCTGTCTCTCTCTCCCTTTCCCTTCCTTTCTGAAATCAATAATATATATAAAGAAATGCATTCATTGGTTCCATACGTATCCCCAAGTTCCTCATACAGATGTGCTTAACCAGTCCTCACAGGCAGACAGAGCATAAGAAAGGATCTTTTAGACTTAAAGGTACCTTTAGAAATTAACATCCTTCCTTCAACTGACTAAAGTTAAGAGCTGAAACTGGAAGGGGTCACAGAACTATTTAGAGGCAGGACTTTTTTATTATTAACTCTATTATAGATGTCCCCCATTTTCACCCCCTTTGCCTCCCTCCACCCTGCCCTCACCCCTCCTAGGCCTTCACCATATTAATACCTATGTCCATGGCCTATGCATATATGCATATATATTCTTTGCTTGATCTCTTCCCATATCCCCCGCTGAGATTTGTCAGTCTATTCCATGCATTCATGCCTCTAGTCCTATTTTGTTCACCAGTTTCTTTTGTTCTTTAGATTCCACATATAAGTGAGATCATGTGATATTTGTCTTTCTCAGAGACAGGATTTGGACACAAAGTGCAGAACTCTCTAGTTTACGCTCTTTCCATTGTCCTAAGCTCCCACCCATCAGGTCAAATGGAGGCCCTCTGGCTGCTGTCCCATGGGGCCCATCCCTCACTTTTTCCATAAAGAACTGAGGCCATAACTCCTTGTGGACTAGATGAGGCTGAGGAGTATGAGTCCTTATGCTGATTGAATTCAGTGTATTTCAAGTGATATAAGGACCCACTTGGAAAGATGAACTTTGACCTTCTAAATGAGTTTCTTAGCAATAGGATCCTTCTTTGAGGTGGATGGTGCTGTGCGTAGGAGGATGCTGAGCAGCATCCCTGGCTCTGTCCAGCAGAAGCCGGGAGCTAGCCCCACCCCCACCTGTGACAACCCAAAATGTCTTCAGTCAAAGCCATCTGCCCCCTGGGGGCAAAATCACCCACGGCTGAGAACCATTGATCCAGACTTTCGACATGTCCCCCTGGTGTGTGCATGGCGAATGGCAGGAACCATTGTCTGGGAATAGATTCATGGAATGTTCACTCATTATAGATTTTCTCAATCGACTGATTCTTCTCCTGTTTAGGTATTGATTTTGCCCTTATTCTTCTGAAGCTGAAATGCATTCAGACTTGTGTGTGAGTCTGAATATACTGAGAATGTTCAGGAAGCTTTGCTTTCCTGATAGGAGGGGGTCTCCTGGTCTTCGGCTAAAGAGAGGCAGGTTAATGAAGCAGTTTCCACACAGTCAGGCTGGCCATGGCCCGAAGGCCCCCTTAGCGGGCACGGCAAGTTTCAAGCTTCTATCACAGATGAATTCGGCACCACCCGGGCAGTCTGTGCTGGTCAAAGTGGAGGTGAGGAGTTGAGACAGCACCAGTGAGTAAAGTGGTTAGGGACAGGGGGAAACATTGGAAATATTAGTGGCACCAAAGGTTCCCAGAGGGCAGTGACAGGAGCATGAGAAATAGACCATTATGATAAATAACAAGGCATAACATTGAAATCATGGCCAAATCATTCCTCGAGGCATAAATCATAAGAGCCTCTGACTGGCATGGGGTGAGAGGTGCAGCTGTAGTATGGGGGCTGCAGGCCAATGAGACAAAGTGGAGAAATGCTTCCATAACACAGATGCCCCAGGGAGGTTGGGCCACCATTGTCAGACTCAGGACAGGGTCCTCTCGTCACCTGTAACCTGCATGTGTTCCCATAGTGCCGCCTCTGTGTCCTCTCTCTCCTCCTCTCTGCCGCATCCCATGATTCAGTTCAGTTCCTTTTCCATCCACTTTTCTCTACCTGTGGCTCTTTATCTCTTGTTTTCATCTCTCCTTGTTCTGTTTCCATGTTTCTTCCCTCTGTTTCTGTGTGTGTGGCGTGCGTGTGTGTGCGTGTGTGTGTGTGTGTGTGTGTGTGTGTGTGTATTTCCATCTCTCTGATCTCTAAACTCAGAGAGGGGTGGAGAGGAAAGCTGGACAGAAACAAGGAGGAGGAAGTGAAATGATAGACAGTATACATCCTGGCTGAGAATAGACGTGAACGCCATGGTAACGGATTTCACTAGACAGCCCTAAGGCCAGGCTTTGGCTCCGCCCATGTTTGTGGCCACGTGCGTTTACACATAAGGGGCCTGTGCACCTGAGAGAAATGACTTTTTGGAATTCAAAGCAAAAGAGATCCTGAGCTCCTGGGTCACTGCTGCTGTCAAACACATGGAAGAACCCAAGAGGGTCCTGGCTACTTAGCTACGGATGTGGAGCCCCGGGGAGCATGCAGGGGCCGAGGCTCCTACTCACTCCTGGAGAAGATCCAGGGGAGCTGCTTCGAATCTAACCCTTAGGGGCCTCTGGGGGCAGCTGGACAAGCATCTACTCCCCCCAGGGAGCAGGGAAACTGGAAGAAGTGACTCTGACTTGGCCTCAGTGGAGAAGGAAGGATGGGTGACAGGTTAGCCCACAGAGGCACCCCTACGAGCTCAGAGCACAGGAGGGACCCTGTGAAACACAACCACGTTGGTTCCTGTTGTTAAAGAGTGATTCCCTCCTTCCCATGGTTGATGGATTCAGAGACTGTCACCCTACACAGAACCTTCAGAGAGAGTTCATGTGGCATTCCCAGCCCACCCCAGCCAAGAAGGAAGGGCATCTGTGTTAGTGTCCTGTGGCTGCCGTAACCAAGTACCACAAACTTGGTGGCTTAAATCAACAAATGTAATGGGCTCACAGTTCTGGAGGCCAGAAGCCCAAAACCAAGGTGTCATCAGAGCCGGGCCCACTCCTGAAACACTAGGAAAGAATCCTTCCTTGCCTCTTCTGCTTTCTCGTGGCCCTGGGCATTCCTTGGCTTGTGGCCGCATCATTCAACCTGCCCCTCCATCTTCACATGGCATCCTCTCTCTTCCCTTGCCTCAAATCTCCCTCTGCCTGTGTCTTATGGAGACACATGTCATTGGATTTAGGGCCTACCTTAAATCCAGGTGATCTCATCTGGAGATCCTGACCTTAATTACACCTGCAAAGACTCTCCAAATAAGGTCACATTCACAGATTCTGAGGGCTAGGACCTGGACATATCTTTTGGGTGAACCCTAATCAACTCACTAAAGACAGAAACAAAGGTATAAAACAATAGTTCCCAGCTCATGTCCCTGGCGGATCCCCAGCCCATAACTTCAGCCTCTCTGAGAAGGAAGACATCTGATCGTGCCTTTTCACGTGCGTTATCTAATCCAGTCCTCACCATAACCCTACATGGTAGGTTCTGCCATTGGTCCCATTTTGTGAATGAAGAAACTAAGCCCAGATTTATAGCAGATGAAATGCAGGCAATGTCATCCCGACCTCTACTCTTCATCACCACCGTTAGAATCATTGTTTAGTTTCTCGTGTGTGAGACAGGCGCAGGGAGAGCAGGGAAGTTAAGGCGATCAGGTACCCACATCCAGGTTGCCACCACGGTTTTCCATTTCACTTCTCTCTTTTCCTGGGTTGTCTCTATAGGTGTCTAAAGAACATGCAAGATGGAAGGATGATTAGAGAACCCGGTTTCCCAAGTGGTCCTTGGACTAGCACATGGGGTGGGATTTGAATGGACCCAAGTACCTTTAATAAACAAAGCTTTCCACCACTTATGTGGGTGCTCGCTGCTGCCTACTTGCATGAGTGATGAAGAGAGCTCATTTGCAGCGTTCACACGGTTGATAGGGCTACTTTGGGTGCTACTCAGAAAGCACACGGTAGCTTTCTGAGTAGCACCCAAAGTAGCCCTATCAACCGTGTTGAAAGAGCTAATGGAGCATCATACAACATCATAAAGCTTTGCCTGAGAAACCAGATCACCAGAGATAGTGGGTATTGAGAGGGGCCTGCCAGATATACACAGCAGACACGGGTATAGAGACGCAGCGCTAAGCTGTCGCCATTATTCATGATTTCCAGTCCTCGCCAGTCTTTCCCAGCTGCCCTGACCCTCTTGATCACTCTATCTAAAGTTCGAGCCCCTGGAGACAGCAGGCAGATATGGTGGGCTGTCTTTTGATTCCACACACATTTTTCCCAGGTAATCTAGGACCCCTGCATCCTGCCATCCAGCTGGGACCCAGATGTGATTGCTTTTGAGGGGCTTAATATGTCCCTCACTCCGTGGGGAGCTGCTGGGTAGAAACTCATTCCCGGATCTGTGACAACACATTACTAGCACGTCACGTGTTCCAGTGTCACTGGGCTCAGGAGAAGCAAGCGCATTCTTGACCTACATTTTAAAATAACCCTGGAGGCCAATAACTCCATATGTCAAGTATTTTTTAACAATACTAAGAAATAATAGTCATGTTAATAAATAAGAGGACAAATTAATATAATTTGCTTATTAGGCTCTTAGGAATAAAGACAGTCATTTTTAGGAAACTGGATATATAAAAATCCACAAATTTCAAAATGTAGCAAATTAGAGTTGACTAATATGTAAAATATTCCTTACACTACAAAGAACTTTTCCAGTTTATGTCATTTCTTAATGGCAGCTGTTAATTATTTCATGATATCTGTTTGCAAATAACTAACCCCCACTAGAGAGAATGAATAACACATCCGCCACCAGAAATAAAGATAAATCATTTTCAATGTTACCATAAAAGGCATTTGGGGCATGAGGTTTCATTGTTTTTCATTAAACACTTCCATTTTTCAGGAACAAGACTAATGCCCATCACAAGATATACCTGGGCCCTTGACCTTAGACTCCGTAGTGACAGACCTCATGCATCATTGCTTCCAAGCCTGAATCTAGACACACCAGGTTCCAAAACCCTTTCCACAAGAAGGCCACATTATGCCAGTCTTTGTCCAAGAGTCCTGTGCCAGTTCATTGTCAAGGCCCTTCTTATCGGCTTTCCCTTGATCCCATTCACTGCCTGAGGCCCACATCGAATTAGAGCTCCTTTGATTTCACGGAGCCAAATCTGAAGTGTCTCGGGGGCCATTTTCACCAAAAGCGATCAGAGAAACCCAGTAGCTTGAAGGTGACACAGTCTGTGGAACTGCCAAGACCAGATCCGGGGCTGTTATCTTTTCTCTGTCACCCCCGGAGTCCCTGCTTCCCCCAGCGCTTCCCATCACACCTGGGACTCGGGGAGCACATTATACACCTGGTGTGCACGTCTGCCTTGGATGTAGTTCTTCTTTTTCTCTTTATTTATCTATTATTATTATTTTGGATGTGGTTTCTCTTTCCATTGTGGGCTTCGGAAGGATCTTGTGACCTCGTTTGTCTGGTTTAAGTGTGACACCGAAGGGCTCCTGTGCCATCGAGAGGCCAGCACGTTAGAGGGGAGGGCGGTCCCGCCTTTGCAGCGGGCTCTGGCGAGGGGTCTTGACAGCCTCACCGGGTGCAGGGCTCCCCTCTGAGCCCTGGGTGGCCTGTCACGTGCGCACAGGGGCCCTCGGCACCCGCTCGCCACCCGAACCACCCAACTAACTGCTCTGTGTGTCTTTGCAGGTGACCTCATCCACTTGCCTCCATACCTTCGAATGGACTTCTTGTTGAACCGCAGTGGTCCAGGCACCAGCAGGGACCTGAGCTTAGGGCAGGCGTGCTTGGAGCCGCAGAAAAGTCGGACCCTGAAGCGCCCCACGGTCCTGGAGCCCATCCCCATGGAGGCGCCCTCGGCCACGTCCTCCGCCCGCGAGGGACAGCAGTGGCCGCAGGGGGCCGTGGCCACATTACCTCAGCGCGAAGGGGCCGAGCTGGGCCAGGCAGCTAAAATGAGCAGCTCCCAGGAATCGCTGCTCGACTCCCGGGGCCACTTGAAAGGAAGCAATCCGTACGCCAAGTCGTACACCCTGGTATAACACACAGCATGGCTGGACCGCGGTTGTAAATACGGTTTAAAAAAAAAAAAACTCAATCAAAGCTACCTTTTTTTTACGGAATTCCAATATTTATAATTAAAGAAAATTGCCAAAATATATAAAAAAAAAAAAAAAAAAAGAGAAACTACTGCAACCACAGACAGTGCAAAGACTCTCCTGCTTTTTTTCTGTCTGAGTGTGAGCTCCATCTGCCTGGGCATCTGATTTTTTGGGAAAGAAGTCCAGTTTTATGATCTTCACAGGCTATTGCATTTTTACTGATTTTCTACACGTGCATGGGGAGACTAATTAACCCTTCTGACCGGAAGTTCTATCACACACGATGCGAGAAAGAAAACAGGAAAGGCTGTTCCGCTCTCTGTGGACCTGCAAGGAATGCTGGCGCGGGGGCAGGGGGAGACTTAGTCGTGTTTGCACACCTTTCCTTCCCATTAGAAACTGGGGCCTCGGCCTGACCTTCTGTTGTTACTTAGGATGAGTGCCGTCCGTGAAGGGGAGGGGGGATCGATTTGGTTTTCTTTTTTGTTTTTTTTTTTCATTTAAAGAGCCACTCTTTGCATTTTGTCTAAGCGAAATAAAGAAGAAAAGGTTGTCTGCCTTTATTTCGATGTCTGCTTCTCTCGTCTCCTCCTGATCGCTGGGTCCTCCTTCTGACGGATGCTGTTGTTTGCGAACCCCGGAGCTGAACCCAGAACTCAGTCTGATAAACCAGCCAGGCGGCCCACGCTCCGGCCTCCGTGGGAATGCCTGGGGACGGCGCAGAAGCCGCAGCTGGTCTCGGGCTCAGCGAGGGGCTGTCCTGAGCCTCCCAGATGTGGTGCTCCTCGCCCCCTGGCCCTCCAGCTGGGCCAGAGGGCAGCAAAGATGGCCTGAGAGCCAAACCCAGCCCACTGCTGTGTTTATAAATAAAGTTTTATTGGCACACAGCCACACGCTCCAGTCGCGTTTTGTCTGTTTCATGCCACAGGGCGCGTTGAGGTGTTAGTTACAGCAGAGATGGTATGACCGGCGAAGCTGACAGTGGTTAGCATCTGGCCCAGGACAGAGAGGTTGCCTCCCCCTTCCCCCCCCCCCCCCCCCCCACCGCCTGCTGCTCCACGTTGAGCCCCATTTGCTGGTGAAGGAGGGGAGGACCAGGAGTCTTCTGTGTGTCCTGCCGCAGGGACCTGTCCTGGTGCCCTGTCCCTGGTACCTACGTTTGCAGGAGACCACCTCAGTCACTGCCTCTGATTCACTGGCCTGCAGCCAGAGGGAAACTAGGCAAGAGTAAGTGATGCTCCTCGGGAATCTAACGCTTCACTTTCCTTCCTCTCAGTTTATACTATTTACTGCATGGCTCGTTCTACAGGGAGCTTCCTCTTAACCAGCCTGAGCTGCCTTCTGCGTCAGTGCCCCTGCACAGTGTGCCCTGGCGAGTGTGCGATCCTCCCAAACAACCCTCCCTCCCAACTCTCTGCCCTGAAGGGGAGGGGTCCCGGGACTCCATGCCAGAGGTTTGGCAACAAACAGAAAACGTGATCAAATCAATGCCCGTTGCTCAGTCGCCCGGGGAACCGGCTGCACAGGCCCCTTCCTCTCCCTTCATCACCTCCATGGGCTCCCTCCCCTTCAGCACAGGCTGGTTCAGGTGTCACCATCTGGAAACTCGTTCAGAGGTCTCTTCCTCCCTCCCTCCCTCTCTCCTTCCTTTCCTATCTGCTTCCCTCCTTCCTTCCCTCCTTCCTTCCCTCTTCTCCTCTCCTTCTTGTTTCATGTATTTTCCAGGCGGCTCGTTTGCCTATTTAAATGCAGCGACACTGGGTGCCTTGTTGATGGGCCCGGGACCACGTGGAGACCTCCTGCTGGTACTAACACTGGGTGACGCCGTGGCTGTGTGGGTTTGGTTCGTTTTTGTGTGTTGTTGTTTTTTTCTACAGCTTCAGAATTTAATCCATGTTGACAGCTGATGATTTGCACCCTCACAGACTGCTTTTTTATGCAAAAGAATTGAAATGCTACTTTCTGGGGAAAGTTAAAGCTCTTTCTTCAATCTAAAACTTCTATATTCCCGCAACTTAGAAGTTTACCCTTTTAAAATTTTTCTCTCAAGCTGTGCATAAATAAAAAATTCTCCATCATGTCTGCTTCTGGAATGGATTGCTTTTAAGAATTCTGCCTTGAAAATGCTCATTAAAATGGATTTGACATATAAACAAAAGCCCGCCTCCCTCCCTCTCAGGCGGGGCCCAGTGTTCCTGCCACTGAGAGGTGGAACCTGTGAAGTGAAGGGGCGCTGGATATCTAAAGGACCAGTATTGAGAGTAATAGAGTTAATTTTCCTCTGGACCCCTGCCTGTCGCTAATCTGATTTGTAGTGTCTTGGAGAGGACATCGTATTAGCCTACGGTCTAAGCCAGATTGCTGCATTAGTGTGGTGGAACTCAGATAAATTCTATATCTTCTGTCCAATAACTTAGAGTCAGCAGACAATAGCTATTGGGTCAATGGACTGGGTTCCTCCGAGGCATCGATGTGGCTGGCAGTCTGAAAAATGCCCACCTTTTGAAATGGGCAAGGTCTGAACACAGCCAGTGAGCCATGCAGCACTCTGCTTATACAGCTACGGGAGCCTGAGAGCCTCCAATCAGCTCCCGGCCCACCCGTACCCACATCTGCCGTGACTACCCACGAAGAAGAGAAGGTGAAGTGGCGGTGGGCAAAGATGGAAGTGAGACGATATAAAGTGGTCACAGGCTAGACGGGACGAGCGCCAACCCACTGTCTTTGTGCCCTTGCTGCCAGTCCTGATACTCTCTGAAGACACAGAAAACACACCTATGCTTAAACTGCCCTTAAAATATAGGGTGAGTACACGGAACACAGAGTTTATCCTTGAATTCTTATTTATTAAGTGTTGTATTATTTTCCATAAGAACAACTGTACACCTACTTTTGCCCTGCCCTGCAAGCAGTAGACCACTGCTCAGCTAAGGTCCCTCTGACTGGGGCCTTGGTTCCCCAGGTGCCAAAAGCTTCATGAGATCGTTAAGGAGCTAACTGAGGCCTTCCAGAGAAGGTGTGACCTCTAAATCCGTGTCCAGCTGTGACGAATGTAGACAGCCTCTAGGCCTGGACTAGGACTAGGGGTCTAAGGACTAGTTCCTTGTAGGCCATCCATGCAGAAAGGTTTCCAGGGAGCTAACAGTGTGTCCATCCTCAAGAGCCTGTTGAACTCTGCAAAGAAGGTGGTCCAGAAGGTATCGTGGGCTCTCTGAAGGACACGTGGGAAGACTAAGTGTCAAGAATTTAATTCCCAGGAGTTCTGAGTCCCCTGTTACTTCTCCACCCTTGGGCCCCAAATGACCTGTCAGACACAGAGCCAGAGGAATGAGACTGGAGGAAAGGAACGGTTCCTGCAGCTCTGAGAAACCAGGCTGTTGCCATCCTAACAAGCGCTTTCATCAAGGAGTCCTCAGGCCTGGGTGGAACTGTGTCTGTTTGTTCTCATGTTTGTTTGAGGAGGAGATTTGTGACGGTAAGGCTCTTGAGTGATGAGGAAATTCTGAGCCAGAGGGGCCCAAGGTAGGAAAGAGTTAGGTGATAAAAAAGGATAGGATCCTCGCTGAGCCACCATCCTGGTGAGTGGGGACTGAAGACTGGATGGATGTCAGGATTCCTTGGGTCACTCGAGTGTCATCAAGCATGGGAGTGGGGACCATTGAGAGAACAGTCTTCCTAGGTCTTTAACGTCCATGTGCATCTTCTGAGCAGGGCTGCTGACAGATTCTGTTCCGCCCTATCTCTTCAAGGATGATTCCACAACAAATAGCTGGGCACATGGAGGTCTGTGTCCCTGCTGGGCACAGGCAGATTTGACTGCTGACCAGGATCATAAAAACAAGGTCTCCCTCTGAAGCAAAGGTTGACAGGGTTGCCAGCGGCCCCTCTTTCAATGTTTGGGTTTTCTTGGCATTAGACATGGGCACTTCCAATCCTCCTCTTTCCCGTCTAGCTGGGTGGTCTCGGGCAGGCTCCTTCACCTCCGGGGATCTTCACTCCACTTTGGTCTCAGTGAAGCCCTCTCGGACACACTATTTCATGCCACGTTCTGTCCCTCCTGGCATCCCACTCCCCTACGTCTTTTTCAGCTCTCCGTCCACACCCTTATCATCTCTGATTTACTATATAACTAACTTCTTTAGAAGGTATTCACTTAGTTTTCATTCTCTGTCTGCTGCCACTAGAATGTCAGCTCCATGAGGACAGGATTCTTTGTTTTGTTCACTTGTGTCTCCACTTCTTGGAATGAATGGTGCCTGGTCCATAGTAGGCATTTTATAAATATTTGTTGAATTGGAAAAATTTGGGGCGGGGGGGCTTTCTACGCTCAGGGTTCCTCAGCCGTGACACAAGCCCACTGTGTGCACTGTGCCACTGGGGTTGGTCTGCATCACCCTGTAGCTTTGAGAGCTGATTGCTGGCCGTGAGTAATGACATGGTTAGTCCCTAACTCAGGAGTCTCTGTCTTCCGCCAGCATCCACGGAACCATGACAGGCCGACATGTTAGCTTTCACATACGGTAAGGCTTGAGCCCCTCTGTGGTTCTTGACCATAGCCAATGAGACGTGGACAGCACAAACCCCACTCTCCACTCTCACCAAGACAACTTGCAGCTCAGAGTTCTGGGTGAGATCCACTCACTCGCAGTTTCTGCAGTTTAGTGGGAATGTTGTTTCTGTTTTTTCCTCTTCTCAGTCTTTCACTTTCAGAAAGAAAAGACTTGGAAGAAGGAGCTCTGAGCACATGGCAAGGGCTGCCTACTTCACCTCCCAAGAAACGCTTGGCAAAGAACAAAAGCTCTTTGTGCCCCAGAAACTTCAAACCAACTACGAGAAGAAAGGGCCATGTTTGTATCTCTGGCATTGTGCCTCCAGAGAGGGCTGTGTTCTGCCTCAAAGAGATAACCTTTCTGTGCAGAGAACAACGACTGGGACATACATTCATGTGATGTGTGTGTCCGGGGGACGGTGCTCAGACATGTCCTTGGGGACAGCAGAGCCTAGAGCCAGACCTCCGCCACCCAGCTGGTTACAGTGTCCACCTGAGCATTGCACTCAGAGGAATGACAGCGCTTCCAACCACGCTGCATGTGGGCATGTTCTCGAAGAGTTAATTCAATGCTTGTCTCAGTCTTTCACCCTCTGAGGTTCCCCTAAGCGCTGAGTGACTCACTAAATAGTGGGGACCTCCTCTTCCCACTCTGTGCAGAAATATTTTAGCAATCGATTAAAACACTGCTTCCTGTTTCTAGATATGGGATTTTAAGTGTCTCATAAAAGAGCAACATCTGAGATGGGGTGATGATAGTCTGGGGGTGCTGGTGCAACATCCCACCCCCAGGAATTTTGAAAATGAGCACCCTTGCCCTGAGTGAGAGCACAATCCTTCCTGCAACCACCGTGGCCCCACTTGGTAACACACAAGTTAAATGTGTTCCACATACCATGTCAACCACCTGCCAGCATTTACTTCTCGTCCAAGGTGAGGACTGCTCTGCCACTGCCCAGGAAGGTGACCTGATGGCAGGCCCAGGAGACACCCTCCACACATGCATGGCAAAGCACAAGCCAGGTAAAGATGTGTAAGTCGGGACTGATTTCATTTCAATGTGGTCTTAGCCCAGCACTCTACCTATTTCTCTGACTGGTTGGCCACACAATAAGATATATCCCTGTCCCACTGAAACTTCCACTTATCTTCTCTGAAAATTCCTTCACGGTTTTCAACACAGTGGATCTTAGTGGAAGAAATTCAGCCCCCTCTTGGGGCAAGAGTGACTCCTCAACATCAAGGTGCTGATGCTTCCACTAAGAGAAGTGAGAGTTTCTTGTATCAAATCAAGAAGAATGAGGATGCTTCCAATAAAGTTCATCAGAGCATGTGGCCAAGGACATCCACATGCCTATGGAGCTTACCTCATGTGTCCATCCTTGTCAAAGGCTGTTCTCAAGATGTGTTTGCCTGTGTGCTGCCTCATGTGCCCATTATGCCAAATATGAAAAGTTTTGTTTGTTTAATGATGTGGGATTATAAGAGGATTTAGGGTTGGCCACATAAAAGATGCAATAGCAAGAACACCGTACTGAGAGGCTCAGCTCTAGCACCAAAAACTTCCGGAATTCACCATGAAATGCTTGGCCATATGGTTTGGACATTGGCAAACAAGCCTGATTGGTACAGAAGACCCCTAAGTCCCTCCACCCTCAACAAGGAGACTATCCTTCTCAGTGTGATGTCGATCTCATTGGGTAAATACTTGAGCTCCTTGGAAGTGTGTGAGAGGTAAAGGTTACATTTTATTCATTTTCTTCTTTATCTCTACACCCACCACAGGCATCAGCCAAAACTGGTCAATGTTTTTGAGTGACGTTCATGAAGTGAATGTCGGTGTTCAGATGTTTTGTAGAATGTAAAAAAGATGCTCTAAATATCCATGAGCCCAGGCTGTAAGACAGATTTTAACCTTTTTAATAAACTCCTAAATTTAGCTAATGATTGTGTGTTTGCTCTTTATCCTGGGAGGAGGGGAGCATAAAGAAACAACCTGATTATTTAAAGGCTTCAGGTAATTTACCGCGTGTTGCATAAAATCTCACATATTAGTGTTGAAAAGATTGACCTTCCCTCGGGCCCTTCTAAATAAAAACTTCTCTTCAGGCAGGCGCTAGCCAAACATATTTAGCAGATTTCTAAGTTTCTGCTGGTAACCCTTGTGTAATAGTCAGCAGAAAAGGGATTGTTGTTGTTGTTGCCATCGTTGGGACAAAGGCCGGCAGTTGGTCCTGGATGGGTGCAGCCCTGTCACTCACAGTCGCCCACCGACTGCTCCTGCCATGCCACAGAGGTCAGTAGGTACTTCTCACTTCTCACTCTTGGAAATGTAAGCCAGTGTTCTGCAGTTGTCTCCTGTGAGACCAGATTTCTAATGCTAACCCAGGGCTACAGGGGTCAGGCTAACCTTTCAGGTCCCTCTCCAAACCCCCAACCCATCTTCTCTCCAACAAAAACCAAGGGACCTCAAAAGGTGTGTTTTCCTGTTTCTGCTTCACCCCCAGACCCAGCTGAGCTGCACCCTTCCTTACTCCTGCCCTTCTGGGGCAGTAGGAAAAGTGTCCCCCTCCTACTCACAGTCATCTCTCCATCTGTATTCTAGATCTCAACCTCTCCCACCTTTAAAAAACCTTCACTCCCCTTTCCAATCTTATTTCTACTAGAAAATTCATGCACTGGAGGAGGGGTCCCTCAGCCCATCCTGCCCCCTCTCACAGTCCAGGAGCCCTCAGGGGCAGGAGGCAACCTGGCGATCAGGGGAAGACGACACCCCATCACACCTCTGCTGCTGCCACTGCTGGCAGCACAAGCCTTGGCCGGCCCTGGTTACCTGAGCCTCGGGTGGCCCTGGGCAGCCGCCATCCAAGGCTTGCCTGCACCTCGGGCCAGCCCTGGGTAACTGAGGGGCTGAGGGGACTGGGGGACTCCGGAGGCAGGCACGCCCCAGTGGGGCTGAGGGAACTGGGTGCTGCCATCTTGTGGCTGTGTGCACCACCATCTTTAAGGGCAGGGCAGTCAATTAGCATATTCCCTCCTTTTTGGCTGTGGGTGCCGCCATCTTTGCAATGTTGTGAGTGTCAATTAGCATATTCCCTCTTTATTAGATAGGATACCACACTAGTCTTCCTAACATGCAATTCTCATTGAGTCATTTATTGCTTAATTTCTTTTAGTGATTATTTTATTGCCTTAAGTTAAAAATCCAAACTCTTCAATAAGCCATATAAGACCACCCATGATCGAGCTCTTGTGTAATCTACTCTGTCTACCCTTGACTACTCTTTCATCTCTCTCCAACACTCCTTTATCCTCCACCTCTCTCTTCTCTCTCTCTCTCTCTCTCTCTCTCTCTCTCTCTCTCTCTCACACACACACACACACACACACACACACACACACACACAGTTTCTGCCAGCCTTCGGTACTCATACTGGCTCTCTCATCCATGTGAGTTTGTGATTTGCACACACTCATTTCTCTACCTGGAACATCATACCCCCTAACACACTGTCCAAATAATCCTCACCCATCTTTCTGAACTCAGCTCAGAGGTGCCCTCCAATGGCATAAGTATCCCTTCTCCCTTCACACACCCTTAAACTTGGGAAACACACTTAGGCTCAGTGACTGGACTTACCTGCCTCTGCCTCTGTCGTAGCACATACCACTCTGAATCGTAACGGTTTGCCTATGGTCAGCCTCTCCACTGAGCCATGAGCTGCATGAGCCCAGGGACTAGGTCTTCTCAGACACTGTCTTCACTTTGCTCCGATTTTCTTGGATCCCTTTAATTCAGACCCCCTGTACTCATGCCCCGGCTTTAAGTGTCTATACATGTGAGTCTTCAGAGGAATTTCCCTGGGCTTCCAGAACTACTTTGTCCACAAGAGAAGAGAGCAAGAGGGACCCGGAGCATATGTCCCCTGGGTCTTAGCCAGGGACTGGCTGATACCGGAGCATGGAATCCAAGGCCCTTTGCCCAAAAGCAGGACAACTATTCTCTTGAGGAGTGATTTTATTCTTCAGTTCTCCTCACGAGACAAGTCTGAGCCCGGGACTTTGCCTGAAGCTATATCTTATTTTACATCTTTCTTCCTCTTCTCTGGCCTAAAAAGGGTAGCAACTGTGATCCAGATTAACATCCATCATTCTGCCTTTCCTGCCCCAGTGCTGAGACCCACTGGCATCTGAGAGCTTATGGCATGACACATGTATCAACATGAGGTCATATATAACAAAATATCTAGGACTAGTGGGCCCACTATGTCAAAGAAATTGTGACGGATGGGATCCACTGGTCCTGAGACATCCAGAAGCTCCCAGAGAGATCGATGATGCATCTTGAAGATGTAGCTAAGATGCTGGGTTAGAGACGATACCCTGAGAGGGCAGGGTATTGTGCTTCAGGGTGAAGCATGTACCTCAAACCAACAGCGTTTATATGGTGCTAAGTCCCCTGTGGTAGAATGCATGGATCCAGGAACAAAAGTTTGGGAGTAGGCGGGACCTTGCTTGCCACTGCCATCAATGACTCACAAAGAAATCTGTGATTTCATCCCCACAACTTTAGGTTCTGGGGGTCTGGAGGCCCCATTTACCAGAGGAAAGATGTTTCCATCAGGAGACACAGTAGAAGTCACATTCAACTTAAAGGTACAGCTGCTGTCCAGTCATTGTGGGTCCATTCTAATAGCAGATCAGCAAGCAAATATGGGTGTTCCAATCCTGGTGGGAATAATTGACCTTGACCACCGTGAGGAAGTAGGTTTCCCCTTTAGGAGTGCAGTACATGTGTGTCACACCCTGGGATATCTCTTGATGCCCCCATGTCCATTTTCATCTGTTCCTGGGCAGTGACAGCAACCATGACCTTGAATGGGCATAGTCACAAGGGCCTCCATCCTCTTAAGGGTGACCTTGCCACACAAGCCACCTAGGCCAGCAGAAGTTCTCGCTGGCAGTGAAGGGACTCTAATCTTACTAAGGTTTCTTTGAGGAGACAGTTACTGAATAATACTATCAGTACTTCTCAATGTATAGCTCAGGTCAGTCTTGGCCAGAAGTAACAGAGAAAATATGAGAGTAAATGGTCCTGAAATGCAAACTGCTCCATTGCACTCTTACGGGACATGAGCCAGCCCTCCACAGCTGCCAGTGAGCCCTGGGGAAGGCCAATGGGAGTCCCATGGGAGCCCACGGGCATTGTGACCAACAGCCAGCAAGGTGGAGGCTTGCTCTGGGCATAACCTTTCCGCCAAGGTCCTTGCACAGATGAAGAATCAGCAAAGGACGTTTCATCCAGATCGACAGGCTTGGGAAGAGGGAAAGCAGTGGGGGCTTTGAAGCCAAGGAGGGGAAGTCGTTGGGTTTTTCAGCGGGGTTGCACTCAGCCAGGAAGCATCCAATTTTAGCTCGATCTTTGATGACAAAATCCTTTCCAGGCGTATAACCTAATTAGGATTGACATTTGGACTAGCAGTAAGGGCTTTCAAACGTAGAAGAGGAGATATTTATAGGTCTTGCAATCCGTGTGGAACCTGTAACAGCATTTCCAGACATCTGAGTGTGGCTTCCTTGTCGGGCTCCTTTGTGACACCTAACTTTGTGCTGATTCATCCCCCCAGATCCCCACTAAGAGAAGCCCAGTGTTTCTAGCACCTGGGGCAAGAAATTGTTGACTTGAGCTGAGCACAATATCTCAAAGGGAGCCCAAAAAAGATTGCATTTCACACAAAGTTAATATGACCTAGTGTTTGGACCATAAATAATAAATATGGGAGAATGTGCTTCATTAGAACCTGCCTCGTTATGCAGATGGAAATCGCTCTGCCACCCTGAACACACACCACGCCCTGGTCTTCTCACCAAGCGATGGATCGAGACTTAGTGGAGCAGCTCCAGGAGACCATGCTTGCTTTTCTTAATTCACTCCAAAGACTTCTGCCCTGACTTGCCCATGCTCACTCACCCTGCAGGATGTTTAAGACAAGGTGGTTAAGAGTATGTGACCTACAGTCAGAATACTGGTTTCGGGTCTGGGCTCTTTTGTGGGTAAGCTTGGAACCTTGGGCAAGTTACTCCCCATGCCCCAGTTTCCTTATTTGCAAAGCAAGGCAAAAAATAGTAGTTCCCTTTAAGGATAGTGTGAGTAGGAAATGAGTTAATGTATCTAAAAGCTTAGAACAGCATCTGGCTCGTGATATGTACTCAATAAATGGCAACAGTGGTGATTAGCTCTTCCTCTAGACCCACTTATTAATGTCATAGGTGCTAGTAACACCTGTCCACAGACGATTCCCAGCAAGCATCCCTCTCAGTCACACCAAGCCCTGTTTCAATATTTGGGCTGTTGTATTTTTATATGTGGGCGTAAGGCAACACCACCATGGGGGCTTTGATTGGGTGAATGTCCTGCATACTGATCACTACCTAGCCCAACAGTTGGTATGTGAATAGACAGTTTCCTTTTCGTGCAGTTCTTTTTCTTTTTTTTTTTTTTTTTTTGGCTTCTCTTTATTTTTTTTTATTTATTTTTTTTTATAATTTTTTTTTTATTAAGGTATTATATGTGTACATATCTTACCATTGCTCCCCCCACCCACTCCCATATATGCCCTCACCCCCCAGAGTTTTGCGTCCATTGGTTATGCTTATATGCATGCATACAAGTCCTTTGATTGATCTCTTATCTTCCCCACCTCTCCCTAACCTTCCTGCTGTAATTTGACAGACTGTTTGATGCTTTACTGCCTCTGTATCTATCTTTTTGTTCAAGTTTTTAATGTTCTTTATTATCCATAAATGAGTGAGATCATGTGGTATTTTTCTTTCATTGACTGGCTTATTTCACTTAACATAATGTTCTCCAATTCCATCCAGGTTGCTGCAAATGGTAAGAATTCCTTCTTTTTTATGGCAGCATAATATTCCATTGTGTAGATGTACCATAGTTTTCTGATCCAGTCATCTGCTGATGGGCACCTAGGCTGTTTCCAGATCTTAGCTATTGTAAATTGTGCTGCTATGAACATAGGGGTGCATATTTCCTTTCTTATTGGTGTTCCCAGTTTCTTAGGATATATTCCTAGGAGTGGGATTACTGGGTCAAATGGGAGTTCCATTTTCAGTTTTTTGAGGAAACTCCATACTTTTCTCCACAGTGGCTGCACCAGTCTGCATTCCCACCAGCAGTGCACGAGGGTTCCTTTTTCTCCGCATCCTCGCCAACACTTGTCGTTTGTTGATTTGTTGATGATAGCCATTCTGACAGGAGTGAGATGATAGCGCATTGTTGTTTTGATTTGCATCTCTTGGATAATTAGTGACCTTGAGCATGTTTTCATGTGTCTCTTGGCCTTCCTTCTGTCTTCTTTTGAAAATATTCTGTTTAGGTCCGTTGCCCATTTTTTTATTGGATCATTTATCTTCCTTTTATTAAGTTGTATAAGCTGCCTGTAGATGTTGGAGATTAAACCTTTATCAGTGATGCCATTTGCAAATATGTTCTCCCATGCAGTGGGCTTTCTTGTTGTTTTGTTGATAGTTTCTTTTGCTGTAAAAAAGCTTTTTATTTTGATGTAGTCCCATTTGTTTATTTTCTCTTTAGCTTCCATTGCCCTAGGGGCAGTATCGGTGAAGAAGTTCTTTTGACATATGTCTGAGATTTTGCTGCCTGTGGATTCCTCTAGTATTTTTATGGTTTCCCGTCTTATGTTTAAGTCCTGTATCCATTTTGAGTTTATTTTTGTGTATGGTGTAAGTTGGTGATCTAGCTTCATTTTTTTTGCATGTGTCTGTCCAATTTTCCCAACACCATTTATTGAAGAGACTGTCTTTATTCCATTGTATGTTCATGCCTCCTTTGTCAAATATTAATTGAGCATAGTGGTTTGGATCAATATCTGGATTCTCTATTCTGTTCCATTGATCTATATGTCTGTTCTTGTGCCAGTACCAGGCTGTTTTGAGAACAGAGGCTTTGTAATACAGCTTGAAATCTGGTATTGAGATCCCTCCTACTTTATTCTTCTTTCTCAGGATTGCTGTGGCTATTCGGGGTCTTTTTTTATTCCAGATGAATTTTTGGAGAGTTCTTTCAAGGTCTGTGAAATATGCCGTTGGTATTTTAATGGGGAGTGCATTGAATCTATAGATTGCTTTGGGTAGTATGGACATTTTAATGATGTTGATTCTACCAATCCATGAACATGGTATGTTCTTCCATCTGTTTACGTCTTCCTCTATCTCTTTTTTCAGTGTCCTGTAGTTTTCCGTGTATAGGTCTTTTACCTCCTTAGTTAAGTTTATTCCTAGGTATCTTAATTTTTTTGGTGCGATGGTAAATGGGATTGCCTTTTTAGTCTCTCTGTCTGTAAGTTCACTATTGGTGTATAGAAAGGCCATAGATTTCTTGGCGTTAATTTTGTATCCTGCTACATTGCCGAATTCATTTATTAAGTCTATTAGTTTTTTGACAGAGTCTTTCGGATTTTTTATGTACAATATCATGTCGTCTGCAAATAAAGACAGCTTTACTTGTTCTTTTCCAATTTGGATGCCTTTTATTTCTTCTTCTTGTCTAATTGCATTAGCTAATACTTCCAGTACTATGTCAAACAGGAGTGGTGAGAGTGGGCATCCCTGTCTTGTTCCTGTTCTTAGGGGAAATGTTTTTAGCTTTTGTCCATTGAGTATGATGTTTGCTGTGGGTTTATCATATATAGCTTTTATTATGTTGAGGTATGAGCCTTCTATTCCCACCTTGTTGAGAGTTTTTATCAAGAAAGGGTGTTGGATTTTGTCAAATGCTTTTTCTGCATCAATTGATATGACTATGTGATTTTTATCTCTCAATTTGTTTATGTGATGTATCACGTTTATTGATTTGCGGATATTGTACCATCCTTGCATTCCTGGGATAAATCCTACTTGGTCATGGTGTATGATCTTTCTGATGTACTGCTGGAGCCGATTTGCTAGAATTTTGTTGAGGATTTTGGCATCTATGTTCATGAGGGATATTGGTCTGTAATTCTCTTTCATTGTGTTGTCTTTATCTGGTTTTGGTATTAGGGTGATGCTGGCTTCATAGAAGGAGCTTGGAAGTGTTCCTTCCTCTTGAATTTTTTGGAATAGTCTGAGGAGGATAGGTTTTAGTTCTTCCTTGAATGTTTGGTAGAACTCTCCTGTGAAGCCGTCAGGCCCCGGGCTTTTGTTTGCCGGAAGCTTTTTGATGACTTCTTCAATTTCGTCCATAGTTAATGGCCTATTGAGCTGTTGAGATTCTTCTTGATTGATTTTTGGAAGGTTGTATTTTTCTAGGAATATGTCCATTTCCTCCAGGTTGTCCAGTTTGTTGGAATAGAGCTGTTCGTAGTATTTTGTAACAATCCTTTGTATCTCAGCGGGGTCTGTTGTTATTTCACCTCTTTCATTTCTGATTTTGTTTATTTGGGTCCTCTCTCTTTGCTTCTTGGTGAGCCTGGCTAGAGGTCCATCAATCTTGTTTATCTTTTCAAAGAACCAGCTCTTGGTTTTGTTGATCTTTTGTATTGTTTCTTTGGTCTCTATGTCATTTATCTCCGCTCTGATCTTTGTTATTTCCTTCCTTCTGGTTACACTGGGCTTTTCTTGCTGCTCTTTTTCTAGCTCTTTGAGTTGTAGGGTTAGGTGATTTATTACCATTGTTTCTTGTTTTTTTGCAATAGGCTTGTAGAGCTATGAACTTCCCTCTCAAGACTGCTTTCGCTGTGTCCCATAGATTTTGGATTGTTGTGTTTTCATTGTCATTTGTTGCCATGATGTTTTTTATTTCTTCCTTGATCTCTCTGGTGACCCAGTCCTTGTTTAATAGCATGCTGTTTAGTCTCCATGTGTTTGATTTCTTTGGATTGTATTTATTGTAGTTGATTTCCAGTTTTATGCCACTGTGATCTGAGAAGATGCTTGATATAATTTCTATCTTCTTGAATTTGAAGAGACTTTGCCTGTGACCCAGCATATGGTCTATCTTTGAAAATGACCCATGTGCACTTGAGAAGAATGTATATTCTGTGGCTTTGGGGTGAAATGTTCTGAAGATGTCAATTAATTCCATCTGGTCTAGTGAGTCATTTAGGATTGCTGTTTCTTTGCTGATTTTTTGTTTAGAGGATTTGTCCAATGGTGATAGTGGGGTATTAAAGTCTCCTACTATGATTATATTGCTATTAATCTCTCCCTTGATATCTTCCAGGAGTTTTTTTATGTATTTGGGTGCTCCTATATTGGGAGCGTATATGTTTACCAGAATTATTTCTTCTTGTTGGATTTCTCCCTTTAGTATTATGAAGTGGCCTTCCTTATCTCTTGTTATGGCATTTACTTTGAGGTCTAATTTGTCAGATATAAGTATTGCTACCCCAGCTTTTTTTTCATTTCCATTTGCCTGGAAGATATTTTTCCATCCCTTCACTTTCAATCTGTGTGAGTCTCTTGTTCTGAGGTGGGTCTCTTGTAGGCAGCATATATATGGGTCATGCTTTTTTATCCATTCAGCCACTCGATGTCTTTTGATTTCGTGCAGTTCTTTTTCAATTTTATATCATATCTTCTGCTTATTTGTTGCAGTTTGGTTCATAAAGGGAATTATATTAACAAATGTTAAAGAAGAAAAAGGAAAGGGGAAGGGGAGGGAAATGAGTGGAGAGCTCATCAAAGCCACTTCCTAAAGAATATCTACCAAAAATGTACAAATGACCATATTTCTAGCTTAAATTTGGAGAGAAAGTGTTCCATTCTCACCCTAAAAGACACCTGTTTTAAATTTTCAAATAATCAATAACATCATGTACCTACATGTCCTCATTTATTTCTTATTTATTCAACTTAATAAAAGTAATAAAAGCAAGTTCTTGTTTCTCAGATGAGGTATCTTTCTTTAACAGCCAACTGCTATTGGGTGGCACTTAAGTAAATAAAGAAAACAATCCATTTGGACCCGAGTGGTGTGTGGAACTATGACATACAGTTCCTCGCCTGGGGAGTAATCCTTTCTTTAGTCTCTGTGCAGTCCTTCGTATTCAGGTCTTCTGTCCTTCATCAGATAGGATTATCCAGCTTATACATAAAATTCATAGGGAGGCTCTTTAATAGACTCTTTAACAGAACTTTATGAAACTGACAAAAGACTTCATTGAAAACACTTGAACCCATACACTGGAATGGCAACGTATGCAGCCACTAAGCATGCATAGCAGTTTGAAATGTTACAGATTGTAGCAGACAAACCCCAGTGACCCCCCCGCCCATGACCCCTGCCTCCCGACATTCACCCCTCCCTATAATCCCCTGTAACTTGCTTCTCACCAATAGAATGTGGCACAGGGGCCAGTGCATCATCCCCATGATTATGCTCATTTCTGCCTCACTTTCACTCTCCAGCTGGCCTTTGAGAAGGAATGTGCCATGTCCTGAAGAGGACCCCATGTCAGGGAATGGTGGGTGTCCCCTACAAGCTGTGGGCAGCCTTTAGCCCTTGGTCTTACAACCACAAGGAAATGAATTCTGCTGAAAACCTGAGACAGCCTGCAAGTGAAGTTTTCTCTTTGGAGCATTCAGATGAGAATCAACCCCAGGTCGACACCTTTATTGCAGCCTGGTGAGACCCCAAAGCAGAGAGCTGGCTATATCACCCCCAAAATCCTGGCTGCAGAAATGGTAAAATCATAAAAATATGCCATTTTCAGCCACTACGTGTGTAGTAATTTGTTATGCAGCAATAGGTAACTAATATACATATTTTAAAAATGCAGATCTGTGAAGATGTAATGGTTCTATTTCTCCATGACTGAGCTCCACTCCTATTTCAATTAATGATTGAAAGTAAAAACTCAGTTCAAAAAATTGGTTATTTCCAATTTAGAACTCAGCTTGTGGAGGTAGGTAGTTATTCAAATGGAGGATTCCCTCCAGGCCTTTCTACCTTTCTTTCTCCCTGTTTTTGTGGCAATCTAAGTCTTGGTGTTGGAGCGGGGAGAGGAGAGAGGGCGGGCAGTTAGAACATCACATGGTTCAGGGTTCAGGTCAGTGTACAGGCTGCCTGTGGTGAGGATGGCCTCCACCCTTGCAGCTACCTCAATCCCAGGGAAGCTGTCCCTCGTGGTCTTGAGGTATTCCATGCTGAGAGCCACTGTTAGGGTCCATGGTCCCTACCATGGCCTCTGTGTTCCACCTGGGGACCCGCTCCTCACTGGGTGCCTCAGGACCTCTTCAGCTAACCACCTCCCTTGACCTTAGGTCACCTGCTACCCCAGGGCGATGTGCTCTGGCCATCCTAAGAAGCTTGCAGTGTACCCCAACTATGCTTGTTTCTTGCCTTTTTAGAGTTTTGGCTCTTGGAGGAGGCAGACCGTCTTCTCAGATACCACCCTAGAGCTCTGTTCTAACCTCATTGCCTCCTAAGCATCTTGCGTGTCAAATCCTTATTTTCCTTGGCAAACTAGTTGGAAAGCTGCCCTTGCATCATAGCTGTGTCCTCTCCAGGATTTGGGTTTATTTTATACTTTCTGTGCTCTGCCCTTCAGGCTTTCTTGTTAAAACTCACAAGTCCCTTGTCTCTCAAGAAAGCCCAGCTCTCATACTCCACTGTTACCTTTACAGTGGATTCCAGGGGCTCATTTGGAACCCAATGTCAAGAATGTTCCCTTTGTTCTAGACATTGTCACCTTTCCCATGGGACCTGTGAGACAGAAAGCTGCCTGAACACTTGTGGACAGGTAGGAGGAAATGAGAGGCAAGTATCAAGCGGGTCCTTTGCCATACATGGCCATGTGTAACAAGCTACCAGCTGCAGTGGCAAGATTATGCCCTCCCCAGATATGCTGAAGTCCCAACCCTGCTATCTGTGAAGGTGACCTCATTTCAAAATCAACTCTTTGCAGCTGCTGTCAGATTAAGATGAAGTCATACTCGATGAGGGTGGGCCCCGCTCCAGCGTGGCTTGTAAGAGCAGAAGAGACCCAGACACCCAGGGAAAAGAGCCATGTGATGCTGCAGACACATATCTACAAGCCAGGAAACAGCAAGGATTGCCAGCATCATCGGAAGCTGGAAGAGCCAAGGAACAGAGTCTCTCCAGGCGCCTTCAGAGGGACACCTTGATTTTAGACTTCTACCCTCCAGAACGATGAGAGCATAAATTCCCGCTGCTTTCAGCCATCCAGTTGATATTACTTTTTATTACAGCTGCCCTAGGAAATGAAGGCAGACAGCTAGACAGGGACTGGTTGCTACCATGAAATGCCAGCCCCCTCCACCTTCCTTCACCATCGACTCTAATTCCATGCACACATCTGTTATCGTTCTTCTGATGCAAGTGGGCAAATACGCAGCCTATCTTCTTTTAAGTGTGGCTCAGTGATTGGGTGTCAATTGACCTATGAACAAGGAGTTCACAGTTCGATTCCCAGTCAGGGCACATGCCCAGGTTGTGGGCTTGATCCCCAGGATGGGTCATGCAGGAGGCAGCCAATCAATGGTTCTCTCTTACCATAAATGTTTCTATCTTTCTCTCCCTCTCCTTTCTTCTCTGAGATCAATGAAAATATACACTGAGTGGCCAGATTATTATGATCTCTGAACACATAATAATCTGACCACTCAGTGTACATCCTATATAACAAAAGGCTAATATGCAAATTGTCCCCTTGACCAGGAGTTCAACCAGCAGGCAGGCCGGCCAACCGACCATGTCCCCTCCCCCTGGCCAGGCTGGCTGGACCCCACCCATGCATGAATTCATGCACCAGGCCTCAAATATATATATTTGCATTCAGAGATCATAATCATCTGGCCACTCAGTGTATTTAAAAAAACAAAAAAAGATTATGTTGCCTCCAGCAGAAATGTGGGGAACTGGTCTGATCAGCCTCAGGAGCAGCTGGACACAGGGGCTCAGGGGGTGTGACTGTCACCTTACAGCTTCGTCTTTTCTCCCCTTGTTCTTCATCCTCCAACAGTTCCCCTTGGGCTGTTGATCCTGCCGATGGATTCCTTCTTTGCTATTGTTTTCCAGCAATTATTCTACCTCTTTCTGTGTTCAGCCAGTCAATCAGCCACATAATTGATTTTTATCCCGAAGCTCGTTCAGCACGAGGCAATGAGGTGTGGTGGTTAAGAGCATAGATTATGGAGCCAGTCTCCCTGCCAGCCATCAGCTCTGTGTTCTTGGGTGAGTTATTAACCTCTCTGTGCCTCATCTGTAAAATGGAAATAATACAAGTAATTATCTCACAGTGTTGCTTTGAATATCAAGTGGATTGAAAGACATTTAGCCCACACAATTGCGGGAGTGGATATGCGTAATTGCGGAGAGCAGGGCCTCTGTAAGCTCTGTACATGTGTCCCTGCTTAGAGAACTCGTGGCATTTATGCAAAGTCTCCTTAAATTAATAGTAGCGTATTTCGAAACAAGCCCGTGATATAGACTTGCCATCCCCAGAGGTTATACAAATGAAGCAAGCGGAGCTCAGAGAAGTTTGATGTCTTATCCAAGATCACCAAGCTGGCAAAGCCTGCAGCCGAGGATCCGAAATAGTTTCCAAAGTGGAGATATTTTGCCGCACACTTGACTTCTCCCTTTGCTTTGGCTCTTTCTCCTCTGCCAACCAACACACGCAAGTCTCCCTCGGCCTAAAAATACCCTTCCCTCCCTCCTGCTGGGACCTGCGTGTCCCCTGAAGGCCCTAAAGCCTCCCTCAGCCGTCTCCACTTTTCTGTTCCAGCATCTCTGAGAAGTGGCTGACACTCAACACTCCCATACTTTCAATCCTTGTCTACTTCGTAACCCTTTACAATCTTGTTTTCTTTCTGGCGTTCTCCCAAAAATGCTCTCCTAAAGGTCAGCAAACAGCCCTTGAGTGTTCAGTCGAATGGCTTTGCTAAGGCCCAGCCTGCCTGACCACTGTGCAGAGGGGGCCTCTTCTTCATCACTGTCCCTTTGAATCCCCTCCCAGTCTTCCCCTTCTTTCCCTCTCTCTCCCCCCATCCTCTGTTCACCCCCGTGTCTTGGTCTGTTCAGGCTGCCACCCAAAGTACCACCGACAGGGTGCCTTACACATATATTTCTCCCAGTTCCAGAGGCTGAAGTCCCAGATCAAGGCACCTGCAGATTCCATTCTTGGGGAGGCCTCTCTTCCTGGCTTGTGGATGGAGGTTTTCTCCGTGTGTCCTCACACAGCCTTTCCTTGGTGCTCACAGGGGTGCACATGAGGTTGGGGAGTGGGAAGCTCTGGTTTCTCTTCTTACAAGGATGATAATTCCATCATGGCGGCCTCACCCTCATGACCTCATCTAAACCTAGTCACCTCCCAAAGGCCCCACCTCCAAACACCATCGCACTGGGGATTCTGGCTTCAACATATGGATTTGGGGAGACACACACATTCGGTCCATAACACTAGGCCTTGCATCTACCCTCGTCCTCCATCTGGGGTTTTGAAGGCTTGAGGGATGTGTGTGCCCACCCATCCCCCATCGGCCGCATGGCCTCTCCAGTTGCACCAGAGGCTGCCATGGCTCCAAAGCAAAGTCCTCAGGTCAGCTGGAAGGAAAAAAGAAGGAGGTCAAGTTCTGACTAGCAGAGGTTTCTATTTTCTTTTAAGCTATAGCCCAAGGAAAAGATGAGAAAAGTTTTTAAATACTTGCTTCTCCTAAGAAGAAAAAATAATTTCTTTAGACCAGAACCAAGAAACATCAGTGTCTACAGATACCAAGCGAGGCCCAGTTCCTCCCCTGCTGAGAGGCCCTGTTTAGTCCCTAAGGGAGTGGGGAAAGGAACCTGAATATTCATTCTTCACCATGAATTAGAAGATTATGTTTCTGCTCCACGCGGAAAAGAGCCTCCAGGGACAAAGTAAGTTACGTGACCCGCACATTGACCCATACAATTCTGGAAGCTGCCGGCCAGGCTGTGGTCTTTGTGTGTGGTGCTGTCGCTTAAGGTCCACAGGGGAGGCGGTGGGAAGAAGAATGGGTATCAGATGGGGAGAGCGAGGCCAGGTGGAACCCAGGAGCTGAATGGTTGGACCCTGGGTGGGCCTCTGTGTTGAAAACCACCTCTTCAGCCCTAGCTGGTTTGGCTCAGTGGATAGAGCATCGGCC
This sequence comes from Ia io, assembly GCA_025583905.1. Taxonomy (NCBI): domain Eukaryota; kingdom Metazoa; phylum Chordata; class Mammalia; order Chiroptera; family Vespertilionidae; genus Ia; species Ia io. Next base: position 110,577,401 of record JAJQQW010000009.1, read on the forward strand.
TGCGGACGAGGGGTCCCGGGTTCAATTCCAGTCAAGAGCACATGCCTGGATTGTGGCTCAATCCCCATTGTCGGGCGTGCATGAGGCAGCCGATCAATGCTTCTCTCTCATCATTGATGTTTCTATCTCTCTCTCCCCCTCTCCCTTCTCTCTGAAATCAATAAAAAGATATATTTTTAAAAAGAAAGAAAGAAAGAAAACCAACTCTTCACCTTGCTGGTGAGGGAGGCCAGCAAGAGCATTATGAAGACAGGCAAATGCACAGCTCCTGACACAGGATAGAGGCGATGGAGAGCAGCTTGATCCTGAGATGTTCCCAGCACCGGGGAGGAGGGCCCCACACGCAGGGCCACACGAGGGTTACACTTGGGGATAGAGTGAACCCCAGGGGCGTGGGAGGCAAGCTCTGTAGTAACAAGAGGGTGAGGTGGCCCCTGGTTCCCAGGGGAGGCTATGGTTGGCTTGTTTGAATAGTTCTGCAGGCTGACAGACACCTGAAGCCTGCTACCAGCGGTTAGCAGGCCCTGTGCCTGTCCTTTGATAAAGAGAGTGGTTGGCCAGGGGATTTCGTCCGCAAGAGCATAATAGGGAGGGGAAGGTGCAATGAGGCCCCTCCAGGCCCTCCTGTGTTTTCCCAGGTGTAACAGCTCACGTGATTTAGGTCTTAAACTCATCTCTACTCCTCTAAGCCTCCAACTTCAATGGCAGATGGTGGGGGCGTCCTGCAGGAGAAGCTGGCATTCTTTCTCATGGAGCTAAGCCCGTCCGCTGCCCAGGAGTTAGAGGAACAGAGGGGCACTAGTGGAAACTGGCACAGCTGAGTCACCCAGGTGAGCCAGCAGATGAGGACACGTGCACAAGAAGCGATGGTGCCTGGATCCTGTGCGTTGACCTTCCAAGGCCAAAGGACCCTGGCTCTACTTCTCCTTCACCTTGAAAACCTCATGCAAATGTCCTGTGGCCCCTGACTCAACCCCAGGCAGGGAAGGGAATTCTGGGAAATGTAGTTCCAGCTTGGCCAAGTCAAGGAGGTGTAGCTACAACCGAATCCCCACCTTTCTTCCAGGCCCAGGGAGGCTTTCCTGTCTCAGCTGAGAATGGCCCCTTCCCCCCTGCACTTCCAAAACACTTCCTCCTTCTCTAACAGTGCTCCTCCCTTTTTGCTAGCGGGCTCTTTTAGCTTAGCTTTCATCTCCCCTAATAATGATAAATTAGCCACTGCTGGCCAGGTCGCACCATATGTTCCCTCTAATCCTCCCAATGGCCCAGAAAACAAGCGTTCCCATCCCACTTGCCAAGTGAAGAAACACTACTCAGGAGGTGAGGAAAGTGGGGCTGAGAGCCACACCCATACTTCTCTGGTTCCGCCCAAGGCTCCCCACCCAGCTCTCAGCTGCCTGAGTGGAGCAGGGTGGGGAGCTATGCTCTCTCTGTGTAACTTTCATATCATCTGGTTCTGTAGGATGAAGAGGATAAGAATGTCCTTTGGAGCCTTTCAAATCCTCTTCCCATGTGCAAAGGAGAGAACCCACTTTTATAGAGACCACCCATGCTGTCGTGAAAGGTAAGATCTCCTCCTTTTTTATGGCTGCATAGTATTCCATGATGTAAACGTATCACTGCTTTTTTTATCCATTCATTCACTGATGGGTACTTGGACTGTTTTCAGTTTTTTTTGTAATCTCTCTCATTAAAACACACATGTGCCATCCCTAGCCAGTTTGGCTCAATGGATAGAGCGTCAGTCCAAGGACTGGATTCAATTCTGGTAAAGGGCACGGACCTCAGTTGCAGGCTCAATCCCCAGCCCTGGTTGGGGCGCATGTTGGAGGCAAGCAATCGACGTTGACTCTCACATCCATGTTTCTCTCTCTGACTGTCTCTCCCTCTCCTTTCCACTCTCTAAAACGCAATGGAAAAATATCCTCTGGTGAAGATTAACCAAAGAAAAGCACCTACGCCAGAGGTTGAAGACCTCACACACATGTCCATTTCTCCCTTGCGGAAGATCCTCAATGGCTGGGAAAATGGGGTCCCCTGATCCCTCTGGCAGCCCCACATGGAGTCTTCTTCAGCTCACGGCTGCAAGGGTCTCACCTGGATAGAGAAACGGCATCCATACCCACTGCTCACCTGGGTCCTGGCCACAGAGCATCCCTGGCACCTGTTGGCCCACAGCAGAACCACCCAAAAAAGTCAGGTTTCTGAAAACCCAGGAAGAACCTCAGAGCAGCCATGGATAAGAAGGCGGGAGGAGTGGGATTCCTGGAAGCCTTGCAGAGACATGCATGAGCACACACTCACTGGAACCTCAGGGACAGAGTCTCCAAATTAGGTCAACCTGGATGGAGTGCGGTTAGAAGTGGGAACACAGGGCTGAGTCAGCCACGTTGGCATCCCTATTCCTATCTCCTTGCTGCTTCTATCCGTGAATCACCCTCACCTTTCTGGACTCCAGTCACCCCCAAATACCTATGCTTGGTGCCCCAATACATTAAATTACCGCAAGGAGCCTATGAGAAGCCAGGAGTCCCGGGAGAGCTAACAGCTCAGTGGCTGAGCTCCTCGGAGGTGAGGAAGAAGGAAGGCTAACTCTGAATATCCGATCCACTGAAGCCCCTGTGCCTGAATTCCCAGCGAGCAGATGCTCAGAGGAGGAGTGATTCTGCTTATGACATTGACTCTGAGCAGTCATCCTGTGATCGTTGTCATTAATAGTCATGATTGATCTCCAGCTCTGTAGCATCCATCACTCGGGCCAGATTCTGGCCTGCTGTGTACATCTGAGCATCTCACACAGAAAGCCAAGCCCTTGTAGCAATCTGGCTGGACAAGAAAAAAATAAACCCATTAAAGCACCGCCACTCTGAGATGACCTCACCACCAAAAGCACAGCTTTCCTGTAAGAATCTGTGAGGAAACGCTGATTTCAGTTCGATTCCAAAGGGCAAAAGACCAGAGCGGACCGGAGCACTGACACAGATGTAAGTGGTCCATGTTGGAGAAGGTAGAGCTGGTGGAAAGGACGGCCCTTCGGAGCTAATCCCTGACAGCCCGAGATCATCACAGAAACCAGGACAATGGTCACGTGTTGTTACAGATGGAACAGTGGGTTCTTACTAAACCATATGCCAAAGCCCTAACTCCCAGGACCCAGAATGAACTTTATTTGGAGATCCAGTCTTTACAGAGATAATAGAGGTAAAGGGAGGTCGTCAGGGTGACCTTAATACAACATAACTGCTGTCCTTGTCTAGGGGAAATTTGGACACACAGACATGCATAGAGGGAAGATGATTTGCAGACACAGGGAGAAGACGGCCGTCTACAAACTGAGGAAAGAGGCCTGACACAGGTTCTCCCTTGGCCTCAGAAGGAACCAGCCCTGCCCATACCTTGATCTCAGAGTTTCGGCCGCCAGACTGTAAGACAACACATCTCTTTTGCTTAAGCCCCTGGGTACTGTGTTCTTTGCTACCACAAGTTGGCTTTGTTAGCAAACTAACACATATATCATCTCCAAAGCTGTCAATTAATTCCATGGACCAGCTTTCAGAAAGAAAAACAAACAGTTAGAAAACAAGTCAGCATCACTGAGTTACTCTTTTTATTTCTACCCATAGGGCTTATTCTAGCAGGCACTCTTCTAAGTGCTCTGTGAATAGTGTCATGAACTCCACAGGTTACCTAGGGGCAGGTCTGAGTATCATCGTCTCTGGTCTGTAGATCAGGAAACTGAGGCGTAGAAGGAACTTGCTTAGGAACACAGGGATGGGACACAACCAGCAGTGGCTCTGGGGTCAGTGGCCTTGACTCCTAGGCAACCCTGTCTGTCTTAAACTCCCATCTTCCTGGAGCATGGGCTTGCAGAGGTCTGGCAGCTCCAGTCCTGCCCCATCCACTGGGCTTGATGATTTGGGGGAACTACAAGAAGAGGGGCATTTCTTCCAATCAAATGGTGAATCGACAGCATCCAGGTTGCAGAATGAAAACACCAGAGCCATCACCCAGTGGTGGGCACAGTGGGAGAGCAACATCACAGAAGCTCAGGATTTTGAGACCCCCGACCACTACCCCCTGTCCACTGCCTTCCTACTCATGCATTCCAGGGAAGGCCTATGCCACCTTCACCTGCCTCTGTCCTTGACACTGACCTCTACCTGGCCAGATGGTCTGGGGATTTCCCATCCCCCTGCAGCAGGTGAGACAGCAAGTGTAGGCTGTTGCAGTGAATCATAAGGATATTCCAGGCCACAGAGAGGTCAGAGTTTAGGGTGGGTGGGCTTTGAGGGGGCATAACTACACATCCTTAATTAGAATATAAGAGAATGCGATACAGGCATTTGAAAATTTAGATCTGGAATTCCAGAGACTAGTCAGGGACAGAGACGTGCATGCACTTGGGCATCACCAGTATATTTTTGCACAAACTTGTGGGCACAGGAGACATCATCCAGGGATGGGAGGACAGGAAGTGCACTCCACAGGCAAGTGGGAGGGGCAGGGAGGAGTCAGCAAAGTGAAAAAGAAAGAGCCCCGATAGCAGAGAGCTTCATCCGGCCTGGACCACTCAGATTTTCATCATAGCTGAGTCTTAGGATCACAAACAACACAGCAAAACTTCATATACAATCATTTCCAATTTCATTGAATTCCAAGTCACCATCAAATCCTTCTGTCTTATTTAGAGGCTAAATTTCTTTTTAGCTTGTTTCGCCAGCTGTTCAATTTAAATTTGTCCCTCTGTGTCCTCTCTAAAAATTGTATCTCCCAAACCAAAATCATGGTACACAATTAGAAATAACATTATTTATATGAGTTATAAACTCATTTATGAGAAGTTTTATGAGCATACAAAAATAGCATTTCCTTATCTTATCTACTTTTAGCAAACTGACTTTATTGGGAGGAACAAAATTACACAAAGCGCAGAGACTCTGGAAAATCTCACACACGTTTGGGGAAGCTTGGGGAGATTCCAGTGGGTACCAGTGGTGGGTGGAAGCAACCCAATACCTCTTAGTTTCTCTTCCCACCTTTTGACCTCAGTTTCAGAGAACAAAAGAGGGAGGGAGGGAGGGAGGGAGGGAGGAGAGGAAGGGAAATAGGAAAGAGAGTAGAAAGATGGTGGGCAAGTCCTGAGGAGGGCATGATACAGAGGAGGTGGGGTAATGGCATCTGTTGATGGGGATTTCTGACTCCGATGCTGGGTTTGTGAGGCTATCTTGCCACCAAATCAAGGTCGTTGGTGTCCATGGGTTTTTAGTTTGGGGATTCTACTTGTTCTGTGTGTCCCTACAGGAATTTAGGGGGTTTCCCAAGTCATGCTGCTTCCCCCATCCTTCCTCTTGGATGTTTTATTCAATCAATTTGTGAGGGATCATTTGGTGATGGAAGCAAGAACCGTTTTTAGTTAGAAATCTTCCCGGACCAGCCTAGTAAGCACCATGTGGAAACTTGCAGAAAACCTGGGACCATTGCTGATTACCCTGTTCAGACCCACTGCATCGCCGATGGCACAGTGGGGACAAATGCTGAAATGCATAAAGATATGTTACTGACCAGCAGGTGGCTGGCTCCTATGTTTGTAGCTGCTTTGTGAGGCTACTTTGAAGACCTGCTTTGTCTGATGGCTACTTGGTAGCAATGGCTACTTGGTCTGTAATAAAGCCTCTCCTATACGCCTGTGACTGCTCATAGCATCTTCTAATACCCAGTGTCCAGGGGGGTCCTCTCATCCCTGGATGATGTCTCCTGTGCCATAGCAGAGAAGGATCTGTACTCCTACATTAGCATAGTTGAGCAGGATCATGGAGGAACTTGCTCCCACAATTGGCACAGCAAGCAGGGTCAAGGAGTAGGTGCTCTGATAGAACCTCAAGAAATAGCTCCTCCCCCTAAAATCATCACTATTTTCAGACAAGCTCTGGAAGCAGAAGCTATGATATCTACATGTTGATTTGGAGGGGAAGGCTGAGAGGCAAGACATGCTTCTTGTGGTCCAGATTGAAGACTGGAAAATAAATCAACCATCCTTTCCTTTCTTGAGAACCCTTTACTTGTGCCTTGTCCAATTGTGCAAAAAAAAAAAAAAGAACATCTATCTTCCTCACCCAATCAGTTCTACACATTTTGAAATCTACATACCTAACTGGGCTCCGTGACAATAGTTCTGATCTACACAAATAGTGACCTACAAGGTTTATCGTGCCATCTGCAAGATCTCCTGTTTGTCTGAAGGACCAAGTCAATATATCATAAGTATCCAACTCTCTATACTTAATCTGAGCTTTTCATATGGGGTCCCTTTATTGCTAACTGCATAACAGTCCATGGAAACCAGAGCACTTAATGGCTGGAATGAAACTGGCAAATGCCTTTGAAGACATTTGGATGCTCAGCAGATGTAGGAGGCGGGGGTGCCCACTGGCTGGGACAAGGGAAAGAGACAAGACGGCCTCCTTTAATTTCCTTAATGGATGGGGTTATTTGCTTCTTCTACTCAAGAATCAGTGTAAATTAGCTGCCTATAACAACAGCCAGCCATTGGAATTCATTCTTGGTTACTATGTACTTATTTACTAAATGGAAAATACCCATCAGCATGAATGTTCACAGGACACTGCAGGCCATTAAAACTCCATTTGTTCTATAAACAAAGCACTTGATAATTTAGGGACCATCCTCTGTCAAGCAGCATCCACAACTGAACCGTCTAGATCTTTAGAGTCAGTCTTTTGAACTCACAATAAAAGGCAGCATTGTGTCCATTTACTGGAAGAGTTATGCTGTCTGACTGGGAATTTAATCTCCATTTCTTCTAGAACTTCCAGGAGATTTAGACTTCGGAGCTGCACATGGATTCCAACTTCATGAAGCAGTCAGTGGAGGCTGGATGATATTGTTTGTTTCCTGAGACTTAGCAGAATGGTCACTTGGAGATGGGCTGGGACCACCAGTGTGTTTCTCAAACCCTGCCAAGATTTTTATGGCTCCAAAAAATTATTTCTGCCAACAGAAGCTTCGTGCTGTAATAGTCTTGATGGTAATTCACAGCCTGCCTGTAAGTTCAGAATATAAAAAGATTGAATAAGAAAAATTAAACTTGGAAGCCCTGGAGAAAGGGAAGAGATTTCCCAAGTGGGCTGTAAGCCATAACCATGATTTAATCTTCCCGCTCACTGACGGCCATCCACCTACCTTGAGGAGGAGCCTGCCTAGAAAAGATAGGGCGAGAGAAGGAAGAATAGGGACCCCGAGGCAGCCAGTCAGAAGGAATTGCCCCATTCTTTATGGCCAACATGTGGACTATTGAAATGTATGGCACTTTAGTCCTTACTCTCAAGCAATTATGAAGGAGGAAGTAATGCTTAAAACTTCTTTTTCGAAGGCGCATGCTATTAGAATTTGGAATATGGCCCTGATACCTGCTCCCCCACGCCCAGTAGACTTTCTCATCTTCTAAAATGCATGCAAATAAACTAGTATTTTTCTCAAGAATAGCCATATATGTTTTATGCTGAGACATCTCAAGGGAAGTAGGTACAGGATAGCAATGAGGATAATCGTGATTATGGAGTCTCTAATACGCCCCAGGCACCGTGCTGAGAGTTTATACATGTCCTTCCTTGCCTTCCATTCCATCTGTGTAAAAGATGATATTTCCCATACTTACCGATGAAGAACTGAGGCTGAGAAGTCACATGACTTTCCCCAGGTCAAGCACAGCTAGAAGATGGCTCGGCCGGGGCTTCACTTCACTCAGTGTCCCTGCAAAGACAAAAAATCTCTTTTCTGGGCAAATATAATGTCCTGAAAAATAATAATGACATATTATTAGTATTATTACTATTATTATTATTGGGTTGTTTCTTTTTTTAAATATATTTTTATTGATTTCAGAGAGGAAGGGAGAGGGAGATAGAGATAGAGACATCAATGATGAGAGAGAATCATTGATTGGCTGCCTCCTGCATGCCCCCCACTGGGGATCGAGCCTGCAACCTGGGTATATGCCCTGACCGGGAATCGAACCGGTGACCTCTTGGTTCCTGGGTCGATGCTCAACCGCTGAGCTACACCCAGCTGGGCATGGGTTGTTTCTTACTAAGGAAAATGGAACCCATGTGAATAAACAACCAAGACATGAGCTCAGGGGTACTGTGAGCTGGAAGTGATTTTTTGGGAGAGCCCCACCTGCCCTTACACTTCTCCATAGCCCTAGGGTGAGAATACACCCCTCACTGATGGGATGATTAAGAGATAATTAACGCACTAGGAAAGCCCAGGTAGTAAAAGCCAAAAAAAATCAAAGATTCAAACTTGAACAAAATCAGACAAACAAAGCCTGCTGGTCACCACTCATTCTTTCATTTACGACCATTTGTTGGGCACCTGCTATGTGTCAGCACTGAGGATAGGAACTGGGGATCCCACCCCCAACAGTGAACAGGACAGATGAGCTCCCCGTCCCCATGGAGCCTTTATTCTCATAGGAAGATGGTAAGCAAGGAAACAAATCAGTATGTACCTTGATTTCACAAGCCAGGCGCGGTGAGGATTCCCAAGGCCAGAATTATGGAGCCAGAGAAGACTAGCATGGTTTCTAACTGGACCAGCCGCATTTATTACAGGAATAGAAAGACTCTGGAATGCCATCCATGCTAAGGGAGAGTTTGCATCCTCACAATGTTTTGTTCCAAAGCCTCCATTTCTCCCTTTGGTTGGGCTCATTCCCTATATTCTACTGTCTTGTGGTTTCTATATTTTCCCCTCAGCTTCCCCAACCTCGCCTTGCTCTGCAGCCATGGCTGTCCACTTCCTGGCACACATCTCCTCATTGTTCCTGCTGACCCTTGACCCTCTTATTGGAGGAACATGGGCTTCTCTGCCAGCCCCTTCCCTCCCACTGGAATCAACAACAGGGCTGTCTGTGGGAAGACCATGCACTGTAGTTTGGGTGGCAGAAGAAGTCACCTCAGACCACAAAGATTTCTTCCATTAACTCTTGAGGGAGCTAACTTGCCACTATTTGAGTCTAATTATCTTGAACTGTTACTTACAAAATCTCTTGTTTTAAATGAGAAATTGTCGGAATAGTACTATCTAATTCAAGGATTTAACCCAAGTTCCAAATTTTATGTGCAAATACAAAAAAATTCCAGAGTTATGCAAAGGATCACCCTCCAGAAACTAGGCAGGGAATTTCAAAACAATATCTTGGAGGGAAGAAAGGAGGTGGAATCTACACAGAGCAATGCTTCCGGGTGTAAGCTTTGACTTTCTAACGAGTATCTCCTGGAAACTGAGTTACAACAACATGATGACCTTTCTCTGTTGTGTGCTGTGGCTGATGGTGAGCAGTGGGTTCATTAGTATCCTCGCCAGCAGATATGTCCTGGGAACCATGAGCATCACTTTATTTGGGGGGTGGGGGGGAAATAAGGTCTTTGCAAGTGTAATTAAGTTAAGGGCCTCAAGATAAGACCATCCTGGGTTATCCTGGTGGACCTCACATCCGATGATTGGTGCCTTTACAAGAGAAAGACAGAGAGAGACTATACAGACAGAAGAGGGAAGGTCCTGTGGCCATAAAAGCAGACAGGAAGTGATGTGGCCATAAAAGCAGAGAGGAAGTGATGTGGCCACAAGCCAAGGAATGTCTGGAGCCACCAGAGCTGGAAGAGGCAGGAAGGACTCTCCACCAGAGCCCTCTGAGGTATCACAGCTCCACGGACACCTTGATTTTGGACTTCCTCTCCAGAACAGAGACTACATTTCTAAAGCTGGAAGCCACCCAGTTGTGATAAGTTGTTATGGCAACCCCAGGAAACTACCAGAGGGGGTGAGAGGACCCTCTGACCACATCATTTTTCCGCCAACTCTTCAGGAAGCCCACGCACGTGCCATTAATATTTATTTATTTATTTATTTATTTATTTATTTATTTATTTATTTATTTATTTTGCTGTTGTTAATCCTCACCCAAGGATATTTTTCCCATTGATTTTTTGAGACAGTGGAAGGGAGGTAGAGAGAGAGAGAGGTCGATGTGAGAGACATATGGATTGGTTGCCTCCTGCATGCACCCCGACCTGGAAATCATCAAACCCATGACCCTTCAGTGCGGAGGGGAGTCGGGATGGGGGGCTCTAATCACTTAGCAACACCGGCCAGGGCCTACGTGCCATTATTGGACATGAATCCTTGTGGGTCTTGTAAGTTTTTCAGTTTTCAAAAGCTACATATTAAAATATTTGCTTAATATGTTTTGAAAAAAGCTTTGTGGATATTCATTTTCCAAACATGACAGTTAGCAAAATAATAAGAACCTACAGGCATGAAATCCCATGCAAGGGTCTGTAGGGGAGACATCTGAAACAGGTCACCTACAAACATTTTTGCGCACACACACTTAATAAGACAAATTACTTTTAAACCGCAAACCCTGCTTTCCATTTCCCCCAAGAGCTAATCATGCCTTTATGATTGTTACATAGTTTTAATGACTCGCGAAAGTTATGAATCTTTAATATGAAATTGATGCCTAGAGCCCAGATGCAAGCTCCCTGGGAGACATTTACGAGGCTGTTGTTAGGTTTTCCTAATTAGATGCTCCGAGCACAGCCTCCTACTCACAAACACTCCTTTATGTGAAACCGCAGACTCCGTGCAGCCGGCGCTTGCGTTTATCATAGACCGTCAAGGGAAGTTAGCTGAAATTATTTAAAGAGGCAGTTATGTGCTTCTGGTAAAAGAACAAAAACAACAAAAACCCCCAAAATTAAAAATCAGCATTTCATGGCCCTTAGCTAGCTTGAGCCAAAATAACATAGGACTGTAGCCATTTCCTTCCATCTGAAGTTGACAGTGCACATTTGTGAGTGACGGCAGGACCCCGCAAGTGGCCTCCTGGGTCAGGAGTGCTTTGGGTGGAGGGACAAGGGCACCAAGAGCAGCTGTGTATCCTGACTCAGTGGGGCACCCCAGGAGGAGGGAGATCCAGGGCTGAAAGGAAGTGCCATCTCCTGGGAGGGGTGGCCTGTGGGTCCGGGGCTTAGGGAAAGGGTAGCTCCAGGCTAGAGCCTCTGACCGGCAAGCATCCCAGAGTTCATGCTTTTGGATGGACACAGGATTGCTGGCCACACCTCGGGCCCTCTACACTCGTGGCCTTGGTGTATTTGAGACAAACCAGAAAGTGGGAGTAGATAAACTCATCAATAAATGGAACATTCTAGAAATCCACACAGCCAAACATTCTATTGCAGTTTTTGAAAAACGCATACTGAAAAACTAAACAGCCCAGCTGGCGTGGTTCAGTGGTTGAGCATCGACCTATGAACCAAGAGGTCATGGTTCTGATTCCTGTTCAGGGCACATGCCCAGGTTATGGGCTCAATCCCCAGTAGGGGGTGTGCAGGAGGCAGCTGATCAATGATTCTCTCCTATCATTGATGTTTCTACCTCTCTCTCTCCCTCTCCCTTCCTCTCTGAAATCAATAAAAATATATATTTTAAAAAAGAATACAGGCCCTGACCGGTTTGGCTCAGTGGATAGAGTGTCGGCCTGTGGACTCAAGGGTCCCCAGTTCGATTCCAGCCAAGGGCATGTACCTTGGTTGTGGGCACATCCCCAGTGGGGAGTGTTCAGGAGGCAGCTGATCAATGTTTCTCTCTCATCGAAGTTTCTAACTCTCTATCCCTCTCCCTTCCTCTCTGTAAAAAATCAATAAAATATATATTTTTTTTAAAAAAGAATACAGAATGCAGGATCCTCCAGCGTGACTCCTGTGAAACCATGTTTGTTCATGACTCAGTTGTAACACAGCAGTGAGCATCGCCCTCTGGGGGCAAGCCCCACACTGTGCGCATCCCAGTGACAGCAGGGCCGGGTGTGTCACCTGACTGCTACTGAGTGGGCATGTGACTGTTACTTGGCCAAAAAGAAGCCCCCGCCCCAGCCTCTGCATCCAGGAGGGCGACACAGAGATGCCAGGATGATGAAGAAAATTGCTCACAGTGGCTGCTACACAGAAGTGCGGGTGGCCTCTGTCCCCAGGGCATGTCAGCATTGGCGTTAGGTGTCCAAGAGTGGCCACAGTGCTGACCACTGTGTCTAAACTGGGGGACCCCTAGCTCCAGCCCTCCTGCTGAGTCTACTGTGGCTCAGCCTTTCCTTTGGTTCTAGAAGCTTCCAGTGAATTCCCTCCTGCTTTACTCTAGAGCAGTGGTTCTCAACCTTCCTAATGCCGCAACCCTTTAATACAGTTCCTCATGTTGTGGTGACCCCCAACCATAAAATTATTTTCGTTGCTACTTCATAACTGTAATTTTGCTACTGTTATGAATCGTAATGTAAATATCTGTGTTTTCCAATGGTCTTAGGCTCTACAACCGCTAGCAGGGTCGCCTAAGACCATCGGAAAACACAGATATTTACATTACAATTCATAACAGTAGCAACGTTACAGTTATGAAGCAGCAATGAAAATAATTTTATGGTTGGGGGTCACCACAACATGAGGAACTGTATTAAAGGGTCGCGGCATTAGGAAGGTTGAGAACCACTGCTCTAGAGGTTTTGATGATGTGATCATGGACAAATGACCCTCAAGATGGGGAAATGGTTGTGGCAATATCTGAGCCAACATTGCCAAATGGTTTAAGCCACACAGATGAGCATTCCTCTGTGGCTCAGTGATAATTTACATTTTATATGAGCACCTAAATTATTAACATGGATTTATTTATTCAACAAACAACATCGAGAGCCTCCCAGACGCTAGTTGTAGAGATGGTACGTCTTTGAACAAAAACACAGAGCCTCAGACTCAGGCAGGTCTTTAATAAGCAATGAGATGATGTGGCGGGCTCCACAGCCAGCGTTCCTGAGACAAACTACAGAGTCATTCAGGGACACAGAGGACTCACTCAGCGTGATGCAATGAGATCATTGTATGTCAGTGCTTCAAAAGTCTCATTTCTCAAAACAGAATTATAATAATTGATCTGAGTGATAAAAATACATGGCTCTTGGCTTTATAATCAAACCACGCAAAAGGGCTTTATGGAGAGAGAGGTGCAAACTCATTAAGCCCTTGGTCTCCGTGGTTATGAAAACATTCAAGCACCTTAAAAAACTGTGCCAGCCAGCGATGGAGAGAAAATTCCAGTTCTAATGTAAAGAAACAGACGTGCTATATTCCCTTGCCTGTTTGAGACGGTCGCCAGGTGTGAGGGAAAATGGAAGCTTCCTTCTGCTCCATTCAGCAGTCTCTCGGTGAACCCTAACTGTGGTGAACGTGGGATGATGGAGAGGCGGAGGTGGCCACGGGGAGCGCGTGGTCAGTCTGATGTCACAGAAATGCAATGCTGATGAGGTGACCGGCTGACCTCAGCGTTGCCACTCCCGGGGACCCTCTTGTGCCCTGTCCTGCCTCCACTGGGTCAGGCACAGTTTGGACATCATGGTCTCCTTCCCTGCGTGGTCCCTGCCTGCTACAATGACACAGCAGGACCAGGGCATCAACTCCCAGCTTCTGAGTGAAAAATGAGCTTTGCAACTCACTGGAAAAACCATCGTTACAGGAACAGCTGCTTGAGTCACAGAAGCCACGATCCTGAAGGGCCCAGGGAGACACATTTTACACCAGAAACAACAGATTTAGAAGAAATAAGATACAGTGAGAGCCCATTTGCCTGCCCCACGCAAGAATCCACACAAGCAATGAAGAGCAGATGACGACACTCTGACAGACGGTGTGCCCCCAGCTCAGGGAAGGCGCACAGGGGAAAATGCCTGACAGTCAGTGGTCATCGGGTGTCCTGAGAAGGGGCCCCAGGCCCAAGCCGGTCTATCCTCTGGAGTCAAGGGGAGGAGTGTGATGATCGATGTGACATGTCAACTTGTCTGGGTCATGGTGCCGGGTTGTGTGGTCAAACTCCAGCCGGGATGTTGCCGTGACGGTATTGCAGATATGAATATCATTTAAATTATTAGACTTTGAGTAATGCACACTGCCCTCCATAGAGTTGGTGGGCCTCACCCAATCAGTGGAAGGCCTTAAGCGCAAAAACGGAGCTTTCCCAGAGAGGAAGGAATTCACACTTGAGACCGCCACATAGAAATCCTGCCTGAGGTCCCGCACTGCTGCCTGTGCAGCCTGAACTGGGACTGTCACATCAGCTCTGACCTGAATTTCAAGTCCGCTGGCCCAACCTAGAGATTCCAGACTTGTTGGTCCTCACCATCACACAAGCACGTGAGCCAAGTCCTTAAAATAAATCTCTCTGTTACTTTGAAAAGCCCTGGCAAATACCAGATGGGCATGACAGATGCCCCCTCCCTACCTGGCGAAGTTTGAGGGCCCACGTGCAGAGGAACCTGTGCCTTGCTTCTTAGCTGGGGACCAACACCTTCAGCTTTTCACCCACCCCAGGTGGTCCGATGCATAAAGGACAGCTGGGACAGTGCCACAAAGTTCCTTACTAGCCAGAGAGTGTCCCTTCAGTGGCAGCCAGAGATCTCCAGGGAAACCAACCAATAGAATATGTAAGGGTATACATAGGAAGAGATTTATTATAGGGATTGGCTCACATGGTCAGGGACTTGTTCTCAAGTCCTGGCTCAGTTACTCTCTCCTCTCTGGTGAGTTACTTCACCTCTAGTGATGGTTTTAGAAATTAAATAAATAAAAACACGAATGAGTGGTATAAATTATGAGGCCATATGTAACTGTATTGTCCACTAATCCAATCCCAGAACTATAGAATTGGACGTGCTAGGAGTTTTCATTGAAATTAGCCGTGTGTGTGTGTGTGTGTGTGTGTGTGTGTGTGTGTGTGTGTGTGTGTGTGGTGTGTGTGTTTTGAAAAGGAAAGTGAAAGTAAAAGTCTAACTTTAAAACTATAACCATGGAAGCCCTTTCCTTTCCTGTTAAAAAACAAACACCTAGTTTGTATAAACTGGTGTTGTTATTTTATTTTATTGTTAACCCTTTCCCAAGGTTATATTTCCATTGATTTTTTAAAGAGAGTGGAAGAGAGGGGGAGAGACAGAGAGAGACACGTGGATTGGTTGCCTCCCATCATGGTGACCTAGGTACATGCCCTTGACTGGAATGGAACCTGGAACCCTTCAGTCAGTGTGCCAACGCTCTATCCACTGAGCCAAACCAGCTAGGGTTGGTGTTGCTATTTTGGAAAAGACAACTCAGTAATTGTGGAGTGCAAATGAAAATGAGTTCAAAACAGCTGGTGGGGTTGGGAGGCGTGGATAAGAGAACCTATTGTCTTTTCTTTCTCCATTAAAGAGCTTGATAATGTTTGTCTAGGGGATCTTGATCCTGGCTCTTGGGGCTTGTGGCCTAGGGCACTGAGCATATTTTAGCCACTGGGAAGCAAAATAATTACTCTATCAAATTGAGTGCAAAGTCAATCAACAAATACGTCATCGAAATAAAAATGCGGCTTCTAAATGTAATTTATCTCCCCAATGATATGCTCGCGTTGGAAGCACAGAAAACCTCATCTAAAATGCCTGGAAGGCTTCTGGCCAGAGGCAGAAAAGAGAGGCTGTGACTTAAAGCAATGAAAATACATTCTGCGTCATTCATAAGAGAGAGGTTGAAAGTTCTTTTCCCCCCAATTTTCTGAATATTCTAGTCTTTCCTATTAGAGTAGGAATCATTGCCTCTTTACAAGGTGTTCCAACACACTTCCAAAACAAGGTATAACTCAAAGATAATGAGACAGGGCCAGGATTTATGTGCCAACAGGAGTTTGATGCTCTGAGCAGTTACCTTGGATCTTCGGGGGCCTTGTCAGTGATGCTGAATGGTTTCCTGAACTTGCTTACACGTGAGTGGAGAAATAGAGGCTTAAGTTATTCACTTATAGCCTAGTGTTAGCAAGCAGAGAAGGCCCAGGGCTAACCTCCCTTCCTCACTCCTCTCAAATCCGGATGATTTTAGTCCATTTCAAAAATTCGAATGCACCATCAAAGGGCAAGGATTTGGCAACACTGAGAAGAACGGGTCTGTCTGGATGAAGGTGTTGTTGACCGCTGTGTCCTTGTGCCAGCCCCTGGACTTCAATAAATGTCTGTGTTTCTGAACTTGTTCATGATGGTTGGGAGGTGTGCTGCAGAGAAGCAAAAGCAGCTTTTTTCCTCTATCCATCTTGAGTTCATTGTCTGGAACCCCATAAATTAGACGGACAGAAAACAGGGAAAAAGTATATTAGCATGTGCCCTGTGCACACATGGGAACCCTCCGGAATGAGTAACTGGAAGGGTTGGTTAGGACTTGGGTATATGCAGCATCTTAACAGAAGAACAACACGTTTTTAGAGAAGTGTTGCAACACAGAAAAGGACTTGGGGAATGTAGGTGCCTGGGGAGCTGATGTAAGATAAAGGCTAGCCATACAGTCTGCCATTAAGGCTCCTCTGGAGCTGATAAAGATCTAGAGTTGTCTCCAGGGATGACGTCTATCATTCCTGGTGGCAAGCAAGGGGAAGGGGGACACCATTACAAATTTATGTCCTGCTCTTAGGCAAATGGGCAAACAGAGAGCTTTTCTTACATCTGCTCTGTCTTCAGCTCAAAATAATCCTTATGTCCAAGTGGCATCTTTCAAGTGGATGTTCTGCTACCCATTGGTGCTGTAAGCCACTGAGGGTTGGTTAGTGACAGGCTCAGTTCTTTTGCAAACATCCTGGTATTTATACATTGAAATAAAATTCGCCCATCATTATGGAAAGACTAGAGGCCCGGTGCACAAAATTTGTTCACTCGGAGTGGGGGGGGGGGTGTCCCTCAGCCCAGACTGTACCCTCTCGCATTCCGGGAGCCATCAGTTGGACATCCTTAGTGCTGCTGCAGAGGCGGAAGAGACTCCCACCCTGGCTGCTGCACTAGCCAGCCATGAGCCCGGCTTCTGGCTGAGCGGTGCTCCCCCTGGGGGAGCACACTGACCACCAGGGAACAGCTCCTGCATTGAGCATCTTCCCCCTGGTAATCAGTGTGTGTCATAGTGACCAGTTGTTCTGCTGTTCAGTCGATTTGCATATTAGCCTTTTATTGTATAGAATGGAGATTAACTGTAATGATGCTGCTGTTGAACAAGCTGGTTTGGGAAGTCCTTTTGTTGGAATTTACATAACAAAATGCTACCGGTTTTAGGCAGCCCCCCAGGAGTCCTCAGTTAGGCATTCTACCATCAGATAACAAATGAGGCCAGAGAGAAAGCGCACATACTCCGCTGGTTTCTGCACCATTTCAGGGGATACAGCCTGCTGCCCAGACAGTCCCAGAGACACTGGAACCAGGAGACTGATGGATTACTTCAGGAGGTGACAGAAGACACTGGAACCAGGAGACTGATGGATTACTTCGGGAAGTGACAGGAGACACTGGAACCAGGACACTGATGGATTACTTCGGGAGGTGACAGCGGAAGCAAATAAACCCACTGCTCCAGAAAAGGTGATAAATGCTGCAAGTTGCTGGGGGCCCGCGGGAGAGAGGGGACTCTGGAGGAGCCACCAGGTCCCGGTATGTCAGCTGAGTCATAAAAGAATGTATAAGCAAAGATTTTAGTAAACAAAAAGGAAGAAAGATATTACAGAATGTAGACAAGAAAATAAGGCCAAGCTGGCATGGCTCAGTGGTTGAGGGTCACAGGTTGATTCCTGGTGAGGGCACATGCCTGGGTTGCGGGCTGGATCCCCAATAGGGGGCATGCAGGAGGCAGCCGATCAATGATTCTCTCTCATCGCTGATGTTTCTATTTCTCTCTCCCTCTCCCTTCCTCTCTGAAATCAATAAAACTACATTTTCTTTAAAAAAAGAAAAGAAGATAAGGCAAGACAGTGCGTTTAATGTTTCTTGCCTTTCAGAACCTGGACATATACTCAGTGCATATGGTGAATCGAGCCCTGCAGCTCACAGATCTGGGACACAGAGTCCAGCGCCGTTTCCCAGCCCCTGGATGTGGGCCTGGGTGATTCTCTGTTGTGTGAGCTGCCCTGTGCATGATGTTTAGCAGCATCCCTGGCCTTCCTTGCTGGATGCCTGTAGCAGCGCCCACCTACTCACGGCATGCAATGTCTCCAGGCATGGCAACCTCCCTCGGGGGAGAGCTGCAAATCCCCTTGGCTGAGCAGTGCTGCTCAGGGGGTGCAAGAGAGAGACTTAGCAGATGGTGCAGTACAGGGTGGATGTCATGATGGAGACACACGGGGAGCACAGAGAAGCCCGCCGGCCCTGCAGCACGCAGCCTGAGAGCCAGCGATGGATGCCAGGGGAAGGCAATGTGGTCTGAGTCTTAAAGGATGAATGGAGATGATGAAAATAAAATCTCAGGTCAAAATATTAGTTTTAAAGGTAATAAAGATCCAACTATATGGAAATGGCTGATAAGCACTTGAAATCCTGGCTTGCTGTCCCAGGCAAAGGTGACAGACTGCGGATGAAAATCTGGGGTCACTCAAATAAGAGTGGAAGTTGAAACCCTGCGTTGTTGTGAAATTAGGAGAGAACATCCAGAAATTCACCAAAAAATGGGCTGAAAAGAACACCTCGAGGGAAATGCCAAAGGAGAGAGCAGAGGGAGAGTCTGTAACAGGAAGAGCGGCTGCTGGGGATGGGGGGCAGCACTGAGAAGCCCCTGGGTTTTGTCAGGAGGTCACCTGAGGACCTTTCAGGGAGCTTTCTGGAACCAGAGTGTGAGGGACACACTTGGGAGACGAGGCAAAGACAACCAGACAGCAGAGAGAAGGGGGAGTGGGAGGGCGGCTTGGGGACAGTGTCAGGTTGAAAAGAGAACACCTGTTAAGAAAGCCAAGGCGTAAGCTGCTGGTAAGCTAGAGGAGAAGACCAGGAGCAAAGAGATTCGGGGAAGGGGCATCCCCTCCCTGGAGCAGGGCCACCGAGGACTCAGAACCAGGAGAACATATGGGGATGTACCCCTTTAAAAGAGACATCTGTGTCTGCCTGGGCTGGGATGTGACCATCACGGCAGGCCAATGCTCCTACTGCAGCAACCACAACAAGGGGACTCAAGTACAAAGAATATTTCTGAAGCATCGGATGCGGTGGAGGCAATAAGGACCAGGTGAACTAAGATTCAAAATATGGGAAAACTCTTCTGAGGTGAACCGTTGCTGGCCATCTAATTTTCCCCCGGGAACTTTCTATTCCTGGTGTTTGCTGAGGATTGGGATGGCAGAGGGCTCTGCCAGGAGAAGGAAACAGCAAAGCTTCCAGCAGCAAATGAGGCTGCCGTGAGGAACTGGAAAGGAGAAGGGCCTCGGGACATTCTCTGCGTTCTGGAGCCACGTGGGAGGCTGGGGAAGGTCAGGACGCTAAGCAACAAAGTGAATCCTCCTGCATTCTCTTGGTGCTTAAAAGCAAGGCCTTGCAGAAGGTCTACTTCCATCACAAGGAAGACCTTCCCTGAAGTCGCTTGCCTGAGTTTGATTTAAAATGTGTTCACAAATGCTTTCCTACTCTTCCTTCACTCCAGTGGAGCTAAGTCCCCTCTCCTTGAGTGTGGCTTCTACTTCTAAGCACTAGAATGTGGAAGACATGATGGAGTGTGACTCACAAGGTCATAAGGGTCAAGGTCACAAAGACATTGTGACTCCCACCTTGCTCTCTCTCCTGAACCACTCAGTCTGGGGGAAACCAACTGCCATGTCATTAGGACACACCAGTGCCCTATCTACAGGCTACATAGTAAAGAAATGAGGCCTCTGGCCAATAGCCAGACGGAAAAGGGCACAGGAGAACAGCCACATGACCACACTCACAAGCAGACCTTCCAGCTCCAGTCCAGTCCTCGTCTTGATGGAGCCCAGCCAATGTTTTTCTTTTTTTTTTTCAGGTTCTTATGACAAGTTGTTACTACTATTACAAGTTCAAAGTTCTTATTACACGTCTGACATTCATAAGCATTGAATGTTTTTGTGTCTATTTTACTTTTTTTTAACAGTTTACATTCAATATTATTTTGTATTAGTTTCAGGTGTACGGCATAAGTGTCCCCCCTGATATTTTCAGTACCCACCCGGCACCATACATAGTTATTACAATATTAGAGGCCCAGTGCACAAAATTCATGCACAGGTAGGATCCCTAGCAGCTGCTGGTCACCAGCTGGGGCCTCCCTTCCCCGGCTGCCAGCTGACGGCCGGGGCCTTCCTCCGTTTCAACACCATCCCCTGGTGGTCAGCGCATGTCATAGCGAGCAATCAAACTCCCAGTTGGTCAAACTCCCAAGGGGACACTTTGCATATTAGGCTTTTACATATATAGATTATTGACTATATTCCCTATGTTGTACTTTATCTTCCCATGAGTATTCTGTAACTACCAGTCTGTACTTCTCAATCCCTTCACCTAATCCCCCAACAATCCTCCCCTCTGGTAACCATCAGTCTTTTCTCTATGTCTGTGAGTCTGTTCCTGTTTTGTTTGTTTATTTATATTGTTCATTAGATTCCACATATATGAAACCATTATAATATTTATCTTTCTCTAACTGACATTTCACTGAGCATAACACCATCTAGGTCCTTCCATGCTCCAGCCAGCGTCTTGATTGCAATGTTATAAGCAACCCTCAGCCGAATCACCCAACTAGGTTGGTCCCAAATTCTTGGCCCACAGAAACTGAGATAATGTTTGTTATCTTAAGCCTCTACGTTTGGGGTAATTTGTTACACAGAAAAAGATAACTGATACATATATAGAGTTAAAGAGCTTAATTAAAAACCTCTGAAGGGCAGGACTGAACTTTCTGGTCTTTAGGGACTGAGATAAAGATCTGCTGGGCTCTCAATCAAAAGCCTGAAAGAGTGGTGAACCAGATGTGAACTGAGTCTCCCTAAAATTGCAGCTCAACACCCAACTCGGCTCAATCCTGATTGTACTAAGGTGATCGATCTTTTATCCTCCCTGCCTGATAAAGGAAAAACACTTTTGTCTTTCAGGAAAGATTACAGCAACTGGAGTCTCTACTGTTCTTTTATATACGGTGTGAATTTTTAAAATTACATATGGAAAAAGGAAAGGACATATGAGCAATAATCAGTAGTAGAAACACTCAATAGAAGTAGAAACACTTGTAAGCTAGATATTGAAGATAGCAAACAAGGATTTTAACTAGATTAATATGTTTTAAATGAATGTAAAGTATTGTAAAATAGACAAAACGATGAAGAATTTTGTCTAAGAACTTAAGTTCATAAATAATCAAATGAACATCTAAAATTGAAAAAATATATAATTCTCAACTTGACAGGTTTAACAGCAAATTGGACACACAAAACACAGTACTAGTAAATTGGAAGAAAAATAGTAGAAACCACCAAAACTGCAGCAAGAAAAAAATAATGGGAAAAACAATTAAGAGCATAAATGACATAAGATACTCTCAGAAGGTCCAACATACATGTATGTTGTGCCCCAAAGAGGAGAAGAGAAAAAAAAATGGGCAGAATAGTCAAAGAGATAATGGCTGAGAATTTTCCAGTGATGAAGAAGAGTGTTACTTCATCTTCTGAAATGTTAGAGGATGACGAGGATGCAGATATTGAGGTGTAAGAGGCCGAGAGTGGGGGAGAGGTTACATAGCCGTATCTTCTTAGGGAAGTAGGACACAGACAGGTGCACCTTGAAAGGAGACAGTTTAAGAAAGTAGGTTTGAAACTTGAAGAAAATAGAAAAATGGTAGATCAGCCACTGTGGCCAATTCACTAGGGAATTAACTAGAGTAAATAATAAGAAATGTCAAATAGTAAGAAGATCGAAGCTGAGGTTATATAAAATAACTTAAATATCTTTCTCTAATAGCATCTAATGGTTCAACAACAACACTAAAAAACATGGACATGTTCACAGGCCCACACATGCACACACCCATACACATACATGTACACACAGATGCACACACTCACATCACACAAGAATTTAATCAATGTTAGGCAAAAATCACAATGGGTGGTGAGGACATTCAAGCAGGTACTGAAATTTAGGAGACCAGATAGAGAACAATTAAAAAGGCTGATCATCCAATCCAGACCAAGTGGGGAAATTGAGATAAGAGAAGACTGATGAGGAAAACTAGAGTGAGGTTACAGGACTACTTCTTTGATGAAGGGGGTGGGGCGGGGGAGGCGGAGAACGCTCAGAGTGAGACAGTGGAAGAGACCAAACGTCATAGCCGTGGTGAGAAATTTGCCCTTCTTGCAGGCGGAGGAACTCCGGGCTGTTATAAGATACAAGAAAAGGCCATGCATGACAATTTCTGAAACAAAATGGAAGTGAAGATTTCTGATGTAAAAATGGTTTTTAAAAAAAGCCCCACAATGCCAAAAGTTACTTCATCTTCCTAAATCTGAGGAAAGAGCCCAGGTCAGACCCATCCACTTTATCTCCTCTCCTCAGTTTCCTGATGTGAGCTAAAATGCACTGGTTTTGTCTGGAGTTTTTAGTTACGTTCTGATTTTCAAGAAAACTTTCATTCTGTAAGCTTCCTTGCTGACATAAAGCAGTCTTTTAAAATGTCCGCTCCAACTGTTAGAAATAAAAACCCAGAAATAACACTCTTTGAAAAGTCACCTTTTTAGAAATGCTTGCCTGTTTGCTTTTTGAACCTCAGCTAAAGATAACAAAAACTTACCGAATTTGGACTTCAAATAAATCCACCTGGCTCTTGAAATTTGAGGTGAAAAACATCAGGTCAGCACGTTTCAAAAAAAGAAGCAAATCAGAATATCCAGTGCCACCTGACAGCTCAGCTTATCCACAAGCATCAGCTGGTCCGGGCGAGTTGCTGGGACAACGAAGAGAAAGGTGACTTGGAAAATGCAATAGTGACCTTGGCCCCACAGCTGATCCTCTTAATTACCTTGACCTAACAGTCAATAATGCTGCATGTGAGCTACCCCTAACACTGGGGACCTCTACCTGGTGGAGTTAGGGTGATAATTCATGAAAATTTGGGCTGAAGTAGTCTGTGGATGTCCGGTTGCCAGCACTTGGAGAGTCAACTGACAGAGGAACAATTATGTGCCTCTCAAAATGGGTCTTCATGATCCAATCACACCTTCACAGAAATGTCTTCATCCTCAGATAAAGCTGAACTCTGAGACCCTCAGAAGGCAGAGGACCCACTTCTTTTCATGAAATTTACTTTTCTGACCATAAAGATGTTTTGTTTTGGGGGTTTTTTAATTGAGTTCTTAGAAGCCAGCATCCATCTTTAACACCAAGGTCTGAGTTAGACATAATTTTTTTTTAAATACCACTTTTGTTTAGTTTTATTCTACTGTGTATCATAACTCCCCAAGATCAGAACTTATTTTTAAAAATCCAGTGTGCAGTGTTTATTGAGAGTGCTACAACTAGAAAGAAACCAATTTCTCATCAGCTTAATTTCATTTACATGACATTGGCTCACACTTCCAAGTTTTAAAGATATTAGTAAGCTTCTAGAAATAGTTTCCCAGGACAATAGCTAAGGGAACATGGCCAGTTTTTATCAGAAGGAAGCCTGACTATCCTGGGATACACTTGTTCTTTTTTAACATAATCCATTGTACAAAACTGGCTTTGGATTTGGGAGTTAATAATAAAGTCCCCTGACAAATCCAATCAAAATGCATAAGGAATCAACCATGTGAGTGTTTTCCTAATTTTGCACCAACATGACTAATGCAAGATTTATAGTGTTTAAAATCATTATCTTCCCATTGATAGGAGAGAATTTGTTCTATTTTTCCCTCCAAGCTTTGCTTTCTCCAATTTAGAGACTTTATGTAGCATAACTTCAAAAATATTCTAAAACAGCCACTCTTTTTCCCCAAAAATAAAATCTGAGTAAAAGTCTCAATAAAATCAGCAAATAAGTTCCATAGAAACCATCATCTCAATTATTGATAGCTTTGCAGGCAAAGCATTTTTATATTAGCCTTCCCAAATCAAAAGTTTCTGCTGTAAAACTGTGCATTAAAATCCCCCTGTATTTTAGCTACTACCAATTCCACTCTGGGAGTTGGGGGGAAAGGTTGCAGAGCCTGCAATTAGCCCATTGCATCTCCGCAGGTTGCTTCTATTTTTAACAATAAGCACTTAAGTTTTCTCTAAGATCACCCTCCACAGCTGAAGGTAGAGGTAGCTGAGAGAACTAAGTATCAGATCTTACATCTTTATATTTTGGAAACTATGTTCATCACTCCCTCTTTAAAGTCGCCATTTTAACACCATCCCGGTTACGTTTGAGGGCTATGCAGGAGGGCCCTGAGCCCCAGGGTTCAGGAAGAGTGGGAAGAAAGGAACACACCACACATGGCAGGTCTCCCCTAAAGACTGACGTCATCCCCTGGTGATGACTGGAGAACAGAATGAGCTTGCATGTGAATGTTAGGCTACACCACCAGCTTTCAAAGACATGTGGGGCCTTTGGGCTGGTCATGTCTTGGACTGGACATGACACAAAATATAACTTAGGGTTTTTCCCCAGTGATCTCAGAAACGAAGTCAGTCCCATAGGAACAGCCATTGCAGAACTTGAGTTTCAAAATAGATTCCTTCTCCAAAGCAAAAGCACCCCAGAGTATTCTATTGCGAGTTGTTGGGACGCTGATCATTCCCTGGGGCAGCAATCGTTCAGCAAACGGTCACTGAATGCTGAATGATTGCCAGGGTGCCAGGTATTGAGCTGTGCCCAGGGTCCCACTCTCCTCTCCCAGGTGTGCCGGGTTGAGCCCCTCCCTCATGCTCTAGAACACCTAACCAGCTTTTGAGGCCCATTCAGGGGCCCCATTCAAGTCCCAGCTGCACTAGGAGGTTTTTACTAATATTTAGATTCAATAATATTAATAACTAATGGTGGGGAGTTGTGACTATGTCTGCACCAGATAAAATCCTACTGTGTGCTGGTGCCAAGCCTGGGTGCTTGCAAGTTAGAAAAAGCAGGTGGCCTGATTCTGGTCTTTAAGTAATTAATTCATCATGTTAGTGTGAGGGGAGTGTGCCTGAGACAACTGATGAACGGCCTTTGAAAATACACAGAAGAAAATTATAATGAGGCGCAATATATGCGGGACCTCAGCTGAGTGTGGGAAACCTGAACCGGGTGGCTCACACAGCGGTACATTCAGGGACCAGCCTAGAGGCTGAGCCTCAGGAGGAAACCATGGCTTAGACTTCAGCAGGGTTGGAAAAGCCAGAGCTCCCCAAGAAGGAAACAGAGCACCCAGAAGAGATGCAGGAAGCAGCGCACCCCAGTCCGGGGACCTATAGATCCACACCTGGTTTTCCGGGGCAGGACCAACCCAGGACATAGAATTCAAAGACTGTCCCAGGGCAACCTGCCATTTCTGGAGTTTTCGGTTGCATCTTCATCTTCCTCTTCCAACAAGCAATTTGGCCACGGGCCTTAGGAGTGACCTGGAGTTGACAGGATGTGCCTTGGGGGTGGCGCAGCCCTTTCACTGTCTCTGGCTTAGTGTTGCCCAATGATGTGAAGGTGCCAGCACCTTCTCAGAGCACAGAAAAGCCTTTAGTGCCTGAGTCTAGGGCAGTGGTTTCCAATGTGGGGCACACGCCCCACAGGGGGGCATTTTGATTTGTAAGAGGGGCAATTTGAGAATGAGTTATTAACAGTGAATTTTTTGCATTTCTTACGGTTCTAGGGGCCTCATATACAGTATGTAAATATATATTGTGACATATTTATGCATGTCAGTTCTCTATTATATATTTAGAAACTTTATTTGCCATTTTTTCATATCACTTCTTCTTTTTTTCTTTTTAACAATTTCTTGGTGATTTCTTCCTCAGGACTTCAACTGTCCTTTCATTCTTTTATTTTTCTCTTTCAAGGCTGCCATGTTCTTTGAGAGCTTGTTTGGATCAAGTTAACGGCCTTCTAGGCTTCCTCCATGTGAATAGCAGTTCACTTTTTGAATAATAAGAATTCTATGACACGGGTGTTGGGGGGGGGAAACATCAGGATTTTAGAGATGCTTAGGTGGGGCATGGCCAAAAAGGGTTGGGAACCACCGATCTAGAGTGAAGCGCTCTCCCAATGGCCGTGAACACTCTCCATGTTGCTCCACGTGGTCTCTTTTTTGTGCCCAGAGCACAATTGCTCCAAAAAACTTCTGATAGGCCATCCACAACGGTTGGCCTGCATAACAAAGTGCACATTGAATATTCATAGATTTGTATTTACATGATTTGCTGCTTAATGGCCTACTGTGGACAACCTTCAGAGCTGTTACTATGTCAGAAGAGCTGCATTCCAGTGGTTCCTAGCCCATTCTTTCTGGAAAGCATTTTTATAGACTCATTAGTCAGCCGACCAGTCCTGGTGGAGATGATGTGTTTTCAGAATATCTCACTTTTGATAAGCACAAGAGACAGGAAATACCCCCCCATAGGAGAGCAGCGGTTTGGGCGACTGGAACTGTATTAATTTCCTGTGGCTGCTGTAATAAATTACTACAAAATCAGTGGCTTAAAAACAAGAGAAGTATCTTCTCTCACAGTTCTGGAGAAGTCCCAAGTCAAGGTGTCAGTAGTTACCCTCACTCTGAGGACTCTAGGGGAGAATCCATTTCATGTCCTTCTGATCATGGGGAAGGGCACGTAATGAGAATAGAGCCATGGTTGTTTAATAATTACTCACCTTACTAACTATAGATAAGAGTTTTCTTACAGATCCTGGGAAACTGGAGGGTGAAACAAGGCTGTAAAAAGATAAGATGCCTGATGGGTCCATTACTCAGAAAAGAAATACATTTTGAAAACAGACCAAGGACAGGACACGCTTCGATTTGGTGGCTATGCCTGGACCCTGACCCCTTCCGGGAGTTTGCCTCAAGGAACACTGACCATTCTCCAGTCCCAAGAATGGGCTGAGCTGTTTATGACGTCATAGAAGATTAGCCACTTTGTTATCGAACTTTGAGCTTCTGAAGGCCAGACTGCAGACGCTCCCCTCCCCTTTCCCTGTTATACTTGCAGCTCACAGCTGCACGTAGCTATCTTCTCCCTTGTGTGTATACACTGAGTGGCCAGATTATTATGATCTCTGAATGCATAATAATCTGGCCACTCAGTGTATATCCTATATAATAAAAGGCTAATATGCAAATTGTCCCCTCAACAGGAGTTCGACCAGCAGGCAGGCCGGCCAACCGTCTATGTCTCCTCCCCCTGGCCAGGCTGGCGGACCCCACCCATGCACGAATTCATGCACCGGGCCTCTAATATATATATATATATACTGAGTGGCCAGATTATTATGCGTTCAGAGATCATAATAATCTGGCCACTCAGTGTATAATCAGCCCACTGGCGAGGGGGGTCAGAGCAGAATTCCCAGGGTGACGGACTGCTCTCCCCATACTGCTGGCATTATTGGAGTAAACACTTATATATGATTCAGCCTTGTCTCTGCTTAGTTCGACTCAGTTGGGTGGCCTAGAATCCATTGTGTCCAGTTTCACTTCCAGCACCGGTGGCTTCAGGCATTCCTTGGCTTGTGACCGGGTCACTCTGCTCTCTGCCTCTGTGGCCACATAATCTCGTCTGTGCACATAATCTCCCTCTGCTTCATTTTTCTTAAAGACAGTTGTTGTTGGCTTTGGGGCCCATCCACATAATCCAGTATGATTTCCTCATCTCAAGATCCTTAACTTAATTACATCTACAAAGACCCTTTTCTTTTTTAAAAAAAATATAAATAAATATATTGGGGTGACATTGCTTCATAACATAAGTTTCAGGTAGAGAATTCTAGAATACATCATCTGTATATTGCATTGTGTGCTCACCATCCAAGCTCTAGTCTTCTTCCGTCACCATGTATTTGACCCCCTTTGCCATCTTCATCCTCCCCCCTTGCCAATTAAGATCACCTTCACATGTTCTGAGGATTAGGACATGGACATATTTTTTTGGCAATTAACTGTCCCAGTTTTCCTGAGGCTGAGTGGTTTCCCAAGACAAGGGAATTTTAGTGCTAACATGGAGACTACTTGGTTACCCTACCTCTGAGGGGCAGACCCCGGAAGACTAACACCCTTCGCAGAGTCGGGCAGTGGCTCTCAGGGTGTGTTCCCCAGACCAGGAGCAGAGCAGCTCCTGGGAACTTCTTAGAAATGCCGATCATTGGGCCCCATCCCAGACCCGCTGACTGAGAAACTCCAAGCCGGGGGGGGGGGGGGGGGGGGGAAGGGGGTCATAAATCTGTCTTCATAGTGTTCCAGGTGATTGTCATAGACACTAAAATTTGAGAACCACTAGAGTAAGATTTGAGTCTTGGCCCAAAGAGAATAAAAGTTGGACAAAGAAAACACCCCCTGGAGCTGTGGCTCTCAGTGCTGGGAGCACATGGGAGTCACACGGAAAGCTCTGTAAGAGTAGGGCTGTCTACGCCCCATAATTGGTTCAGAGCAGAGCCCAAATGCTGCTGTTTTCTAAAAGCACCCCGGGCGACCATGGTGCGATCCAGGGCCAAGAGCCTAAACCACAAGACTTAATCCAGGGGCAGCATAATGAGTGGGTGAGTGAAGGCGGGTTTCAGGAGAGCATTGCCTCCCTCCTTTGTGCACCAAGGCACAGAATTAACCTGTATTTCGTTTAAACTTAAAAAGAATGAAAGACCATGTTTCTTTGGTCTAACTACAGATGGACGATAACATGTAATTTCAGAGTAATTTGGGAAACAGAAATAGGTGAATAGTTTAGGGATTTAACAGGTTCCCAAATCAAGGAATGATTGACTGTGGAAGAAGGGCACGAATACTGAATCTTTCACTGAGGTAGAGGCTGTTTCCCACGCTTGATGATGGGGGACCACCCACAATCCACAGCAGGCTGATAGCAGGCTCCCTGCACTCATGTGTCTAGCAATATTTGGGCTACCATATTTTTTTCCCCTCGACATAATCTAAAATCAAAGGGTATTTCCCTCAGGTATGTCTTATGTGGAACATTGAAAACCATTGAAAACTTGCTGGTGATGGAGATTTGGTAGCCAGCCCATAGAAGCCATGGGTATAAATAAGATCATTCTGGAGAGAAGAAATGAAAGCTGAGTTTAGAGCCTGAAGCTAGTCCTCCATTTGTTGGGGTGTAGGAGTAAGAGGAAGACCCAGGAGAGGGGAGAGAGGAAGCCAGTGGAGAGAGAGAGCAGCGACAGGAGGACAGAGAAGCATGGGATGATCTCTGAGTGTGTGCAAGTCGAGATTACTATCAGGGACATGTGGAAGGATACAGGTGAGGGCTGGCCCACAAATGCCAGGCAGGTGAGGGCGTTCGAGAGGTGTAGACAACTTTTAAACAGAAACTTGGCTGTGAAGGGAAGGAGAGGAGTCTTAGGAAATACCAGGGATGTGGGATGATTTTGTTTTTAAAGGCTTATATTTTCAAGATTTTTATTCTCTTTGGGCCAAGACTCAAATCTTACTCTAGTGGTTCTCAAATTTTAGAGAAAATGTTTTTCCATGTTTTTACAGGGGAAAAGGAGGCTAGTATGAAGGAGAAACTAGAAACTCAAGAACAAGAATAAAAATGTGGAGTGCATTTCCTAAAGAGACTGCCCCCACACAGGGACAACGCTGCACCTTCACAGGAAAGATATGTTCCTTCATGAACAGGGGCAGGAGCAGAGCTGGGGCTAAGAAATAGTGTCCCTAAGGGCGGGGGGGGGGGGGGGGGGTCTGGGGTTTATGTGGTATGGGAGGCGAGACCTTTATGTTAAGATGGGAAATGAGATAGTCCACTAAGAGTTTAGGGAACAGCTGATGGTAGAATTGGGTTTAAGGAGCATTGAAAGGGCGTGAGCAGCTGCTGTGGAAAAGCAACAAAGTGGACTCAGGAAGAGGAAGTGATCCCCAGGGAGGATGGGCTGAGGTTGGAGCTCAGGTGAGCATTGGGGAGACAGGTGTCACCGTAAACAGGAGCATTGACTGAAAGTCTGGGCAAGGGCATTACATCCTGATCTATCCACCTCAACCTGGGAGAAGGCTGAAGCTTATTCTCAGGAGAGACTAAAACAGGCAGAGTATATAGAGCTGATGTCATGGCACAGACCAAAAACATAAGAAAACTAATGTTTCCATCCTCAGCGGTGAGACCCTGGGCCCCTTTCCTCTTCAGTATGGCGCATACGGGCTTCCAGGCTTACACTCTTCTACTCACTCACACTAGGAGAGTTTAGGGTTTCTCTGCAGCTCTGACAATGGCCTATGCGTAGCAATGAAAAGACCCAGCCCCCAGCCAACAAGCTCTGCCAACAGATGATCTTTAATGCACATGGAATATGAACTGGCAGCCAATGACCAGCAGGCATTTGGCAAAAGCATCTAACAGCACAGGGTTTCTCAAGCTCTATTAACATTTGGGGCTGGATGATTCTTTTTTGGGGTGGGGGTATTCTGTGCATTGAAAGATGCTTAGCAACATCCCTGGCCTTTACCCACTCCAGTTGTGACAACCCAAAATATCTCCTGGCATTACCAAATATAAAATCCGCCTTCTCCTCCTCCTTTGCCCACCTGCCCAGTTGAGAATCACTGATCTAGCATGAAAGGAAAGACAAATTCTAAAACAAACAAATGAGGAAAAGGAAACAAGGGTGATACAAGGATAATAATAGATCTTTGGGGAGGAAACTATAATTAATATCCTGGTGGATGGTGTTTTAATAAAATAAGAATAGACTGTTAGACCCGGAGACAGGGAAGCATCGATCAGACTGCCAAACCTCAGAGGGAAGGTAGGGGAGGGTGGGGGAAAGGGAGAGAGATCAACCAAAGGACTTGTATACATGCCTATAAGTCTAACCAATGGTCACGGACAACAGGGGGATGGGGGCATATGTGGGGAGGGGTTTGGGATGGGAATGGAGGGATGAGGACAATTATGTGATACCTTAATCAATGAAGAAATTTTTAAAAAAATAATAGACTGTTATTGAAAGCAACTACGTTCAATCAACAAAAAGATCTTGAAAACTAGAAATATAATATCAAGATAAAAAATGCAATAACAGTATTGAAAGATAAAATTGAAAAAAATCTTTCAGCTAATAAGACACAATTAAAGAGAAATGAGAAATAGGAGAGAAAACTAAACAAAACGAACAGTTCATTCCAGAAAGCCAACATCGAAACAATAGATGTTTTAGAAAGTGAATGATTTTCAGAGACGCATGGAGTGGAATAATTACCAAATAAATAATTTAAGAAAATTTCCATGAACTGAAGGGCACGAGACTCCAGTTGGAAAGTTTGCCTTAAACATCTGGTACAAAAGGATAAAAGAAAGTTACTTCAAACCACATCGCTGTAAATTTTCAGTAAACTGGGATAAAAAAGAAAAACCAAAAGGGAGCATACAAAAGATTGGAAATTAGAATGTCATGTGTTTTCTCTTCATGAAAATGGAGCCAATAGCATAATAAAGAACACCTTCAAAAACCTTAAGAAAAAATACCAAGTGTTGACAAGGATGTGGAATTAGTGCAACTCCCACACATTGCAAGGAGAAAAGCAAAATGACACAACCTCTTTAGAAATCATTTCTTATAAATCTAAACATAAACTTACCATATAACCCGCAAATCCCACACACTCAGAGAGAAAGAAATGAAATAAAAACACACAGAGATTTTTATGTCCACACAAAGATTCGTCTATAAATGTTTATTGCAGAATTATTAAGATTTCAAAACTGATACAAGCAAAATATTCATCAGTTAATGATGGAAAAAAATGCAGTATATTCATACTATGAGATACTTTTCAGCCACAAAAAGGAACAAGATAGTAATACATATAATGATATAGAAAATCTCTAAAACATTATAGTGAGTAAAAAGGACAAACACAAGAGTCTAATTTATATGAAGTTTTGGAAAAGGAAAAAACACAAATCAGATATTGGTAGCCTGAGACTTAACTGTAGAGGAGCAACCTTTTAGAGTAATAGAAATGTTTTACATATTATAGTAGTAGTGACACAATTCTATATAATTACCAAAATCGTAATTATATACTTTCAATGAATTAATTTTTATTGTCTGCAAATAATGAATCTGTAAAGCCAGAGGAGAAAATAATATAAGAAATCTGAAAATAAATTATTCATAGCTTAGAATTTTATACCTAGCCAAGCTATCATTCAAATGTCAGTGTCAAGAAAAATACATCTTCAAAAATGCACTGTCTCAAAAAATACAACTTCCAGATGCTCCCTTTTAGTAGAAACCCAAAGACATATTCCATCAACATGAAAGTTAACCAAGAATGAGGAACATACAACAGCCAGAAGACAGGAACTCCCAATACAGGAGAAAGGTGAAGTGACTGCCTGAGGGATAGGTAGGTAGACACTCTGGGGTGAAAGCTGTGCTGCAATCACTTGGAGCAAGAGGAAGGAGGAATATGTCAGAAACAAATAATAATGAAGGAAACTACAGACGACTTGAGGTATTTGAATATATTGAGGACCGGATATATTTTCTGTGGAAAGTGTAAGGTTAAAATAGTGGTAAGTACATAAAACCTAAGCAAAGAAAAATTAGACAATTATTAACTCTGGGGAAAGAAAATATAGTAACAGCACATTAAATGCCTCAGCTCTGTATTATAGTATCATGGACATAATGAAAATACCAAAACTGATTGTAACAGAATTATATTGATGGAATAGGAGAAGGGAAAGATCAAGCAGGAGATAAATCTTCCTATTCCATTTAGAAAATCCATATATAACTTATGAAACTGAAAGATTAAGAGTTGTACTATATAAGCATGTTTTAGAAACATGGACATAAATGCTCCAAGAAACATCTAAAAAAGCTGAAAGATGTTTCCTTTGGGAAACACAACCTGGAGTTGGGAAGGGGTGGGGGACAGAGCATTGCTGTCTTGTTCTAAGCCTTGTGAAACTATGTAATACTTTTAAAAAGAAATTTTAAGCAAAAACATACAGGCAATGCATCAAGAGGGGAGGGTAATGTGTACCCTGATAAGTGGTTGTGATGGAGGCAGAGCTGGAAAAAAAATGAAGGTAAAATGGAGACATTGGAAGGAATGAAGAGAGAGAGACTTGAGACATAGGTCATGTGTCTGTGGATAAAGAGCAAGGTCAATAAATAATGGTGGTTGCGGAGAAGTGGAAGGAATTAATGGAGGTGGCAGATGGATTCAGCACACAGGTCAGAACATTTTGTTTGGAAACACATCTTCATCACTTTTCTGTTCCTTTGTAGGTCAAGTCCCTAAACACCTCATTTTATTTCTCAAACAAAATGTTCCTTTTGTTCTATTCTGCATAATTTTATCAGTAGAGTAAGAGTCATAATAGTGAAGGATAGTTATGAAGGCAACACCTGTTAGTGCCCAAGTTTTAAAGAGTCGCATGACACTCAATAAGTATATGCTGTAGCACTTTGCCAGAAGCACTTCCATCTGCAGGTGATGTGCTCACCTTTAAATACACTGGTCTATGCTTCAAGACTAACTAAGACTGCCACACTTTTGATGAACATGATTAGGGAAATAAAGCCTAAATCACTACCTACTAGTAAATACCATGACTTCAAAGAACTGCAAAAGCAGAGAGGATAAGAGTCCTGAAGTCTAGAACACAACCAATGACTAAATACATCTTCAAAATGGAGTTCATCATAATGTCAGGGTTAAATGAGGAAAAATGTGAGAATACTTGTAACAACACCTGGCACAACATGTGTGCTCAGTACTCTTGTCCGCAGAATTGACAGCAGTAGTCATGATGGTGGTGGTCATGATGGTGGTGGTCATGATGGTGGTGGTGATGGTGGTAACTGGCATGTTAAGAAATGGTTATAAAGTTGCAAAAACTTACCTTCCACTCACCCATGGCGTCTGCTTCTTTTTTCTGGCAGATGGCTTCTGCCCCTCTTTCATAGGTTGGAGTTCAGTCACATAGCCATATCTAACCGTGAGAAAGGATAAGGAGTGTAGACTGGATGTGTTCCCAAGACAAGGAGAAGATAGGCTGGTGACTGCTGGCATCTTTGCTAGAGTGGCCATCTGTAACCTGGCCTGGCCTTCATCCACCTCTCCAGGCTTTGATGCCAGCACACCACTCCAAACTCCCCAGTCATTTCCCAAATTGGAAGAGCTGCTATTTTTCCAGCAAAGAGTCTTCTTGCCCCTGTGTCTGCCCCTCCTGGAATTCCTCTTTCTTTCCATATCTCCATGTGTCAAAGTTCTATGCTATCTTCAAGACCCATACCTCTCCATGAAGTATCTCTTAGTTGGAATTAATCTCACTCCCTTCCTATTCTTCATCTATATGTCTGCCAAAGAACTTGTTACTTTCACTTTATTTGTGGGAATGTCTCCCAACTCCATTAAAAAGCAATCTCCTTGCAGACGGATGGTCACATCTCCACATTGTGCCTAACCCAGATGGACACAAGAACTATTTGTGCCAATTGCATCCTTCATTCTGTGTCCCTGTAGAATTGGTACCACGTATTCAGCAGTTGCAAAGTGAATTGATGCCAACTCATGCCTTAGATAACCCATCCATGGACTGACCACAGCTCTCCAGCTGTTATACTGAGGGGTTGCATCTGCAGAAACTGAGGGCAGGTCTCAGAGAGCTTTTAGCGGGCATGGATATCCCCCAACTATGCACTTGTCAAGGGCATAGTGAGAAATGTCTTCTCTTACCACAAAACCAAGCTAGAGAAAAATTATTTTCTTTTCTAATTTGTTTCCTTTTTCTTTTCCCTTCCTGCCTCTCTCTCCCCATTTTTTTATTCTTTTCTTCCTTCTTCTTATGCTTCCTCCAACCTCACTCCTCTCCTGGACTTTATTTCTTTAAAAGTACTTTTCTTGCTCTGCTCTGTGTACAAGGCCGATTTGGATCAATAACCAGTGATGAAGTGCAAGCATCCTTTGGTAACTTCTTTGGACTGCCGCATGCCAGCAGAAAGTTTTCCATCGCAGAGGGTCAGCGGGAACCCTGATGCCCTCCTCCCCACGCTAGAGAATCCAAGGGCTTCTTGCTCACAAAGTGCTGTGTTGCTCTATTCAGACAAGGTAGTTTGGATCCTCTTCAAAGAGGCTGCCAATTGATGTTTGCAGCTTGAGGTAGATTATGCTCGAGCTGACCTGCCTAGAAATGCAGGTCTGTGAGCAGGCAAAGTAGAGATGACTTTGCAGCATCCTCTTACTCAGAGTCAGGAGCGGTGCTGGACGTGCACGCATCCGGCAGATGAGCTTGTCACCGTTTACTTCAATCACGTGGGACATCTGCATTGTCAGTCGTGCCCATTGGTGTCATCCAGTTGCTGGACTAGAAAGTAAGAACTTTGGCTGTTTTACCGATGTCCACGGAGGTGACCTGGGACAGGTTATTGTGGAGGAAAGGACGCTGACCCTTTGCGGAGTGAAGGAAAGAATGTTCCAGAGGGAGGCAAGGCTCTGCTCCAGGCAGGTCAGTCCCTACGATGAGCAAAGGAAGGTCTGAGAGCAGGCCGTGGCATGTGGGGGAGGGTGCTAGCTCTGTCCCACCAGGACAAATAGCCAGGAGTCCGTCCAGTTAGAGGCCTCGTCACACAGGAGCTAAAGGCACCGGCTCTGAAAACAGTCTGCCTGGTGACAACAGCGGTTCCGCCTTTTATAAATGACCTTGGTTTTGAAATCATTCAAAATGATTTGAGTTTCCTCTGTTTACTTATCTGAAAGCTGAATAATTCAGAGTATCTACCTCGGAGGTTTCTTGTGAGGATGAAAATTACTAAAATGAGATCATCTTTGCAAAGTCCTTAGCAGGGCACCTGGCAGAGCATACATGCTTCTTGAGCATCACCAACATCGGAGACTGGCCAGGTGCCCACCATGTCTATTTCCTCCCTCTGAGCAAACAGGAAGACATTTCCCAGGCTCCCTTGCAATGACGGCTGTGTGTGATTAGTTCCAGCCAGTGGAATGTGGGTGCACTTGTGTGCTGCTCTAGGACTGACAATGAAACAAACCATGTACAGTTGAATAGACCCCCAAAGGATATGTTCAAATCCTAATCCCCAGTATCTGTGAAAGAGACTTCATCTGGAGAAGAAAAAAAGAGTCTTTGCAGATGAATTTAAGTCGAGATCTCTAAATGACATATTCCTGGGTTTAGGATGGGTCATAAGTCAGGTGACAGATGTCCATATGATAGGAAGAAAGAGAGAAAACACAGATCCACTGATAAAAGGGCCAAGTGAATATGGGGACAGAGTTTAGAGTTGTGTGTCTACAGGGAGACTCAGGACTGCAGGAGCACAGACATCGGGAGAGAAGCATGGAACAAATCCCCCCTCAGTATCTCCAGAAGGAACCCACCCTGCTAACGCCTTCATTTTGGACTTTAGCCTCCTGAAATGTGAGACAATAAATTTCTGTTTTAAGCCACGCAGGACTGATTCCATCCAGGTTAAGCATCCACTTTAAAGCAAGATAGAGGTGATATAATCTTCTGGAAGACACCTCTTCTTGTTTGATTGCCCATTAAGAGAAGTGGGGAGTCAGCCTGGGGCTTATAAACCATAGGAAAAGTGGAGAGATGGGACTCGGGAAATTGTGATGGGCCACAGTGCAGTCAGTCTCAACCCAAATGGAACTGATTTTTTAAATTTCTTTATTGATTAAGGTATTACATAT
This sequence comes from Ia io, assembly GCA_025583905.1. NCBI lineage: Eukaryota > Metazoa > Chordata > Mammalia > Chiroptera > Vespertilionidae > Ia > Ia io. Next base: position 110,614,127 of record JAJQQW010000009.1, read on the forward strand.
GTGTCCTCATCCCCCCATTACTCCCCCAAGCCCCCCCCCACACTTATGCCCTCACCCCCTGTTGTTTGTGTCCATTAACTGGAATAGTTCTTCATGAATAGCATGGGTGCTGAGGGACAGGCTCAGTTCCGTGCAGACCACAGCCTCAAGGTTGCCCGTAGCCAGACCACTGAGAGCTTGTGTCCACCAGAGAAGTATTGTCACAAGGTGTCAGGGAGCCGCCTGGGAAGCAAGTTCCCCTTAGGCAGAGAGCCTGAGGTAACTGAGATAGGACCAAGCTCAGGGAGCTGTTCTGGGGGGACCTGTGTGGAGAACACAATCCCTGTTTATCCCGAGATGCAGAAGCAGATCCCAGAGACCAGAGCACCAAGTCACAACAAATCAATGAAGAAAGCAGTGCCCCTGAAGCAATATGAAATTCCTATTCTGCTAACGTGAAAAAGTGGAGAGAAGCTGCCTATGCAATTCCCAAGGAGCCAGGAGGGAGGGTTTCATGGCTGAAGTTCCTGTGATCAAGGAGGTGAAGTTGATGAGGAAATTCGTGATCTTGTTATGGACATTGTAACCCTCACTCTTGGAATGTCCTTCCTCCTCCCGCCAGCCCTCCAGTCCTAGAAGAGTCTGTGGCTTCCCAGTCTGCATGGAGACCTCTTCATGTCTCAAGGACGCCCTTGCTTTCTCAAAAACACCAGCTCCACTGGGTCATGTCTTGCCCTGCTCTTTCAGGCTTTCATTTCCTTCTCATATATTTACCTATTTTCGTTTTTTTTTATTATTGATTTCAGAGAGAGGAAGGGAGATGGAGAGAGAGATAGAAACATCCATGATGAGAGAGAATCATCAATAGGCTGCCTCCGGCATGCCCCCTACTTGGGATCGTGCCCACAACCCAGGCATGTGCCCTAACCCAGTGACCTCCTGGTTCATGTGCCAATGCTCAACTACTGAGCCCACCGGCCAGGCTCATATACTTACATCTTGAATCTCCCATTGGAATGAGCCTTGCAGGGGAAATAGAGGCCATGTCTCTCTCTTTTTTCTTTCTACAGGACTAAGCCAGAGCTAAGCAGATTGGTTCCACCACCCTCCCCCCTCCCGACCCACCCCCTTTCCCTTCACCCTTACAAGTGAGGTTTTCCTCCAAGGAAAGGAAGATAACAACTCTTGGTGGAGAAAAACGAAGTCGATTCTTACCCAATTTCATATTAAGAGGCAGATTTCTTAATAAAAGAAAGTTGTGAAAAATATGGTGTAAACAAAACATATGGTCCATATGGTGCAGAATCCTTGGAACCTGGAGTTTAGCTAGAACTGCCCACACGTCTCCCTGGCCATATGTCCTGGGTTAGGTTCCCCCCGGAGCAAACTTTGAGGCAAGGATTTAAATGTAAGAGGTTCATCTGGGAGGTTATCTGAGGAAGCAAGGGAAAGAAGTGGGGACAGGAAACGGAAGGGAGCAAAGCCAACAGGAATGCATCACTGAGCGGGTAGGTGTGCCCATTCAGGGCTGGCCCCTTTAAGGAACCATGGGAGGCAGGAGGGAAGGGCTTCAGAGCAGAGCCATCTGGCCTGAGGATGGCTATCCCAGTTCCTGTCAACCCCACCGCGCTGAGCTGCAGTGGCGCCCCTCACTCCCACAACCCCGCATGCAGCTGGAGAAGTCCTGGGAGTCACCTGCCCTTGTGGGAAGGGGCTGTGACATGAGCTGGGATGACCAGTGTGGGCCAGGAGGGGCCGCTGGGCCAGGAGGGGCCGCTGGGACAGGAGGGACCGCTGGGACAGGAGGGGCCGCTGGGCCAGGAGAGGCCGAAGGGACAGGAGAGGCCAGAGGGACAGGAGAGGCCGGAGGGAGAGCATCAGCATCCCGGCGCTGTGAGAGGAGAGGACAGACGCCGACTGTCTGGGGAACGTGGGCCATGTCCATGCTCCTGTCCCTACGTCAGGCCGCAGAAAAGGCCTGTGCAGCAGACTGTGCACCGCCCCTCTGCAGCCATCCTCCCGGTCATCCGCCCCATGCCCTCTTCCTGGAACTGGAGAGGGGACACCCGGGGACCCATCTAACCCAGGAGGTGGGATGTGCAGGTAGAAAGGACATTGGTCCTGATCCCAGCAGCTGCCCTCGGGGCCCTGGAAGCGCCTCAGTCAGGCTGCCTCAGGTCGGACAGCCTCCTGTGGGGCCACTGCTATTCGGGGTGTTGGTTAAAGCAGCTGAGCTTCCATCCTGACTGCCAGGCCTCCTCCCCTCCGCTCTTCTGAGATTCGGACTAAAATAGTTACCGAGTGACCCTCGGTTTATTTGCGGCTGATCTCCCTTCTGCTTCCATTCCCAGGAAATGTTAGCAAAGTCTGCGCCACCTGGCCGGGCTGGGCCTGGCAGGGCCTCACCCTCGCGGCTGATGGGAAGTGGGGGGTGGGTTGCCCGGGCCCTGCTGGTGGGTCGTTCCCTCCGGTGACACCCTGGCCCTGAAGAAGTCTGGGCCAGTGCCTGGCCGCATGGCCTTGGCAAGCCACCCCGCTTCTCCGGGCTTTGCTTTGCTTGTTTGTAAGACGCAGGGTGGACGGGATCGCTATGGCGACGTGCAGCCTGGATGCTGTTTGATTTATGAACAGGAGGCACCTAAGCAGCTGCAGAGGGGGTGAGAGTACCCAGTAATGAGAGCTGGATGGAGGAGCCGGCAGTTCACGGGGGAGCCACAAAAGACCCGTGTTCTGTAACCAATAATATAAACGAGCCGCGTCCAGGTGGAGCCGGAGTGCCATGCCAGAGGAACTGCCAGGCGTCTTACTTGGACTGTCAGAACAGGGCAGAGTGACCTTTGGACTGAGCTTAAGCAACCTTGTGCTCCAAAGACTACTGCAAAGATAACAAGGAAGCAGATATGATGGCTCCTGGGCTGGTGACTACGGGATTGACAATTAAGAGCATCATCTAGAATTAACGTCGCTGTGCCGCTCCTCGCACCAGTAGAAGTGCCTTCCCTCTGCGGATGGAACGGCCCCTTCCCTTCCTCATCAATACCCCTCGCCTTTGCCTCCTAACGGGAGCGCTGCTTGAGCCTCTGCCTGAATCGGTGATTACGGAACAGCTATTCTTGTTGATCTCAACTCAATGATTGTTCGCCTTTCCCTTTGAAAGGCCTTTTTATTTTTTAGGTTAACAGTCCATTTAGACCCAAACAATCCCAAAAGCTGCGCCCAGCCACTCCCTGACAGCACCCTGGAGTTCCCTCACCGTCACATGCTCACCTAGCAGGTTATCAAATTAATAAAGCATCTCTCGCTTCCTGTTTCACCCCCCGCCCTTCACCAGCAGGAGGAGGATGGCCATGCGTGCCTTCCTCTGCTGGGAGCCGGACTGCAGTGTGGGGCCGGGAGGCCGCAGGGATCTTGCAAATGGTGCAGAGCCTGCCTCGCTCCCTCCTGCTCACAGCTCTGCAGCGGCGAGGCCATTTCCACGGCCGCTACGCCCATCCCCATCGGCTTGGCTCAGTGCCCTGCGCTGCAGAGGCTGCTGGCTGGGGTGCAGTCAAATCACACAAAAGAGCCTGAGCTACACCTGAGCCGTGAGGAAAGCTGCAGGGGCAGTGCGCTGCCCAGGCCAGCCTCCATGGCAGGGCGCCTTTATGTGAGGGGCCTGCCCTCAGTTGTCTGGTAATGGCAGCTGCCCACACCATAACGCTGCCCTCTGGCTTCAGCCATCAACACCTCCCTGTGTGAGGGGGCCCCACCGAGACTGTGGGTGCGAGGATGTTGTGTGACTTCCACCCCACTGGTGACACCGTGATCTGCCAGTCATCTTTCTAGGGTTTTAGACCCCAACAGATTTCTCCACAACCCCACTTGTGTGTCTGCACTGTCTTTATGGAGATGGAAAATCTATGGTCCTCCTCCACCATGTGAAAGGCCTCTCCGTTAGCTTGGGCGATGATTTAACACAGCATAGCAGCTAAGTTTCAAGAGCACACCAAGTGTCAAGTAAGGCACGAGAGACATGCACAAAAAATACCACTGTATAGTTTCCTGCAGCTGCTGTAACAAATTACCACAACCTAGTAAGGTCAAACAATACATACTTACTATTACACTTCTGGAAGTCGGGAGTCCACAGTGAGGTCTATGGAGTCAGATCAAGGTGGGCAGGGCTTGAGTTCCTTCCGGAGGCTCCAAGGAGAATGTGTTTCCCTGCCTTTTCCAGTAGCTAGAGGTGCCTGCCCTCCTTGGCTCATAGCCTCTTTCTCCATCCTCAAAGAACATCACTCCAACCTTTACTTCTGGAGTCATTTTCCTGACACTATCCTCCTGCCTTCCTCTTCTAAGGACCCTGTGATTACTCTGGGCTCACCCAGACAACCAGTATAATCTCCCTATCTCAAGACCCTTAACGTCATCATAGCCACAAAGTCCCTTTAGTCGTGTAAGGTAACATAGCTCAGGTTCCAGGGGTTAGAATGTGGACACCTTTAGGGGCCATTATTCTATCTACCACCATCCTTGTTAGAATTCAGAGGCAAGAAGACCCCCTCAGGACTTGAATGAATGAGGGAGGCATGGTGGGGATCACTGAAGACTGTGGACCCCCACCGGTGCCCTAGGTGGATAAAAAATCTTGTAAGTTACAAGACACATTGGAATTTAATGCCTCGTACTGGGTGATGTAGGTGTCAAAACTGCGGGCTCTCAGACCCAGGTCGTAAATCCCACCTCCTCCCTCACTAGCTGCACAACCCTGAGCAGGTCCTTATCCTCTTTGATCCTTTTTTTTCTCATCTGTAAAATGGGGATAAAGTACCTACTTTATAAGATAGTTAAGATTAAATGAAATAATATACATAAACTACTCAGCAGCTTGTTCATCCTGACACACAGAAAGGGCTCCATTCCCTCCCTACCATCCTGAGGACTTCTTATAGACCCACTTTACAGAGGAGCAAATTGAGGCCAGAGGAAGTTACGGTTCTTGCACAGGACATCACCAGTAGTAGTGACTGAATCAGGCCAAAGCTTGGCTCTGCTGACCACAGAGGTCCAGGGAGGTCTGTTCCCCCAAGAAGGGAAGCACAGGCACATAGAAATAATGAGAATGGTTAGTTTTGGGGATTCAAAATCTCCATGTCTAGGACAACTCTACAGGGCAAGGAGCAGAGAGAACAGTTCTGTGGTTCCACTTTTGACAATTCTCTAGTTGTTTTTTCCATAAAGCCTGCTAGGGCCCTGCCCAAACCCATTATTATCTCTGCTCTGTGGACCCTTAACTCCCTGCGAGGTCACATAAAGCAGCATTTTATTCATCCTTTAATTCTTATTCAATTACTAGTTTGCAAAAGAACAAACTACCTCCAAAAGGGCAATGTGATAGAGTCTATGGTCACAGTCACAAAGGACACAGAGTTAACACTAAAGCAACAACTGAGAGGAAGTAGTTACGGGCAGTGGGTACGAATCTGAGCCATGCAGTAAACCAGCTGGGCAGTGAATGGAGTCCAATGTGTTATCCAGTCTGATCACATTATAGTATATGACAACAGGAGCCCTGTTCCTGCAAAGGTGGGTGCTGTGGACTGAATGTCTGTCCCCCAGAAATTCACATGGTGAAGCCCTAACTCCCAATGGAATGGTATTAGGAGATGAGGCCTTTGGGAGGTGGTTGGGTTTAGATGAGGTCATGAGAGTGGAACCCCATGATGGGATTGGTGCCCTTATAAGAAAAAGAGGCACCAGAGCTCGCTCTTTCCACCATGTGGGAGACAGCAAGAAGGAGGCTATCTACCAACCAGGAAGAGAGCCCTCATGGGGAACCACATTTGCAAATACCTTCATCTTGGACTACCAGCCTGCAGAACTGTGAGAAATAAATGTCTATTGTTTAATCCACTCAGTCTATGGAATTTTCTCATAGCAGCCTGAAATGACAAGATACTGGACACAGAAGACTGACCACAGCACCCCACCTCAATGACCGCTTCCATGAGTCTGCCATTGCAATCAAATGACTAATTCAGTCTAGGTTACCCTCTGTCTCTTGTGGGCCCATTTATCTTTGAGCTCAAATCCTCTCATGCATCTTCTGCATCTCTCTCCAAATGGGCTTTTGCCACTTCCTACAAAAACAAAAGTTTGTTTTGCCACAATACGAGTTTTGGCCCCAATTCAGCAACTTCTTGCCATTAACTGGCCCATTCCCCATGACCATTAGACCAGACTCACAAGAGGAGAATTCTAATGGGCTGAGCTCACCCCTTGGGTCAGGTTTCTACCACTGACCCACCTGGCTGTAGACAAGAGGAGCAGAAGCCCATGGAACCCTGGGCTGGGCTGGTCTGAGTCAGGAGGAAGGGTGTTGGTGATCGAGGCAATGGTTGTCTCTTTATCACATAGGTCTTCCATTACTAATGGCTGCCATTTATTAGACACCTACACCAAGCCAGGCTCTCAGGCATTTAATCTCATTTTAATTCCTAACATTTTCCATGCATCTTGCCAAGTAGATGTTATCATCACCTTGATGATAAGGAAACCAGCTTCTCAAGGTAGGTAACTTCTCTGCAGTCTCTTGGCTGACTGACCTATACGTCAAAGATGAATCCAGTTCCAAGTCTCAAGTGTTGGGGTGCTCCTTGCCCAAGTCGGGATTGCAGAGCCAGGTCCTCCAAGCTGGGATGTTCTGATAAAGTGTGCCTCTGGGTCTGCAAGTCTGAGTACCTCCTCCTCCTGGGCTTTGCCTAGATACTTCTCCAGCAGCCAGCCACACATCCTTGTGTAACTGGAACTCCCATCATCTTTCTGATGGATCACTGAAGGTGGCAATTCCACAGGAAGATCTAGCTGACCCTCCCAGCCTGGCCGAGCCTGCCTGAGCTGCCTCCCCTCTGTCCTGCTGCAGCATGAACCTCCCCATTTTAGCATCTGTTCATCTGGCCTCTTCCCACGCACCTTGATGGGTGATGGCCATGGCACCAAGCACATATGCATGGTAGGAGTTTAATAAATATGTGTGAAGCCCAGTTGAATTAGTGATGCTCCAAGTTGTTTGGGGGCAACCTGAGGGCGTTCCCTCCTTCCTTCTAGGGTGAACACTGCAGCCCACGGGGAAGGAAAGGCCCTCCGAAGCCTGGAGCCTAGGCCACTCTGCCTCCCTGGGGCACTAAGAGGTCATAGACTCAACACCCCCAAAGCCCAGGCAGAGGAGGCAGGTTAAAATCTTCCACTTGCTGTTGGCTGGAGTTCCACACTCTCGTGAATCCAGCTGAGAGGTAAAAAATTAGACTCATCCCTGTGGCTCAAAGGAAGTCAGAGGTACCCCTGGCCTGTGATCGGGGTGAGGGAGTTGTATCAGAACACTTGAGGGGCTGCTCCCACCATCAGAGCCCTCACCCCACTCTCGTGCACCGATGGGCCATTACTGCTGAGCGAGCGCTGCCTGTCCCTGGGGACACTGGACTCCCTGGGATGTCCTGCTTTGCAGGGATGGTCCCCTCCAGGGGGAGCAACCTCACTATAAAACCAGGTCTGCTTCCAGGCGGGTCAGAGTGGGAGGAGGCCCGGCCACCAGGGCAGACACACCCCGCGAGGGAGGCCCTGCTTCCGGTCTGTGAAACGCTCAGAGGATGAGGAACAATGGGGTGCTGGGAACACGGGGTGTGGAGGGATTGCATCTGAGTTATGTAAGCACTTGTTTTGTTCCCAGCTTCCTTTCCGTCGGTACTTCAGGGAACTCCACAGAAGCCTACATCAAACCCTTCTCATTTATGTGGCATTTGTCCACGTACACATACACACACACACACACACACACACACACACACACACACACACACACACACCCCAGGAAGCTTTCTATGGTGTGTCCCTCAACCTGCTTCCCCTTTTCAGTGGAGACCAAAGTCCACCAGGTGCCCCCAAGGAGCCATGCCTCGTCCCTAGGGCTAAAGTGATTCTAGTTAGTGTTTCTCTATTAGAAACCCATCCGAGGAACCCAGAGCTTCTGCCCCCACCCACCCTCATCCCTAACTGGGAATTGTCCAGCAGGAGAAATCTCCTTACATGAAACAATAAACACATTTTCAGATGGATTTTTCTAGACAGTTAATCCTCCCAAGCCTGCCGCTCATCTCCACCTATGCCCTCGTGACGGCAAAGAGGAGCAGGTGGCCTCTGCCCATCACCTTCATGCTGCTCGCAGCTCCCGCCACACCTTCCACCTGCACCCCCACACACATGTGAGCACACACACACACACACGCACACACAGAGTCCCTCTTACTCCCACCCTTTCTCACCCTCCACCAGGATCCTTGGTTAAGGAGCTGCCAAGGGGAACACACCGACACCCCGCAGAGGAACAGTGTTGTCATGGAGCCTCTCGGGGTGCCGAGGGCGAGGTGTGACTCCCACACAGGTTCTCTCCTGACGAAGTTCAAACAACAGCCCGATGCAGGGTGTGGGGGATCTTGCCACCTGGGGCCCCAAGGCAGGCACACACTAACCCCCTGGCCCTTGACTCCATCCTCCCCACCCAATGGACCATTTCTGCTGCCTGTGGAGCCCTTGGAGGTGAGGTGTGCAAAGCTACTTACCTGTGAGCTTTGCAGGGGGAGCGATGGGACGGGAGAGAAGACACAGTGTCTCCAAGTTGCAGGTGTGGCGAATAATCCTAAGAGGTAGCCAATCACAGTGCAAGGAGCTCAGAGGTGGGGGAGACGGGAGGACCAGCCCCCTGAAGCCCAGGTGCAGAGCATTGCAGGTAAGGGGCAGAATGGCCCTCACCCGTGGGGCATCCATTTGGAGCTCTGAAATCTGCTGAGCTAACCTGATGACACCTGCTGAATGCAGATGTATCCCCCCGCCCCTCATTCTCCTGGATAGGTCACGATTCCCCAGCAAAACCTCTGCATCTTTGGCACCCCTGGATTGAGGGCTTTCTTCCCATCGCAAGAAGACAATGTCTTGCCATCGCCATACATTTAGGACTCTCCAACTGAGCCCAGCAGGTGAGAATGGGCCTCTCGCCCTCAGCAGAAGAGAGAAAGGACAGAGGCACCGTGTTTCAGCTCCATTCTTAAGGGAAGGAGAAAACAGACATCTGGCTTATAGTCCTTCAGCAGTGGGAACGTCACCGATCAATAGAAAGGGAGAGACAGAGGCAGACACTTGAATCACGCATCTTAGCTCCATTTTATTACAACACCAAGGAAAGCAATTGCAGGAGGAATGATACTGGAGATGAACACAGAGATAAAGCCACGCTCAGCAGCATGGCCTATACCTTCTACAGGGCGTGAGTGAGTGTCGGGGTCTCTGTACATGCATGTGGGGCTGCGGGGCATGTGCTGTGTGCAGGTGACGGCTCTCAAGGGTATTTTCTTTCATTGCTTGACGGATGATGGTTGAACTCGGTGTCTTCTGGCAGACTAGCAAGGGGCTCCCCTGCTAGGACTGGGACCCCGCCTTTTTCTTCTGGAATTTTCTGAACTGGGACTGAATGGCCACGGCCGCACGTTCTGTCTCAGGCGCATCCATGTCGATGTCAAATTCTTCTTGAACTTTCTTCTGCCCATCTGTAGCAAGAAAAACACAGACAGAAGGCAATCACTGAGCCAGAAGCCGGCAGGAAGGCAGGCGGCAGTTCTGGAAGGGACAGCCCCCAGGCCGCCACGCGGCACGCCACCCCCAACACAAGACTGATTGTGCAAACCACAGTCCAGTGGCTCCTGTCTTGACCCTCATCCAAGTCGGCCGTCTTCTAGCTGCCCTAACGCCACACCTGCAAGGGACGATGAAACTCAATGGCAGTCTCAGCCCCTCAGACATTGTCTGCACAGTCTTCTGCTCCTCGTGTTAACCTGTTATAGATAGTGTTAGACACAGGGCGGCGCTATCCCTTCCTCCTGCTACTTCATGTAGATACAGTGTGAACGGTGCCACGGATAGTTAGACTCGAGTCTCTGTGTGAACTTTACGGCCCATGAGCTTGGCTTATGGAATTAAGGCTTCTGTTCTTACCACGGTCACAGGTGGATGGCACCGTGTGCCCTTCACAAAGAGGCTGAACTTTCACAAGTCTTACACTTGTTCTAGTGGATAGGCTCAGCAGTGTGTTGCTAAGGCAGAGGGTTTAACGCATTCACAGCAACGATGGTTGAAAACACCATAGAAGCCAAATCGAAGTGAAAACATGAGCTGGTGTCCTTCTGTGCCGAGCACCTTACTTTTCGCCAAACACCAAAAACAAGCAAATAAGTAAAATGCTGTAGTCATGGAAGGGGAGAATCTTAAAACCCCTCAGTCCAGTGAAAGCGAATCATCAGAGGCACCAAAGGCACCCTTGTTTTTTTAAATATAGAAACTGGCCCCACCCCAGACTCGGGGCTCCCCCTTTGCACAGCCTCAGTGGGGAAGGGCTCCTGAGAACAAGACCAAGCTGGACCATCTGTGCCTCAGAGGCCGGGCCCCACCGCCCACTTTCCCAGAAGGCGCTCAGGTGGCTCTAACGTGCAGCCCGAGTGGAGATCCAGCTCCTTGGTCTACAGATGAAGTGACAAGTAAGAGCCTGGCATCAGCTCGAGGCACAGCTGGAGACAGGACCCCCCACTCGGCACCAGGGCCAAGAGCTTCCCTGCACCTGGGCTTGCACCTGGAGCCCGGCAGTGTGAGGAGCACTGTCCAGGTTGGGGACAGGAGAATCGGGGACATGGAGACAGAATAGAAGGCCCAGGGGGAGCAGGGACAGGGCTCTAGTCCTGACTTTGTCACCAGGCAGCTGAGTGCATCCTTGAACCTACGTGGGTCCATTCATTCCCTTCCTCTCTCAGTGACTCGGGATGATAATGTCCAGGCAGCCCAGGCGTGCGGGACACTGGGATTCCGAGACGTGAGTCAGGTTGTTCTCTCCAGCTTGCTCAGCTCTCTAAGACAGCTCTCAGTCTCTATCTTAGAGATGGGAAGATAGGTAGGTAGGTAGGTAGATAGATAGACAGACAGAGACAGACAGATAGATGATAGATAGATGATAGATATAGATAGATAGATAGATAGATAGATAGATAGATAGATAGATAGATAATAGGTAGGTAGATAAGTAGATGATAGCTAGATAGATAGGTAGGTAGATAAATAGATGATAGATAGATAGATAGATAGATAGATAGATGATAGATATATAGATAGATGATAGTATATAGATAGATAGATAGATAGATAGATAGATAGATAGATAGATAGATAGATAGATGATAGATAGATGATAGGTAGATAAATAGATGATAGATAGATAGATAGATAGATAGATAGATAATAGATAGATGATAGGTAGGTAGATAAATAGATGATAGATAGATGATAGATAGATGATAGGTAGATAAATAGATGATAGATAGATAGATAGATAGATAGATAGATAGATAGATAGATGATAGGTAGATAAATAGATGATAGATTGATAGATAGATAGATAGATAGATAGATAGATAGATAGATAGATAGATATAGATAGATAGATGATAGGTAGATAAATAGATGATAGATAGATGATATGTAGATAAATAGATGATAGATAGATAGATAGATAGATAGATAGATAGATAGATATAGATAGATGATAGATACATACATGCATACATACATAAGAGCGAGATAGAAAATAGAAATTCTCATCTATTTCTCAGGCCCTCATTTCAGAGGCAGCTGATAGGGTGACTTTGCTTCTGCAGATCATGGCACAGCCTCCTCCGATTTTCCCAGGGCCTAAGGGGTCCTGCCTGCAGCTCTGCAATCATACCTCCATCTGGGAGGAGAGGGCACAGCTTTGCAAGCCTCCCGATTGATCGCTCCATGACCTAAATCAGTAGAATTGTTTTCCTCTATCCCAGATTTGCTGCCGATGCCCCTGAAAGCAGAGATTTTGAGTGCAAGGATGTCTGGGGACTATTGGGGGCATCTGTTTTAACCCATGAGCGCCCAGGTGACACGTGGATGGTCTCCTGCATCGGGGAGCCATTCACACTTTGATCTACAGCTCAGGGCCCTTTCTTTGGGGAGCTCCTAAGGGTGGGATAGTCGGGAGGGGCAGGAGTTTCCTGAGGCGCAAGTCAGTGCTGTCGAATGTTTCATGAGCATCAGCACCCAAGCTGAGGCTGCAGAGCGAGTGCCCAGCGCACCTGAATGTGCATGCCTGCAGCCTACGTGCTCACAGCAGCCCACGTGCTCTCAGCAGCACTCGTGCTCACACAGTAGCCCACGTGCTCACAGCAGCCCACGTGCTCTCAGCAGCACTCGTGCTCACAGCAGCCCTCGTGCTCACAGCAGCCCATGTGCTCACAGCAGCCCACGTGCTCTCAGCAGCCCATGTGCTCACAGCAGCCCTCGTGCTCACAGCAGCCCATGTGCTCATAGCAGCCCTCGTGCTCACAGTAGCCCTCGTGCTCACAGCAGCCCACGTGCTCACAGCAGCCCACGTGCTCTCAGCAGCCCACGTGCTCACACAGTAGCCCACGTGCTCACACAGCAGCCCTCGTGCTCACAGCAGCCCACGTGCTCACACAGCAGCCCTCGTGTTCACAGCAGCCCACGTGCTCATAGCAGCCCTCGTGCTCACAGCAGCCCACGTGCTCATAGCAGCCCTCGTGCTCACAGTAGCCCTCGTGCTCACAGCAGCCCACGTGCTCACAACAGCCCTTGTGCTCACAGCAGCCCATGTGCTCACAGCAGCCCACATGCTCACACAGCAGCCCGCGTGCTCACACAGCAGCCCGCGTGCTCACACAGCAGACCACGTGCTCAGACAGTAGCCCACGTGTCACACATCAGCCCACGTGCTCACACAGTAGCCCACGTGCTCACAGCAGCCCACGTGCTCACACAGTAGCCCACGTGCTCACAGCAGCCCATGTGCTCTCAGCAGCCCACGTGCTCACAGCAGCCCACGTGCTCACAGCAGCCCACGTGCTCATAGCAGCCCTCGTGCTCACAGCAGCCCACGTGCTCACAGCAGCCCACGTGCTCACACAGTAGCCCACGTGCTCACAGCAGCCCATGTGCTCACAGCAGCCCACGTGCTCACAGTAGTCCTTGTGCTCACAGTAGCCCTTGCGCTCACAGCAGCCCTCGTGCTCACATCAGCCCACGTGCTCACAGCAGCCCATGTGCTCACAGCAGCCCACGTGCTCACAGCAGCCCATGTGCTCACAGCAGCCCATGTGCTCACAGCAGCCCATGTGCTCACAGCAGCCCACGTGCTCACACAGCAGCCCACGTGCTCAGACAGTAGCCCACGTGCTCACAGCAGCCCACGTGCTCAGACAGTAGCCCACGTGCTCACACAGTAGCCCTCGTGCTCACACAGTAGCCCACGTGCTCACACAATAGCCCTCGTGCTCACAGCAGCCCACATGCTCACACAGCAGCCCACGTGCTCACAGCAGCCACCCATTAGTACCGATGACATCCGCCGAGGCAGCACCTTCATGCTAGGGACTATCACTCACGAGGCGAGTTAGAGTCCCCAATCCTTTTCCTCCCGGGGAACCCCTGTGTCTACTGTGTCATGATCGCAAGGGGGACAAGTGAACTTGGATTCAGAAAGAATGGGAGATTCCCCTTTTAGATTTAAAGTGTTGCTGCAGCCTGAAGTTTTGGAAGGGCCTGATTCACCTTTTTCTGTTGGTAATAACACAAAAAACACAGCAATATGTTTTGACAAATGATAAATGAAGATGCAGAAAATTATGTGTATTTAGGGACTATATCATAAGACAGTAGGACAGGCCATAAAAACAAATTTCACAATTATATCTTAAACTAATATCTTTAGCCAAAAGTGATGTATACTAGTAGATTCCTCCCTCGTTTGGAAAACAGGAACATGTCTAAAGAGCAAAGCGCTGGGGTGCCAGGAATCGCTCCCTTCTGTTTACTCAAGAGTGGAGCGTCCCTGGGGGAGGTCTGCATTGCTCCTCCTCCCTCCGAGCCGGCCAGGGCGTGTGAGGCTGAGGAGGGGGACCCAGATTGTGGGGAAGAGACAGCAAATTAGATTCAGTGGCACAGGGGTCCCGGGAGCTGGAAAAGCACAGCTCTGAGCACCCCGACTCAGCAGGGGCGAGGGATGACGCAGGGTGTGACCTGGAGGGACCACAGCCAGGGCCCAGCCTCAGAGCCGCTCTGCAGAGCCTCCGCCCTGCACAAACTCATGTCACTGAGGTGCCTGCCGGGGCTCCCCTGCTGTGCGCTTACGATGGAAACAGCAGTGTGCAGGGGGGCCCTTTGAGGGGCCCCTCCCAACCTCCCTTCCAGGACAGAGGCGGGGTGCCCACCAACAGCACCAGGGACCCTTTCTGCTGCTGAAACCCAGAGAGGCGATCTCGGCCGTGTCTGCTGGAACCAGGAGGGCGCACCTCATCCCCTCACCCCTCAGTACAGTTCTGCACAGGGCAGTCGCTCCCTTACACTACTCCTTCCTCTCCTCCCTGTGCTGTAGTCCATCACCCACCGCAGTGTGAGCTCCATGAGGGGAGGCATCGCCGGCCTTGCTCAGCCGCTCACACAGGCCCAGCTAATGTTTCTGGGAAGGGGGGGCAGGCGGAATTTAGTAGGTGATCCAAGTCTAAACACAGGATGCCTCAACTACTTTGCAAAATCTGCTTGTTCCCCAGGGGTTCCAAGAGAACTGATACCAAATTCCATCCTTTAGTAGAGGGTCGGCATGCGTACTCAGGGCCCAGGACTGTGCCAGGCGCTCGGAGAGAGCAGAGAGCAAAGCCAACCCCTGCTCCCCTGGGGAAATGGACAGTAGGAAGGTACATGCAGAAATAAAACTGAGTGGTGACCAGGAGAGCGTGTGTCCAGGCGGTCAGTAAGGCCTCGGGGACAGAGATGGTGTGAGAGGAGGCAACCTGTCCCCAAGCCAGCCTACGACCCCCTGCCCCGGAGGGAGGGGCACTGGGAGCCCATCGTCAGCAAGAAACACTTTTTGAAAAATTAGTCTTCGCTGCTTGAAAAATTAGTCTTGACTTACACATTCACCACCGAAGTAGCAGACTTCAAGTCGTTAGCATAAATTCTTTAGAAATTAACAGACGTGCAGTCATCCGGGGCAAAACAGAGCTATTCATGGATCCTGAACAGCCCAAGATGTAATAAAAAAAAAAAAAATGAAGCTCACATCACTCCAAAACATGTCATATTAACCTCCATGCTCAATTAAAGGGACTCAGATGTATGTTTTGAGTTTATGATGAGGTAAAGTCCTTGCCTACAACAGTAAGTCATGAACACAGGGGCTTACACACACATTCATTCACATACTCATACACACTCACAGTCACATACACTCGCATACACACACACACACACACACACACACACACACACAGTGGTAAAGGCTTTCGTTTACATATTTATAACTCGCCACATTTTCAGATTTATTTTATAGCAACAAATTACCTCCTGAGGCCTAACCCTATGGATCAGAGACTTGCGCCTGAGCAGTAAATTGGGCTATAATCGTCCTGAGTGGGAGTCTGCCTGATTAGGAGGAACTATAAAAGGACCCACGTTCCGCACGCCACACAGAAATAACAGTCATTTAACTTAAGTATGCCTTGCAAACGGGGCATTAGAATGCCAAGGTCCTCAGAATGTCCCACCTTCTTTCAGAGTGGAATAGGAACTTGGAGAGAACTAACAGCTGTCGCCTGTGTCGCTCTTGATCTAGTTAAGGTCATTGACACCGTGCTTGCCTCCGGCCTCTTAGCAGGGAGGCACCCTCTCCCACATCAGGGCCACAGAGAGCTCACAGCAGCCCACGTGAGCTATCTATATCTATCTATCTATATCTATCTATATCTATCTACCATATCTATCTATCACACCACCCAGGGCCACAGAGAGCCGGTGTGCTTTCCTCCACAAAGACGCAAACCCGGGCCCGCGAGGCAAGGAAAGCAGAGAGACAAGTAAGAAAATCAAGTACGGATCGGAATTTTTATCCCTTAAGCCTCAAACTGGATCAAAATATACTCAGAGAACAAGGCCTCTACTGTTGGAGAAAAGGTCAATCCCTCCCAAAGAAAGAAGTAATAAAAATAAATTTATAGGCCTAGCACCCCCCAATGCACCCAGCACCATTTTATGAAAGCCATGACAAAACCCACACCACGCGTTCTTTTAAGAGCCAGGGGACACAGCAGCATCTCCGCTGGTTGTGGCTGGTGTGACGCCCCCCTCGCTGCGCGGAGGGGGTCCAGCAGGCTGGCTCCCAGCAATGCCCGTTCCCGCCCGCTGGCTCAGGGTTTATTGGACGGGGGCTGCTGGTGCGGAGAATTGCAATTTCCCAGGTCTTTGCTAAGCAGCAGAGATTAACGAGCAGGGTCAGGCATTAGCGGTGGCAGGCAGGGGGCTTTCTGCATCTGAAGTGTTCTCGAATCAAATAAAAATGCAATTCCCGTTTCTGCTAACTTTCCATTTACCAGGTTCGCACCTTCTTTGGTGCTCACTGCTTTTTCCAGGAGATAGAAATCCTCTTTTGCCCTAAAATAGAGGTGCTCATTCCCTCTCTCTCTCTCTCTCTCTCTCTCTCTCTCTCTCTCTCTCTCTCTCTCTCTCACACACACACACACACACACACACACACACACACACACACACACACACCATCTTCTCTGTTCATACCGTGCTTCGGTTGTGGGAGGCTGAAGGCGGCAGCTTGCTCCCAGCCCCCCTGGGTCCTCTGCTTCCCATGGTCCCGTTCCTCTGGTCCCTAGCTGCCTGCCCCTGGCTTTATAAAATGACCCCCCAGCTGTGATATTTACATCATCAAATGCATCCCTGGAAGAGAATGAACACTGATGAGATCAGCTATCCCCCCAAATTCATTAAGGGAACAAAATAAGACAGTGGCTGTATGAATGTTTTTCCCATCCGCTGTTAGACTTCCGACGTGTGACCCACAATGACTGCGTGAGCACCACTCCCTTCATTTTTCTGTCAGAAGAAAATCATGCGCCCCGGCTGTATGGGTCAGCTCAAGCGGCTGTAACAATGCGGCATGCACTGAGCCGCTTGGACAACAGAAATGTGTCTCCCTACAGTTCTGCCAGCCGAACGCCCAGGATCCGGCGTCAGCAGGGTGAGGAGGCTGCTCTCTCTGACCAGCAGCTGGCCGCCATCTCCCTGTGTCCTCACGGGGTCAGCTCTCTGGATGCGTCCGTGTCCCAGTCTCCTCTTCTAATAAGAACCCAGTTATACTAACTTTGAACCCACCTGCATGGCCTCATTTTAACATCATCACCTCTTTAAAGACCCAATTTCCAAATAAACTCACATTCTGAAATACTGGAGGGTTAGGGCTTCAACACATAAATTCTAGGGAGGCCACCACTCAGTGCATAACATAGTCAAACTGCCTATGTTCTCTAGGGAGATGAAGGCAGGCCGACGAGGTCTGAGAGAGGCAGGTTCGCTAGGGAAGGTCCCATCCGAGTTCTGGCTGCTGGAGCGCAGTCAGCTTCTCCTTTCTGAGGCTCCAATCCTTCCCCGTGTCCACAATGGGGATGACAAGGCATCCTGGTTTGTTTCTCTCCCCATATTTTACATATTTATAACTCGCCACATTTTCAGATTTGTTTTAGGGGTTTGGAGGGGCGTGGAGAGGACGCTCACTGTGTGAAGGGCCATTAGAGGGGAAGACCTATTTCCTGAGATGGTGGCCCACACACTGGCTCACCCCATATTCTCTCCCTCCAGCTTCTCTCCCACCACAGGCCTGAGAAGCTGGAGGAGATCCATCCCAGGTGTCCTGGGGGTAGAACTCAGCCACCGAGGCTTAGGGTCAGGCGGGAGCATCGAGGCAGGGTCTGAAAAGGCAGGCGTGAGTCCCTGGATGGTGGCCAAGCACAGGGAAGCCCCCACTCCCGGCAAGCTCCGGGGCAGAGTGGGTTTCCCTGGGGCAGCTGCAGGAGCATGGCCTGTGACTGCTGCCACATGCCAGTCAGTGGAGCAGCAGGGGCTCCTGCTGGCATGACCGAGGGGTGGTGGGGTGCTTCCCATGTGTATCGCCCACGGCTGTGCACAGTCCAGGCTGGGTTTCTACCGAGCTCAGCAAGAGTGGATTCTATTGTCTGCACTACCATCTCCTGCGGGCATGCCTGCTTTCCAGGGGTCTTGGGGCGGGGGAAGGAGAAACGGGGATGCTATGGAAGGAAAGGCGTGACCCCATGTCTTTAGGGATCAGATTGCAGTTTGTACTTCCTGGAGAAACATTTGAATGAAAGTAGGTAAATGAGAGCCATCTCAGGGTGAGAATAATGTACCAAATGTTTCCTTCCTCTTCTGAGCACATGGAAAGAATGGAAATTCCTTCCCAGGAATCGGCAGCTAACTTCTCAAACAGCAATCCACTCAAAAAGGTCACCGCTTGCCCTTCACAATCCTGACCAAAGGAGCACCTCAAGCCGAAAGGGGAGTGAGAACCCAGAACCACCTGACACCATCGCCCAGCCCTCCACGCCAGCCAGTCAGGCACGCAAGTGCTCAGGACACTCTGTGAGCAGAAACACGTGGGGGCCGAGTCTGCTCATTGCCTCCATTAACCCCCCTTTTTTTTTTAAGTTATAAAACCACTGATTTGGGACTGAGCAGATGGTTGCCGAGAACAAAGTTTCCAGCCCTCTTATTGTTGGTTGTGGCCACACAACTAGATTCTGGTCAGTATAATGTGAGTAGAAAGAAAGAAACCTCCTTCAATGAAATCTAACAGACACCCTTTGCCTGTATTTCTTGTTGCTGCTTCCTGCTGGCTGGAATGAAGGTGTAATGGCTGGTGCTCAAGCAGCCATATTGGACCCTGAGTTGGAAGTCTTACACGAGGGATGGAAAAGCAATAACACAGATACTTTGTGCTCTTTAGAGCTACCCTGACTCCCCTCAACTACCTACCTCCAGATTCCTTTTATGTGAGAGAGGAACAAACTTTATTGTTTCAGTTGTTGGTTTTAGGATGTTGGCTTCTTATAGATGAACCTCATCTACTTACACATGTTAAGTGTATAGCTCATTGGCAAACATTGCATTTCAAGCTGGTGACAGAAATGGAATTCAACATCACTGTGCATAGGTGCATAGTAGGGCTTCATTTCCCTCCCTTAACGATGTCAAAAATAATAAACGGAGCCACTTCAAAAGGGAGCGGGGGGCTACCATCCAGAGGAACTGCCTGGCACTCCCTGTGCCTCAAACCCTTGGAATGTTGGAACAGGGGAAAATAACATCTGGACTGGGCCTGAGCAAGCTCATGTCCCAAGTAACTGTTTGCAAAGATAACAAGAAAGCATATTACTAGAGGATGGAGGATGACAGAACAGCCTGAAAATTAAAAACACAGCGTTAGGGTCACTATGGTACACTGTCTGCACTGAGAGCAATGCCTTCTTTCTGTGGATGTCACTGTCCCCTTCCCTTTCTCATACCCATTACTCTGTCTCCTCATCGGACCGCTGTTTCGGCTTCTGCTGAGTCAGTGCCTCCCGAACAGCTATCCTTTGACCTCAGATAACTGCCTGTTGCCTCTCACATTGAAAGGCCTCCAATCCAGGCGGATGGGGCTTTCCTCTGGGGTTTTCAGGGACTACAGGTCTTAGGCGCACGGGCTACTAGGCAGACATGTCCCTGGCGTATAGAATATGACTTTGGGTGCAAAGCTCTGGGGACGCCTTGAAAGGGGTCTGGGAAACCAAGCCACAGCCGGGTCCACGCCGGGTCCAGCGGCAGCCAGGCTGAGTCATGCTCACAGCTGCTCAAAATCTCAGACTCCAGGCTACCACCAACCCGGGGTCCCCAATGGTCACTTCCCTCTCTGCACTTCTCAGGAGCGACAGAAAAGGGAGCAGAAATAGACACCACAGACATCCCTGCCTTCCGTATTTTAAAATTCACTTCAAACGTCTGACCGTGGCCAAGGGCTCGTGTGGGATTGTCCTAAGGACAGGGATGGCGTCTGCAGAGGTGGGTGCCTGCTCGTTAATGTGTATTTTTGTGTAAACGAAGGTGTGTGTTGGGTTCTGGGAACTGAAGTTTTGAGCTCCACGCACTCTGGTTTCTCATCCCACAGCCTCAGTCTCACACGCCCCTTTCCGTGTGTTTAAGGCAGCAACTCATCGCTTCTATCTGTTTCTTTTAGGGACACTATTTTAAGATCTCGTGGCCAAGTACTTACTGATTTGTTGGACATAGCTTTTTAGAGGTGAGTCACTTTAAGCTTTGGGCTTTGCTATTCTACTTACCAAGAGGCTGGGTTCACATATTTGTAAAGAGAATAAAATCAAGTACCCACAAAGGAATAAAGTTATGTAGGTCAAGACCAGGAAGCTGAGCCACCTGGGGTAGCCCAGACCCAGAGGACTAGCTAACCACAGAGTTTTGCTTTTCGTTTTTACATTATTTAATAATAATGTTCTGACAACTGGTTCCAAGAATAAATGGAATAAGAGTGCTTTCCAAGGCAATGGCAAAGTTGTGCACCTGGCTGGTGTGGCTCAGTGGTTGAGCATCAACCTATGAACCAGGAAGTCATGGTTCGATTCCCGGTCAGGGCACATGCCTGGGTTGCAGGCTCAATCAGTGATTCTCTCTCATCATTAATGTTTCTGTCTCTCTCTTTCCTTCTCCCTTCCTCTCTGAAATCAATAGGAATATTTTTTTAAGAAGAAGGAAAGTTGTGAAGCTCCAGAAGAATTCAGATGTGGGCTATGCTTGCCCTAGGAGCCATCACCACTGTTGAACCAGGGTCTTTTATGTGACCTTGTGGCAGGAGAGCAGGTGCTGCCCTCTGTGCACCCATCAACGCCCCTCCAGAAGTTCTTATGGGTCCAAAGTGAAGCAGAGGGCTTTTATTTCAAGAATTCCAAACACAGGGAAATTCCAGCGTCAGGCAACAGGATCCGAAAGCATTCTGTTTTGAAATGGGCATGTTTGTTTGTTTGTTTTTTAAAAAGAAACATAATTTCTCAAAGGACCAGCACTGAAATATCCCTTGGAGCATTCGAACGATTGACTGAGCGTGTACAAGTATTTCTGTCTAGATCAGAAATTTAAGCAGTGATAAAATATCCATTTTTGGATGCTATGGCTCGAGGGAGCATTAATAGAGGCTGATGTCAAAAAAACGATGGGAGAAACCAATTTAGATGGAAGGTTAGGGGGGAAGCATCTAGCATCAGTCTTTTAGAGAGCGGAAGGGTCCCCAGAGCAGTTGCATCTGACCTTTCGCTAAAGTCGTTTTCAGCTGAACTGAAGAGCTATACGCCAGGGGCTGGATTTTGCCAGCTGTGAATGGCCAGGGCGGCCTAACAGGCACCCTCCAACCCACCTACGTCATTGGCAGGATTTGAGGGTTTTGTTCAACTTTAAGATGTGTGAACAGGACACGGCGGAACATCTTATCTGCAGGAAGTTCACCATGTCTTTCTAGGACCCAATTCTAGCTTTGCACGGACCAATCTGGCTCGTGATTTCAAAATTATAGTTCAACTCCCCCGTGCATTGCCTTACTTTAAGGTGTCGATGGGCTGGATTTATAGAAAATTCAAGGGAGACATTTCCAGAAGTAGCCGTAACTCACTATGCCATTGCCGTGGGGCTGGGGAGAGTACAGGCTGGCCACATCATGCACAGCACCAGCAACATGTGGCACCAGCTGGCATTGTCCAGGCCCACAAGTGAAAAGGCTGTAACTTTAACCTCAGAGGTATGGCAGGGGGGTGGGGGGGGCGTTGACAGCTGGGAGCCCACCCACCTCGTGGGTGTTATTGCGCTGAGTGGACCCATGGCGACACCTGTCTTTGCTGGGAGGGCTGTCACTAGCTGGGCGGCCTCATTGCAAAACTGAATGCATGCCACGGAAATGCAGTTTGTCCAGAGGAAAGACCGAGTTCTCCCATCTTTCCTCATTTTGTTGAAATATGTTGTTTGTTATCACATGTTCACAGCTGGAAACAGTCCTGTTCAGATTCTATCCATGTGCCTCTTCCCGCCTACTGCCTCTACCAGGAAACAGCGTTCCATTTCTCCTTTGGACGCAGCCCCCATGCCCTCGACATTGTCAGAAAATAAACTCGAAAGAAGTCAGATGTCTCATCGTGTCCCGGGCCACAGACAGCCACAGAATCCTAACGTGTCGATCAGACGAGAGCCTAAAGACGGCATCATCCCACAATGAGGAACTGGGGCCCAAAGAGATGGGATGACTCACCCCACATTAACCACCGGCAAATGGCCAAACCACAGGACCGCAGGGACTGGGGACTCTGGGGACTCCCCCTCTTTCCCCCCGCTTCACAGCAAACAGAACCAGACGTGGTTCCCTGCCTGACCAGCCGAGCAGCTCAGAGGCCCTGAAACCAGGGGAACGGCCTAAAAATAAACCCACTAAGAGCAACCCACTAACACGCGGGGGGGGGGGGGGGGGGGGGGCTGGAGAGGAGGCGGCGCGCTGCCAGCTGATCCCTGGTTAAACCCAGCAAAAGTCTGGCACTAAACATCTCTCTATTTTCTCCTGAAATTCCTAGGAAACTCTTACTGAGTACGACTACCTGGGAGGACCATTTCGAGCACTTTCCTGGCCAGAAAGGGGGTGTCATCTACACCAGCATTTTCCTGGGCCGGTTCTGACTACGACCAGGGTGGGGAAGCACAGGGTGGAAACGCCTTCCCTGTGGACTGTGGGGCATGGATTTTGGTGAGTGCATGTCCAGTCACACGGCCTTTGCCTTAGAACCCGGAACGCTGGAGTCTAAGCAAGGTCAGAGGCGTGACCTTTATGATTAGCAGAGTCGGTGATGCTGTGTGTGGGACACGGGTTCTGCCGTGCAAAGGTCCTGGTGCACTCGGGCCCCGCGCTCCTGCGTCAGGAGGAGGCTGACGTGGGAATGCCAGCGTCTCCCACGGGAAAGCGCTGTCTGACACGGAAGAGGCTGCTTTCTAAATGAACGCGGAGCACTGTTCAATTTCCAATTACCTTCGGGGTCTGGGCGGGCGGAATGTGGGGGAGAGAGAGGTGCTTTAGGAATACTGAAGAAGCCACTTGCCCAGCACAAAAGCAGCAGCAGGTTCCATGGCGCACGATCGTAAATTACTGAAGGCGTGCTCTCGCCAACACAGGAAGGGGCCCTGCGTCTGTCTCCCCGCCCCCTCCCCCCCCCACCTGCGTCTGTGGGATCACTACGTTTCAGCTGCTCAGTGGTCACTCAGTCCAGAGCCCAACAGGACTGAGTGACCACTGTGGGCGTAGCAGCTGGAACGGGACCACTGTGGTCAGAACCCAGGGACTCCCAGAGGGGGGATGGTTCGTGTATTGGGAGGAGGTGGGTCACCTTCAGGGTGGATATAATTTTAATGTCTTATTACATTAAATCTAGTAACATGCAAGTAATTAGCCTTTTCACTCACAACAAGGGGCAATTTCTATTTAAAAAAAAAGGAATAATAAATACTTCACATTAATGCTGGGAAAAACAGAGTTTATAAATAGCTACATTCTAAACTCAGTAATCCCACAATACACATTCTCCTTCTCCCCTCCTGAATGTTCAAAGTGTGGTTTATATTAAAGGGGTCACGCCCTCACTTTTTTAGGGCATAGACCCTCCCTGGGGGACCCAAGAGAACCATCTCCGTGGCTGGGGAGGGAGAGGGGTGAAGATTTGGGTTCTGGTTTGTACTGAATTAGAAGAAAGAGACGGTCATTGCTCACAGGTTGAAGCAGCTGATGTCACAGTCGCAAGTCTGAAGTTTTGTTGCTGTTTTGTTTTTAAAACACTTTTTTTTTTTAATATGGGTTGTTTTTTTTTATTGATTTTAGAGAGGAAGGGAGAGGGAGATAGAAACATCAACATCAACACAGATCGGCTGCCTCCTGCAAGCCCCCTGCTGGGGATCAAGCCGGCAACCCCGCTTGTGCCCTGACCAGGGTTCAAACTGGGACCTCCTGGGGCCGGGGTCAACGCCCAACCACTGAGCCACACTGGCCGGGCACAAGTCTGAAGTATAACTCAGGTTGTGAAGCTGGGGACTCCCAGAGGGCCCGGTGACAGCAGATCTGGTCCTGGGGACTCTCTGCTACCACAGTTAGCGAGATATTAATGAAGGGAAGGAAGCAGAGGGGATGGGACACGGAGCCTGTTTGCTTCCCCAGGAAGCCATGGCTGCACACCCCAGGGGATCGTAGCATCGTCCCTCCAAGGGGATTAACGCCCCTCCCTTCCCCACTCCAGCACCGATTGTGTGTACAGGAGGGGCAGCAGGGGGAGGTAAGGACATGCTCAGTAAAGTCAAAATGGTGCAGGGGGCATGCTGTCAATCTAACCTGGAAAAAGAGGGTTGGCTCGGGGGCGGACCCCAGTGCAGCCTGCTGACGTTTGGGAAGCTGACTGGTTATCTGGAAAAGGCTCCTGGTTATGATCCCTGGAGACAAAGCACTGTCGCTCCCTCCGTGGCTGCTCTGGCCCCAGCACTCGCCTGTTCTCTCTCCATAGCCAAGTGGCCTGGCGGACTCCAAACGCGGGCTTCAGCGGGAGCCTGGGTGCCACAGCACAGTCCCAGGTGCTGGCCTGGGACTAGGCTTTCCTCCGGCCCAGGCTCTCTGGACACCGCCTCTATTTCTGCCCCTATTTCCATGGCGAGACAGAGGGAGATGGGCCAGCAGAGGGGCATCTTTTATTTTGCATCACCAATAAATCTTGCCACCAGACCGCATCCTCTCTTGTCCCTGGAAATGCTTTTCCTCGAGACACCACAGGAACCCCACTTCCACGGGCAACATCTCCAGGACAGTGAAGGCCCATGGAACCATCCCCTACATCTCGTAACTGGACCGCGGGCTGGAGACAGCTCAGAGTTGCATCCATCCGTCCCAGAGCAACACCAAAGCCCCGGCCAGGCAACCACGATTCCAGGCCTCCCCAAAATACCTGGAGTCACCCACCTTCCCAGTAGCCAGGGCGGCTGGGCGTGGCTTCCTGCTGCAGCTGACTGCAGGGCGCATGACCACACCCCACCCCTGTTTGGTCTCTGGGCGCTGGGAGCAGCGGCTACCTCCCTGCTGCTCTGATAAACCTCACTTTCAGGGGGAACTGTGCCTGCTCTGCACCCCCCACCCCCATCCATTTCCCAATCGGCTTGGGCCCCAGACTGTGCACAGCTCACTGCCCATCCTGTCTGTATTCCTATTAAGCACTCCCACCCCTGTCTTTGGCCACCCCCCTTTCCTTCCTGAATGGCACCTTCAGGGGGCTGGGAGGGGCTCGCTGACTGCCTCAAGCACATGTTAACCTTCCCCGGGACAGCCTAATTGCACTAAGAATGTCAAATATGCCATCTTCCAGACTAGCTCTGACAGTTCTCCTCTCCTTAAGAATATGAAGCCGACCCATGACCCTACACAGTTAAAACAAGAGGAGGAGATTGATGGGCGACTGTTTGTCTGCTTTGTTACTTTTCTAAAACCAATCTAGAATTCGTGCACAAAAATTATTCCTGCTTTGTCTTTGTAAAGCTGCAATCACTTACAAGAGGCGACGTTTTTTAATTAGGGAAGCCTGAGAGGGGCTCGGGGTGACCTGGACCCAGGGCCTGGGGAGAGAAAGGCGCTGGAGGGAACCAGGGCGATGTTCAGCTCTGGGCGCCCCCCCACCCCCACCCCCCGGGCCCCTGAGCCGCTGTCCGCCCTCTGCCCCTCTTCCTGGGCCTCTCGCTGTGGCTTTGCTTGCATTTGTCCCATGGGTGGCACTAGAGGCAATCAGAAGACAGACAGAGAGAGAGAGAGAGATCTGGGCATTTATTCCCTGGCCTCCTTTTCTGCGAGAGCTGCCAGATAAAATACAGACTTTCCAGTTAAATACGGATTTCAGATTTAAAACAAAACAAAAACAAAAACAATGTTCAGTATCAGGATGCTCCAAATATTCCATGGGACAAATGTATACTATTAAGAAAAAACGTGGTTTTGCTTCTCCAACACAGAAATTTAACTGGGCATGCCGTGTTTTTATGTGCTAAATCTAGCAACCCTAAAAGTCTGCACAGTTACCCGAAGCTCAGATCTGTCCTTCCCCAGAGGCAGCCCTCGCAGGCCGTGCCTCCACACAGCACCTTCTCTGGGGTCTGGTGCCTCCCTGCAGGCCCTGCCATTGCTAGTGTGGGGTGCTGCTGTTCTTTGTGAGTTTCCCTCAGCCCTGCACACACCTTTGCAAACAGTCCCTTTGGTGGTTAACCAGCCTCAAAGCACTCAGGTGGCCCGGGCCCTCCATCTCCTCCCAGGACCATGGTGGATACATTCGCCACTGAGGTCTTCGGACTCCACTCTGCCAGCATCTTCCTTTGAAAATATCCCATCACCAGCTCACTTACCATCTCCAGCGCCTGTTAGGTGCTCAGCAAATATTTCTTAATTGAATGAATGAGCAAAACAAAGCTAGAGTCCATAGTGTTTTTGCAACATCACTTTTCTGGTTATTAAGGGCCTCAAGGTCTATATCCTGAAGAGATTATATTCTAACCAGCAAAAGGAGAGAAAACAGTTTCGGGTGTACTTGAAGTGGCATGAGAGGAGGGGACCAGCCTAAGGTACAAAGATGAGAGATTTCTGTATGATCCGGGTAACTATGGCCCCGGAACGAATGACTCCAACATTCAGCAGCCTAAACACAGGAAGTGAGCATTCTCTCCCCCTGTCTGTAGGCTGGCAGGCTCTGCTGGGCACTCTGCTAGGGTCCCCAGAGCATTTGCAGCCAGATGGCCCTGGGGCTGGGGTCACCTACAGGACCTGCTCCCACCTGCCTGCCAGCCGGGCCAGGGTAGCCAGCACGGCCGCTGGCTGGTTGGGCTGCTCCAGGGGCCAGCTCGGGCTTCCTACAACCATGATGGCTTCTAGGGAACGGGCTTCTCTCTGCACATATCCCAGAGAGAAAATGGGGAAGCTGCCAAGTTCTTCAGCTCTGAACCCAGAAAGCCGCGTGCCTCCCTCTGCATTGTGCTGGTGGTCTGCGGGGTCACACACAGCCTGCCCCCACGGCCCTTGGCGAGGGGACTCAGAATGGCCCCCCAAGGGCCGAATTTCTTTGTAGCCGCTTTTAATCCCCTACAAAGTATGGCCGCAAACCAGAAACCCCACAAAATTGCAACCAATACACAAAGCGATCGGGAATATCCACCAAGTCCATTAAAAAGTACAGAAAACCAGAAAGAGCAGGGCAGCTTTATGCCCCTTATTTGGAAAATTAGATTCAAATTAATTTTCACACCAAAAAGCTTCCAATTATCCGTTGTGCTTAAACCGAGATAGCAGTTTAGGACGTGCTGGAGGGAAAATAATGCTTTGGGAAATAAGTGTAGTTTTGAAAAAAAAGAAGTTTGTATGTGGCACCCATCACGGCCGTCCTCACACGTGACTCATGCTCCTAATGACTGCTCAGCAAAGGCTCCTGCTAGGGGGCAGAAAGGGAAGGAGGGGCTCTGAGGGGGGTTGTTAGGGGCTGGTCTTCCTGAGCACGTGGCTGAGTGCAATTGCTCCGGTCTCCAGACAATCTGACGTGTGGTGACCCCAGGCATTTATTTGCTTCCTGACTCCCTGGAAGAGCGAGCAGGGAGGCGCCTGCCCCTGGAGCAGGGCCGCAGTGGTGCCCCGGCTGCTAGGCCAGGTCTGCATGCAGGACCAGAAGACCCGCCGTCACAGGGAGGTGGTGGACAGCGCAGGGAATGCAGGCCATAGCATCGTGATGACTGCACAGCCACGGACGGTTGCTGGACCGAGTGGTGATCACATGGTGAGGTATGTAAATGTCAAGTCACTGTGTTGTACACCTAAACTAGTATAACATCGCATGTCAACGATGGTTTAATAAAAAAAATTTTAGAGAGGATTCAGGGCCGATATGCTCTCAGCTTGCTCACGGTGAGGAAAACTGGTCCCTTCCTGAAAACAAGGAGAGGCCAGCTCAGGAGGAAATAAAAATTGCACTTGGAGGGAACAGCACCTCTTCTGCGCTGAATGGTCTAAGTGGAGCCAGATCTTCAGGAATCATTAGCACGGGTGGGACACGCCCCTATGTTCTTGGCACAAACAAAGGGGTCAACAGTGTTGGGTGGAACTTAAGTGAGCTCATAGCAGGCTGCCCCCATCTCTCCGTCCACTCCCCCACCCTTGCACTCTGTTCTAGAATCCTGGCCCAGAGCTTTTTGGTGAGACACGGGGAGACTTCTGCCCCCTGATCTGAAGCAAGTCCTTTAGTGGCTGCAAGGATGCCCCAGAGCCGTTCCCAAGGGACACCTCGGCTCTGCCTCGGCTCTGCATTCCCTGCACGACTCGGATGGGAGAGCAGGTGCAGCCCGAGGAGGAAGGGCAGTTTCTGGAGACAATGAGGCCCACTGTGTGCAGGAACATCCCTTCCCAAGAAGCATTAGCGCTTCCCCGTGCCTTCCCCAGTGGGTGATCACAGAGGAACCCACTGATAGGAAACCCACATCTTTACACCATCTTATCACGCAGGCCGGCTGAAATTCAAGCTGGTTCCCTCTTCTGAAAAGCTGCTTGCTGTGCAAACTAACTCTATAGACAAAATTATGAGTGTTTTACCTACTTACAAAAAGTAAAATGTTGCCACGCCCTTGGAAATAATATTTCCATACTAGTAATTGATAAGAAAATGAAACACTCCAATTTTCTGGTTTGGGCAGGACTCCTAAGGGTAGGGTTGTCATTTTCTTGGTCTATCTGCTTCATAGCTTAAAAGATCTTAAATGACAATTTTTAGCATAATTTATCATTTTAGTTTTGCACTAAAGCAGAAGGGCCTTCTCTGTATAATATGGAACAAAATTCTATCTTCAGTTAGTCTAAATTTATCCAATGTTTAATCTCAAAAAGAAAGAAGGAAGGAAGGGGGAAATATATGGATAAGCCCACAAATTAACATTCGGTTTTAAAAATTAACATGGCTGCCCTAGCCCGTTGTTCAATGGTTAGAGCATCGGCCCTCAGACTGAAGGGTTGTGGGTTCAATTTTGGTCAAAGGCACATACTTCGGTTGCAGGCTTGATCCCTGGCCCCGGCCTGGGGCATGTGCAGGAGGCAATCAATCGGTGTGTCTCTCTCACATCAATGTTTCTCTCTGTGTCTCTCCCCCTCCCTTCACCTGTGTCAAAAAAAAAAAATTAATGACAAAATATTATTGGGTGAGGATTTTAAAAAAAAAAAAAATAGCATGGCTGGCCCTGTAATTCCTCTGGGGTCACATGTCCTTGCCAAAGGTGAGTTAACACATTGCGGACGGATCACGAGAATTCTCACTTCACATTACATAGTGTTTTACAAAGTATCGTACTTTAAAAAGATATTAGCTTGTAAGAACATGTAATAAATAACTTCAAAATGCAATGGGTGTTTAATTTTAAAGCGTGCCTTTAACATTTATGTAAAACGTTTTTTGTACTCATTCAATAGAGACTTACCTGGCCACTGGGTAAAGCTAGCAATGAAACTACTGGTCCGCAATGGGTTAACTAGGTTGCGGAGATAATGGTGCTGTTGAGACTACATTTTCAGCTTGGCCAAGATGTAAGCCTGTTACCAGTTCTGTTCCAGGGGCTCCGACCACAGCCAGTCTAGCTGCCGGTTTACAACCAAGACCCCCGGGGCAGAGGGTGCTCAGCGGAGAGGGTAAGTGAAGGCAGGCCGGTGTGATTGGCCCGAAGGCCAGAGAGCCAAAGCTCTCCTCCTGTGGTGGGGGCCACCTTGGAAAATCACCTGGTTTCCTGAGGAAATGCTGCCTGGCAGGGCCTCCCTACCCACGCTCCAAGTCTGCAGTGGAACCAGAAGGTTGTGTAAGAGCATTTTCACGTACGCACTGTGTGCGGGTGCAGAGAATGGTAACGGGGCGCAGGCACAAGTCTCCACCCCCACTGACAAGGTTTCACGCGTGTTCGGTGGATGAGAAGCACCGCGTTTACCCAGGTAGTGCCTGCACACGGAGGTTATCATGACGCTCAACTAAAGGCGGCAAAGGAACCCGCTGTCCTAGCTGACACTGACGGCAATCCATTCCCTGTGAGCGCCCACTCCCGAAAGAACCTCCACACACACTCCTCCCCGGACAGGATTCCCACTGACAGGGTTGGCGTGGAGACCCTGATGCGTGAAGGTCTGGCTTTAATGAGAAATTGCTATCTCATTCTTTCCCCATCTGGGTCGATACCAGAGCCACCTGTGTATTCGAGTCTTCCTCCTAGAATATACACTGAGTGGCCAGATTATTATGCGTTCAGAGATCATCATAATCTGGCCACCCAGTGTACATCCTTACAGTGTTCCCAGGCAGCGGCGCAAAGGACATAGCCCACTATAATATGTGTTTCTTCCACTGCTGCTTTTACTTTTCTTCTGGTTGCTTCAAATACAGGGGGGGGGGGGGGGGGGGGGGGGGGGGGGGGGGGCAAGAGACTCAGATGGAGACCAGAATCCTTTGATTTTTCTCCTCAAAAGCACCGTGGGTCTGCAGCGCTCACGGCAGCACGCAGGGTTCCGGCACGGCGGGCAGCGGCCCTCGGGGCTGTATTACAGCAGCGGGGAAAGATGCAGAGCTCCTGGCCTGGGAATCACGGTCCACCTTAAAGATCCATCCTTCAGGGAGGCCATTCCCACAGCCACACACAGTTGTGAAGATTTTATTTATCTTTTAAATATATGTTTATTGATTTCAGAGAAGAAGGAAGAGGGTGAGAGAGACAGAAACGTCAAAGATGAGAGAGAATCATGGATCAGCCACCTCCTGCACGCCCCACACTGGAAATCAAGCCCACAACCTGGGCATATGCACCGACCAGGGATCGAACCACGACCTCCTAATTCATAGGTCAACACTCAACCACTGAGCTATGCCAGCCAGGCCAGTCCGTGAAGATTTTAAACTGCACGTGCCTGGTACATGCTGCCTCTGGACATTCCCAGTTGCCTTTTCCCTTTTCCAAGAGGCTTAGCTCAGGACAGGGAGCTCCCGCCTGAACTCCCACTGCGACTCGCGCAGAGCTGGCACCTTAGGTCGCCATGCGGACTAGAGCTCCACAAACCCCTGCTCCCCGACGCCGCACACACGGGCTAGAAAAGCCGAGACTCTCCGTTGCAGGCGGTGGGCTCCTGTCTGTCACCGTCCCTCTCTGCGGCAGGACCAAGTCACGTCACCGCTTTAGACAGATGCAGGGCACGAGCCCGCTGTCGCCTCTTTAGAAATTGCATTTCCTCCCCTTGCCGTCCATCCCCACCCTTCCGGGCTCAGCAGTAGGACAGCCAGGCCCAGCCCTGCCAGAAGTGACCTTCTCTCTCGGGCCCGGCAGTGAGCGCTCAGTCACTACCACCGTGGGTTCCTCCTTGTGCCAAGCTGATCTCTCACCTCCCACATGCAACCTCACCCACGCCCTTCCCCAAACCACGGAGCAGTGAGAGAGCAAGTGGACCCCAGGCAGCATCTGCCCACGTCGGGTCATTGGTACTGATAGGTCGGTCCATCAGGCACCAATGACGCCAAAGGGGAGATTTTTAGCATCTACTGACTGATCTGGAGCCAAGGAGGGCATGTGTACAGTGCTTGGGGAATACTGACTTTTATTTCTTATTGGAAAAACCATGCTCAGATTAATAATAATGTATCTATCTGTCTATGAATCAGGTCCTTCTCAATCAATCTCTCCACCTACTTGACAGCAGAAAAATACATTTATAGTGTGTGTGTGTGTGTGTGTGTGTGTGTGTGTGTGTGTGTGTCCTCAAATCTAAATCTGAGACAAACTGCTATGGTTTTGGCTTTATTCAAAACAACATTTCAGGTTATTCATTGTTAGCCATCATGTCATTTATATCAAAGCAAACTAAATCTATGTGCTCCGAGCAGCTCCCCACACCTACTAGAAATTGCTCAAGCCAAAATCTGTGTCCCAAAAACATGGGCACACCTAATTCAATACAATGCCACTGCCCTTGGCCCCACCGTTCGCTCAGAATAATAACTGCCTCTGGGCATTTGCCGGCAATTTGCCGGCAGCGGGATCAGAGGGGATTCTTTTACTAAAATCAGGCGCAGCTCTGCCTTTCACCTCCAAAGACAGAGCCTTTTGGAAACAAATGTATCACTGCTCACCAAGTCAGGAGAAATCCATTCCCGATTTAGAAATCCAATTTCGCTGGGGTAAGCCTCCAAGCCCGTCAGAGGCTTATTATTCATAAATCTTTCCCAGGGGTTGGAATCCTCCCAGCAGCCACTTCCCTCCCGTGTTTTTCTACTTCTCTGTGTCAATAAAAAATTTAACTCTTCGAGTCTCTCTGGATGCCCAAGTTTCAAGATACGGATCAAGATACCCAGCAAAATTGCTATGGTGCGAAAAAAATCTTTTGACCGTCTCCAAGCTGAAAGTGGGTGATGCAGAATGGAGAGTCAGAAGGTTGCGTCTCTACCTAAGGATTCACCGCAGGAGAGGAGCTACAACCGGAGCTGGGAACGATTGTTTCACTCAAGTAGGGCATTATGTCAAGAAAAAAATGAAATTCTCGGCCTAATCAGATAATGAAGGTGTTTTGTTCATAGGGGAATGAAAATCTCTGAGCCACCAAGATCCTAATGAATTCACTTTTTAATTAAAAAATAATAATAACCCTATATAGGGTGTCCCCCCAAAATGTACACACACTTAACAGCTGCTAGCTCAACTGATGTTTCTTTCTTTACAGAGTGAACCCATTGGAATGAATAATTATTCAAAGTGTGTATGCATTTTGGGGGGACACCCTGTATTTCTGAAAAGCCTGTCTCCAAGCCACAAAGGATTTGAAGAACATCTGAGCTTGCTGGGTCATGTATTCAGAGGTTGGGAAGTGAAAAGGCATTCTGGGAACGGGGTGGGTAAACGTCATATTTCACATCAATAAATACCATGGCAACAAAAACAAGAGTCTAGATTCCCAGCCAATGGCCCTCTTGAGATAATATTTAATATAACAAAATGCCAGCAGAGCCCAGGAGATCCCTCTGGAGTTGTAATGGCTCTGACTTGTGTCTTCTGCGACCCAAATTGCAATCTCCAGGGCTCTCATAATGCGCTCCATCGTCCTCATGCTTTAAGTGTTAAGTGGAGACCTAAATTACATGTGTAATATTTGAAGTAAGAACACTCTGCTTTGTCGATGACTAATGAAGTCTGGGACTAATTGACTACTTACGATCATCTGACTGCTATCCAAATCTCATAACATTTTAATGCTCCGTGCTTCATAGTTCTATTCTCCTGGGTGCCTGCTCCTTCAACACAGGTAGGCAGATTCATTTGTATTAGTAGAAAATATACATTAAGATGAAAGAGCTCTCTAGGTACCTGTGATAACAGGATAAAGTACTCTGATTTTCGATGGAATGTATTATTAGGTTGACTCAGAAATTCCAAGATGATCTTCTCGTATTATGAATTGAAGAATAAGAAATTAAGCAACTTAGATTTTTGGAAAAATGTCTTTAGTTCACTTCCAGACGTCTTGACCCCAATCGTTGTGGAGTTGTTATTGACTGTTGCCTTCAAAGGCCATGTTCTTCCCATTCCTGGTCACATCCCAGCTCCTCCACGCCAAGCCTTAGTTCCCCATCCATAAAATATGATCATTTCTACAATGTAAGGCCCACGTGGAGGCTGGAGTCCCAGGACACAAATAATCCGGTCTTCACTACACACGTTTAGTTTCTATGATCGACCGCAGGGACACGCACAGCTCCCGCCCCTCCCCTGAGGCCAGCACTGTGCAGCTTTGAAAACGTCCTTTAAGGAGTCAAGCACTTCACAGTTTT
Source organism: Ia io (assembly GCA_025583905.1). Lineage (NCBI taxonomy): Eukaryota > Metazoa > Chordata > Mammalia > Chiroptera > Vespertilionidae > Ia > Ia io. Next base: position 110,647,984 of record JAJQQW010000009.1, read on the forward strand.
CAAAGCACTTATCTCATTTGATCTTATTTTATCCTCACAACAACTGGGATGGTTCTCACCAACCCTAATGAAGAAAGCAGAGAACTATATTTGTGTTGTAATTATCCTGTTGCCCAAAATGGGAGTCCTCCGTTGGGGAGGGAACTGTTCTTACCACTGCATTTAGCTAGCTCGGCTTCCTCTGTAAAACCAGACCGTGGTGCTACTGAGAATTGCTAAAATCCACTCTAAACCAAAGCACAGACATACAGAGTGAGCTGATTTCTGTGGAGGGCAGGATCCACACCTGCCGCGTGCCCAGGCTGCAGGTGGGAAAACAGTAGGTAGTGGACTACTCGTGTCGTCTTACCGTTTTCGCCAGACGTCTTGTCTTTTCCATTGGTTGCACCAGCACCTTGTCTCTAAAGGTATAAAGAAAAGAAATCGTTATCAAATATATTCAGAATTATGTTGTCTCTCTTATCATTTCAAGTATCTCTTTCATTATATCAAGTCTTATATTACTTTGGCTCAGGTGGTTAAAGCAAGGTGCTCCTGAGACCAGGAAAGGATCGACCTAAGAAAAGCTCTACTGAAGTGGCACAGGCTGCCTCCCTTGTTCATATCAAGTAGATGAGAGACTGGTATTGATGGAGCATAACCTCATTGAAAATATGAGGGAAACAGCCAAGTGTTTGTGCCAACTGTGAGAAGATCGGAGATGTCACCTTCATCATTCTAACCACAGTGTTCAATCTCTTATTTAAATAAATTTTGGTCAACTAATATATCAAGTTGATAGTCACATGTTCCCCTATTGTTGAGTTATTTTTCTGTCATGGTTTATGCTTCCCTCCCCTGCTCCCCAATACATTTTTATTTTACCAGGTTGACCAGAAGCGTGAATATATCATGGCTGAATTTGCATCTTTGAGCAAGATGGTCTGGGTGTGAGGTCGGGGAGCTGAGTGAAATACACATGTAAACACATAAGCATGCTTCCTCAAAGTTTATTTAGCTACTGCTTTTTAAATAACATGATTGTCAGAATTGTAGGCCCTATAGAGAGAAGTATTTTGTCAATCAAATTTTCTGGTAATTATCAGAAAATACGCTTTAAGTTGAAAAAGATTGAAGAGATGTAAAGTCTCTAACTTTTAGGTGAAAAAAAAATGAAGCCAGGTAGGGAGACTTGACTTGTCTAAGGTTGCAGTCAAGATTGGAGACTGGACTTCCTGGCCCAGAGGTTCGGTGTGGTGCAGGAATTGTCACTGTTACATAACTATCTGCATGGGACCTTGGAAAGAGAGGCAGAGCACGGGGCAAGGAGAAAACCATATGGGTGACTCCTGCTAAGGGATAAAGGTGCCCTCAAAATTTATATTTTGGTCCAAGACTTCAGCCTAAAAATAATATCAAGAAAATAATAAGCAGTTAGTCAGTTTCCATTAGTATTCCATGTTATCATGAGAAATTCCTGGGTCCTTAGTCAACCTTGAGTGAGAAAATGCTGCTTTGGGGTTTTGATTAGTGTAAATAAATAGGGTGAATAATAAACACTCGTGTGAATGAAGTTAACCATCCTGTGTATGCATATTGCCTTTGTAGATGACAACCCAAGAGAGGCAACATCAAGTCTCCTGTTTATTACCACGTCTACCACACGCACATGCGCACCCCGCACCAGTCAATGTGAAGTGCAAATGCCCACCCAGATCAGTACCCTGTCTCATTCTGAGAGGGAAAAACCACCTCTTTCTGGCAGGAAGTAGAAGGAAAGGTGACAAGTTGGAAAGTTTACATACAAAGTTTACATACTTCTTCATATTTTAGAACACCTTACATGTTCAGAATGCTGGGTCTCTCCTATGTTCCTATGGAGGGAGAAGGTTGCAGGTCTTAGCTAAACATCATTTGTTCTTCAACACACTCCACTGAGGTCCCCATATCGTGGCATCATTATCTAAACCTGTAATGTTCAGCCTCTTCATTTAAACCAAATCACACATTTCTGAAAGATAGATTTGCAAGTAAAAATGCCCCTTTCTTCTTGCCTGGGTTTATTCTGATGGCTCCCCTTTCACACACAGAGGAGGTGGTAAGTTCACTGCACTGGATGGAAATCTCATCACCATTGTGGAGGCCCAGCAGCCGTCTGGGTGTTCAGACCCTCCCCGTCCTCGCATTATGCATAGATGTCTCATTAAAACAAATCAAATTCCACGAAATAAAAGGATAGTGTTCTAGAGCTGAATAAAGTCAAATTAAATGGCTTACAAATGCAAAACAGGAGCACACTCAACCCCACTGTCTTTAACTACCTTAAACATTGACACCTTTCAAATGTCATGAATACTTCATTTCATAAAAGATCACCTTTTAGAAACCAAATGATGTGCACACGGGGGACAAAAAGGAGTCCTTTATCCAGGATTCCTAAGATAGGGTTTTGTGTCAGGTCTCGTCTGATGGAGGCAAAATGCAGCTGATACATGTCATAGGGAGATGGTGTCTCAGATCAGAAAATGATCCTGACAAAAAGAACTAGTCATTGAAAGCACCTTTTTTCAGAATTCTTTGAGACTTCGAGACATTTTTAAGACAAGGCTGAGAGTAGTGAGGTAATTGTCCAAGAGCTTTTCTGTTACCGGGCTCTCAGTGGTCATCACCCATGATTGTTTATCACCAGATGAGGCGGCTGAAATTCCCCGGTAAATGAGGAGAGTGTAAGTCAGGCTGGTGTTGGGCTGGCCACAGCTCACACATGCCATGGCCAGGCACCCTCCAAGGCTCCCGGGCATCATGGACTCTTAGAATTCTGACAACATCCCTGACAAAGTACACACCATCCTTGTCCACATCAGCCTCACTTTACAGATTGCATTCTAAAGGCACAGAGAGGATTTGATCAAGGTCATGCAGCTGGGAAATGGCAGAGACATAACTCCGACCCAGAGATGCTGGCTCCAAAGCCCTCCCTTTAAACCTGAGCCTAAGCATCTCCAGTGTCCCCCTGAGGGCCTCCCTCAGCAGGTGGGAAGTAACGGGACAGGGGGCATCCCCTGTGAAGGTCAATTTGACTTCATTAGCACCCAAAGAGTTTGAGGCATTTGACTTTAAAAAGAAGCAGAGTCAACCCTGACAGAACAGGGATCAATTGTAGAATGACTGTGAGATCTTTTATTAAAGTTTAAATAACATAGGAACCCATAGCTATGCTGAAATGGATGGATGATGGATGGACGGACAGACGGATGGATGGATGGATGGACGGACGGACGGACGGATGGACGGATGGGTGGATGGATGGATGGATGGAATGTCATTCCCCAAATGTCCATAGAGAAAGGTCCTTTTTCATGAGGTGAGAGAAGTTAGTGCCCTGAGGGAGGAGGCTGCCTGTTCTCCCCACTCACTCTCATGGCCAAATGAGAGAAGATCCCTCCTCCTTCATCCATTAGCACCAATCATGCGCTCAGCATCCTGAGAACCTGTGTTGCCTGCTGAACAGAAGTAGCCACACCTCAAGAATATCACTATTCTAACTGGACTAATCAATGAGATGGCATGTTAAAGGGGAGGGGCATGATGGGCTGTCTTCGGGGCTGACCCCGGTGTGAGATTCTAGATATCGGGCTCTTTTCTAGGAACTTCAGAAGTGATCCAGTGATATCCTGACCACCACCACCACCATCATCCAGGTTACACACCAATCCAACGTAGTATGTTAGGGCATGCAGAAGGCGGGGAGCTTCTGTCTGACCAAACATGCGGTCACGATCACCAGGTTAAAGCGAGTGTGGCACATACTATCCAAATGACCTAGAGAACCAGGCACACGTGTAGAAGAGCTTGCTGCATGTGGCATTCAACATCTTTTCATCAGCAGATTTGCCTCCATGTTTCAGCCTGATCTAGAGAGCCCATTGCCATGCCTCTGAAAACAGCCATGGTTGGGGGGCAGGTGAAGGTGAAAAATCAGCCCCAATTTCAACACAGCAGAACCAGAGGCAGGAGTATCCTCATAATTCTGCTTCCAGAAGAATCTCACCACTTTTCTTGTCGTCTGCCCCTTGTCGTGGCACTTGACACAGATGTTCTCATTCAGGTCCTCTCCTGATCAACTCCAGCCCTACCCCGACACCAACGACTTCAAGTTCATAAAGCAATCCTACCTGGGACCCTCTGCGACACCTTGTTCCACCCCAGACCCAGCACTTCTTCCGTGCTCGCCGAAGGGTCTAGAAGAATAGCAGTCCCTGCCTTCTTCAGCTGTCTGAAACCAGAGTCCCCACTGCTCAAGCCAGCCCTGTGCCCATCCTCCTGGGTCACACTGGGGCACTCCTTCTTCCAACATCTCAAGACAGCGTCCCTGTCCCCATTCCCAGGGACTCTTTAAGGGACAAGGGTCCTGTGTGAGGAAGTGAATGCCACGCAATTTACCCTCAGGATCACAAATAAGAAAACTCCTCTGGCATAGCCGGTGTGGCTCAGTGGTTGAGCATCGACCTATGAACCAGGAGGTCACGGTTCAATTCCAGGTCAGGGCACATGCCCGGGTTGTGGGCTCGATCCTCCATTGTGGGTTGTGCAGGAGGCAGCCTATCAGTGATTCTTTCTCGTCATTGATGGTTCTATCTCTCGCTCCCTCTCCCTTCCTCTCCCTTCCTCTGCCTTCCTCTCTGAAATCAATAAAAAATATTTTTTTAAAAAAGAAAGAAGAGAGAGAGAGAGAGAGAGAGAGAGAGAGAGAGAGAGAGAGAAAGAAAGAAAGAAAGAAAGAAAGAAAGAAAGAAAGAAAGAAAGAAAGAAAGAAAGAAAGAAAGAAAGAAAGAAAGAAAGAAAGAAAGAAAGAAAGAAAGAAAGAAAAAGAAAGAAAACTCCTTGGCTCATTAGAACACAGACATTTTCCTCCAAGCATTTTCCTCTTTTTATATTGTTCCCACTTCACCACTAGGAAATGGTAAATGCCCATCTAAGGACGTGACACGAGAAGTTAAAGTCACTGCCTTGTAGTCGCCCTCATCTCTGACCCAGGCTATGGATCTGCTGAGTGACAGCGAGGAAGCCTGAGGGACCGAGGCCGAACCACAGCAGAGAGGACATCTCTCAGACCCCGCCCAGCAGCTCCCATCCCACATCTTTCCCCGGTGATGCTAACTAATAACCATATAGGCTTTCAGGATTTCATAAACCCCCAGTTAAAGGAGCCTAACCAGAGAGTGCGTATCTGATCGCTCCTCCTAATAATCTAGTAGGTGCCAAGGGTCTATAAAAAGGTGGGAATGGTATTAAAAGGTGTCATTTGGGGAGTCTTTTTGCCTGACAGTCCATTGCAGCAAGGGCTACAGGAAATAACAAAGACTATGTCTTCCTTTCGCTTCCCAGAAAGCAGCCTGAGACAGATGCCGCTGGTGCTACACACGGGAGAGGGGGCGCCAGGAAGGAAGGAGGAAGGGTGGGAAGGGGGAAGAGAGAGGCGATGGAGTGTTCCTCATCCAGATGGCACTGCCAGGTGCATGCCACGCTGATCTTGTGCTCTCCGGGCAGGGCGATCTGTGCCTGAGGACCGACCCCGGCGGGAGGAAGGCGAGTGAGTTATCATCACCTGCCCCTGCCTCTCCTGGTCCCAGACATGCGCCACAGCATCAGTTCCCAGAGCTGCTACCCTGGGCATCGTCTCAAACTCGGCATCTGCCCGGGAACAAGCAGGAAGCCCCGAGGCAGGAGGTGAGGGGTGGAGGCCCGCAGCACAGAGTGGGCAGGAGGTGGCAGCTGTCCCTTCACACCTGCCTGAGCTTGGGGAGCCCACGCCGAGCAGGCCACCCACAGGGTCCACACGGATCGGTCTGGTGAGAGGTGTGTGACTCAGCACATGATTTGGCTGGGTGACTCTTTTCAACCAAGTTGCAAAATCAGGGACAATCCCTTACGTAAGATACTCCACCCGAGGAACAGGCCATGCCAGCCTTCGGTAAATAACTGACTTCGGATCCATTTCTTCCCAACCTTGAGCTTGGAGTGGCTATGGAGGCACGTCTGAGACTCCCATGCTGAATCCGGGGGCTGGTCTCACATCAGTAAGACCATGTCTCAGCGAAACAAATGAATAAGTAAAAACTATTGTAATAATCATAACCTGCGTGTCTTTTCCATATGAACAACTATAAACCTACTCTTGCCCACCCCTGAATAAGGGGCACCAACAAACTCATTAATCAAGACAAATACCACACAGGATCACTTACATGTGGAATATGGAAAAATAACTCATAGAAACTGAGAGTAGACCGGTGGTTGCCAGGGGCTAGGGGTGGTGGACCCACAGAGGGATGGGTGAAAGGTCTAAGATGAATAAGGTCTGAAGATCTAAGTCGAACATGATGGCTACAGTTGATAGCACTGCTGTATAATTGAAAGGTGGCAGGACAGCGGAACTCAGGTTCTCACACAGAAAAAGGTACATATGCCAGGTGATGGACGTGGTCATTAACTCGGAGGTGGAATCTTTCACGGGGTAGACAGACATCATATCCTCATGGCGCCCTCCTTACGTGTGTTACAACTTTGTCAATTACACCTCAATAAGCTGGAAATGATAATATTTTAATTCAATATTTTAGAAAAATCAAAAGTACTGCAAAAAGGCATGATAAGCACCCTAGCTGATTTGGCTCAGTGGATAGCGCATCAGCCTATGGACGGAAGGGTCCTGGGTTCAATTCCAGTCAAGGGCACGTACCTCTGTTGCGGTCTCCTCCCGGGCTCAGGCCCTGGTCGGGACTCATGCAGGAGGCAACCACTTGATGTGTTTCTCTCACATCGATGTTTCTCTCTTTCCTTCTCTCTTCCACTCTCTCTAAAATCAATGGAAAATATCCTCGGGTGAGGATTAAAAAAAAAAGTCATGATAAGCAAATATCAACATTTTACATAAGACAGGGGCCATCTGTACTTCTGTACTGGTGGATATTTCCTTTGGCCTCAGGCTCCTGCTCGGCTCCCAGGCTCTGGTCACAGGTAAGTAAGAGATTGGAGAAGTGGGGTGATGTGGAGGCTCAGGAATTGTTCTAAGACAGCCTTTGGAACCTTTCGTCCGCAGCTTTCTCGTGGGCCGTGATTGCAGGTTATGAACTTGTACTGTCATCCGGAGACTTTTGATTACATGATTTCCGGAATGATGCGGTATTCATCTTTCAGATCATGCCGCTGTGTATGATTTCATCTTTGGGATGAGACACAAGTTCCCAATGAAATGATATTTATTTTTTATTTCAGGAAGTTGAAGAGAATGAACACGAAATGAATTCCAGCAGGTTACACATGAGGTAGAAACAGTCCAAGTACATTTTCTGAATCTATCAAACCTACAACATTTAAGTGGATAAATCTGTGTTTACTCAGGAACTGGGCTTGACATTAAATTTGGAGAGATCTGACTTGACTAGAAAGTCCACTTCAAAGCCCCTTAGGGTCAGGGAGCAAATTGCCTTCTGAAGCAGTAAGGACCCCAGGTCACCCCCAGGGCCCACCACTCTCCACCCTTCCTTCCCCGTCTCCCCGAGAGACTAGCTCATTTTGCCACCAAATATTGGAAGAACTCTGTCTATGCATTTGCTCTGGCGACACTGGACAAAAGACACAAGCCCCGCGGAGCCAGGTCCATGGGGGACAAAGAGCAAAGGGACCCTGGCAGCCTCTGGCTAAGCCCTTGAGCCATCAGGGGAGGAAGGAATGGGCCCCTCCCAGTCCTGGGTCAGCCTCTCATGGGGGCAACACATGGAAACGTCTCCAGTGAGAGGACTTTGCTAACGTCTCCCAGGCTAAGAAAGAAAAGGTTCTTTTCAAAAGCAGATTGTCAAAATTAGGTTTTACACCAACCTGCAGAACCATCAGGCAGTGAAGTCATGGCTCAGTGTCAGAGGCCCAGACTCAACCAAGGGTTGGGATGTGGGTGGGGAGGTGACCTACTCCTGGACTAACTCTTTTGCTTCAAGGAGCCAGGCACTGTGCTGGGCCCTGAGGTCCCCAGGAGAAGGACACATTTCTGACCGATTGGCTCACAAGCTGGAGGGACAGGCAGAGACTAAACCAACCATCTCAACACTGCGGGTAAGAGCTAGACCCAAGATGGCTAAGATCAGGGGCATGGCTGAGGGACCCCAATGCAGGTCAAGGCGGCTCCCCACCTGCTGAGAAGGAGTATGAGTGATAGGTCCCCACCAGCTGTGCATCGCGGGGGAAATCCCTCACCCAATCTCCCTTCCCTCCCTAACTTCTGGCTCCTACCAGCCACATGCAGGGGCCTGGCACCCAGGAAGTGTGCACTCCCCACCTGTCCATCCGAAACACTGTTTTCCACAAGAGGCATTACTTGGTGACATCATTTGGTCACATCAAGTTGATGGCATCTGTGTATCAAGAGAAGGAAGGGCCTGGCCAGCGTGGCTCAGTTGGTTGGAGTGACATCCCATACACCAAAGGGTCGTGGTTTCAATTACCGACCAGGGCACATACCCAGGTTGTAGGTTTGGTCCCCGGTTGGGTGCATATGGGAGGCAACCAATCAATGTTTCTCTCTTTCTCTCTCGCTCTCCCTTCCTCTCTCTCTCAGATCAGTTTAAAAGAGAGAGGGAGAAGGGAGAGTGCTTGTTTGAAGGAGCTTTTTAGCGTTTTGCCCTCTGTCTTCAACATCTGGCCTCCCTTGGGCTCTGTCTACCAAGCAGTTGCAGAGACTTGGCAAAGAAGGAAAGAAAACGCCGTCTCGTCCCCTTGGTTGCTTACGCTCTTGTTAGCAAGTGCCACTCAGTACCATCTTGCTACTGGTGATGCATTTTTCCTCGAGTAATTTTCCTCCGTGGCACTGCCTGCCTTCCATGCTGCGCACCCTGACGTCCACATTGCTAACGCCCCTGGGATGGCAGCATGGTGACCAGCGGGCCCTCGGTGGGCTCATCAATAGGAGGCAGAACAGGAATCTGCGTTCAGCTGGTTCCACATTGCAAACCCTTTGAAAAACCGACCCCCAGCCCAGGGGAGGCGTCCGATGGAGACGGCCCCACCGACCTCAGCGCATCCTCCCACGCGTTTTCTCTGCTTTCTTTCCATCGTCGTGTTATCAAGAAGCAAGAGGTGTGTTTCCACGGCTTTATAGTTCATGTTTTATGGACAAAGGCTCCTGGGTCTCTTGGAAGAAATATCAGCCTTTCAGTGAACGGGGGAGTGAAGCCACGGCGAATGCACAGTGAAATGGACAGACGGCTGGGCGGCCCGTGGGTCGCGGATGACCGCGTGGGGCCAGTGGTCATTAAGCCAGTGGTTTCTTGGGAACATTAAAGCCACGTCATTAAAGGCCGCTCCCAAATCGGGGCCCCTGACGTTTTCTGAAAAGCAGAGGAGACTTTCATGCCAACATTTCATGACAAGGACAGGACAGATTTGACTTCTTGCCTCAGAGATTTTTAAATTGTCTATAATTCTCCTGGTAGCATTCCGAAAACTGAGCATTCAAAAAGGCACTAATTTAATCCCTGAGGGTGTAGACACGAATGTCAGAAGAGAATCTTAGCTGCGTTTTCTCTTTTACATAGAATTTTTAAAATTCATTTCAGAGAGGAAGGAAGAGGGAGAGAGAAACATCAGTGATGAGATAGAATCATGGGTCAGCGGCCTCCTGCATGCCTCCCAGTAGGGATCAAGGCCACAACCAGAGCATGTGCCCTTGACAGGGAATCGAACCATGACCTCGTGGTCCATAGGTCCACGCTCAACCACCGAGTCATGCTGGCTGAGATATATATATATATATATATATATTTTTTTTTTTTAATGTTCGTTTAAAAAAAAAATGATGGGGCTCTTCCATGCAAGGAGCATCATCCTGTCTGATCCTCCTAAGCCCTACTGGGCTCCGACTCCCACCTCTGTAAGCCCCGGAGGCTGGACCTCCATCCCCCATCCCCACAACACTCCGCTCTGCCCTGCATTGCATCCTCACCTTTGGGGGAACAGAAATAAGCAGCTTGGCTGTCGTTTTGGGAGACCGTTTATGGCAAGGCCCTTCCTGTTTAGGGATTTTGTTTCTTGTCTTTCAATTTATATCCTACCTTACAGCCTTATTTTTTAAATGAGTATTTTCTACCTTTAAATTTTTCTTTGGGCCAATATTCTTCTTAAATCACACTGTTTTCTAGTTATAAAAGGAGGATATGATCATTATGAAAACTTTGGAAATAGACGTGCAAGGAGGAAACCAAAAAACTACATCTAGCTCAGCCAGTCAGAGTTCACCCTGGGTGACAGCCGTTGGGTTGCGGAGCAGAGCACGGCCGAAGGGACCCCTGGGCCCTGGATCACCCTGGGGGGCTGTGTGGCCAGCAAAGCCTCGCTACAGCCCTGTCCCCAGACCCGAAGCCGGAGGTGAAGGCGAGTGTCAGCTCAGGGAGCCGGGCAGGATCCCACGTCAAGATGAGCGCGGAGGCCACTGTGCGAAGCTGAGGCTCCCCCCTGCTCGCCGGATGCCGTCCCTGCTGTTTGAGACGGCGAGTGACTCACAGGGACAAGGCCAGGAGATGCCGCCACCTCCGTCATGTTCCTACGTGGCGGCTGCTGCCGCTCTGAGCACGGTCTGGAAGTTGTTGCAATGTGATTTCATTGATTTGCAGGCCTGTGGGAGCATGCTACCCTCATGACGGTGTAAACACCTTGCCTCGAGGGTTGGGTTGATTGCACTCTAGGGTGTGATGGCGAAGAATGCAGGTTCTGGGGCTAAGGGTGGAGGGAAGGGCTGGCTCTAAAGAGACACAAAAGAGCTTTTTGGGGTGATACAACAATCTGTTTCCCAATTGTGAGACTGTAAATGTGCCTAAACTCATCAACTATGCAACTAAAAACGGTAACATTTACCATATATAAATCACACCTCCATAAACCTGATGCAAAAAAGAAAAGAAAGAGCGTCCTGGAATCCGATGGTCCAGGCTGTCCCAGCCCTGTGACTTAGCAGCTGTGTGACCCTGTGCTGGTCACTTGACTTCTCTGAGCCTCAGTTTCTGCTTCTGTAAGTGGGAATATCAATACACCTACTTCGTCAGGTTGTGAGAATTAAATGAGATAAAAAACAGTCCCAGGGCATGGATCTGGTCCCTAAAAGGAACCTGACTGCAGAGTAATGCTGAGAGGGGCTTGGAAAGAGCCCCACCCCTTCTTCTCCATCGTGCTCCCTTGCAGTGAGTCGGGGTGACGAAGGCACATTGGGCTCAGCAGTCTGAAGACAGGAGGAACCCAGACCCGTGGCCGAATGACAGTAAACAGTGATTCCACTGCTCACGCCTTTCCTTCTTTACCTGCTCAGTTTCTCCTCCGTGAGGGATGAAATTAAATTAAATTAAATTAAATGTGTATCTCACATGGCTATTAGGAGACTCCCAAGGGAGAATATTCGTATGTGTCATCACTTTCTTCATAAGGGGAGCAGCCGCTACCTGTTTGTTATTAAGTTATTGATTTCAGTTGAGGTGTCCTGGGCCTCTGATCCTGGCATGGATGTACTTCATGTGTTTGGTACCAACCTCAGCTTGTGGTTTTTCTAGAAAGAGAAGACGCAGGAGGAGGGTGGAATGATTGCCAAAGGGGGGACGCGGAAGGGAGCTGGAGAACGTAGCGGCCAGGTACAGTGTGTGTGCGTCTTACTCAGTCGGCAGATTCTCCAAAGAAACGCTTCTCCGTCCAGCGCACTTCCTTTCCTGGCCTTCCCTGGATTACCCTCGGAATACAGGCTGCTGGGGGAAAGGCCAGGTGCTTTGTAGAACGGCTGCTATGACTGAACGAAAGACAATCGGCTCTGAGACAAAGACAGATACCCCCTGTCCATCCCTCCTCCCTGTGCACACAGAGTGCCAGATTCGGGCAGGGCAGGGAAGGACGGGAGGGGTTTGCCTTCTCTCTCCATCCTGAGAGGTTATGGCTGACCAGCCGTCTGCCAAGGGCAAAAAGGAGCCAGAGAACTGTCAGTGAAAGATAAATGTAAAGGCAGAGCCCGAGACGTGCCAGTTAAGGGCCTCATTGAAGGACAAATGTGCCTCACACGGATGGGGAGGGAGCGGGTGGCCAGTTTTCCAGACTGGATGAAACCCATAATGTATCATCGAGAAAACACTGACCCTTCCCGTCCCGCTGGAATCATGGGATTTGGGTCCGAACTTTTCAATTTCAGAGAAGCTGACGTGAGATCAGAAAATCCGCACGTGGTTCCCCAGATTAAGGACACTGGCCACAGGGAAAGACACAGCTTTGCTTTGCTTTCACAGTAACACCAGCATCCCGCCCCCACCCCCGACCCCCGCCCGTTCCTTCCCCAGTCGGGCTGGAAAGCGCAGCGCTGGGTGTAATCGAATGAAGGCCAAGGGCAGCCAAAGAGCACAGCATGAAAACGTCCCGTGGCCGGGGGGGACAGGCCCTGCCGGCCGCGCCACAGCCAGCCATCCTGGGTGTGGGATGGTCACTCGCCATGGCCACATGGCGCCACATGGGCAAGCCCACCGTGATCTACTGAACACAACTCCCTCGCCAGGCAGCAAAGTGGTGAGCAGGAGGAGAAAGGACTCAACCACCCACCGCGAAGCCAGGGAAGCCCCATTTAGGGCCGAGTGAGCGGTGACGCTTCCAGGTTTGGCAGAGACATTTCCTTGTCTTTGCACCAAACACCAGGCTCTGTTTCTGCCAGTGCAAACAGCCTAACACCTCGACCTGGGGAGGTGGATGCGTCAATATGCCAGTTTGATAGAGACGGAGCTTGAGACACAGAGAGGCCTAGTGACACCCCCAAGGACCCAGGGCTGCTACGTGGAGGGGGTGCAGTTTGGATCAGGGCAGACTGCACACTTGCCACTGGCTGGGGAGGTGGGAACCCCAACTTTGACAGCTCCCTCTGCCACCAACGGCAGACACTTTATGCCTCAGTCCAACTGGTGGCACGAGGACAGGGGGGGGGGGGGGGGAATCATGCTTCCCAACCCTCCTCATTGTGCAAATCCATGACATCATGCCAAATTCTGTGCATGACAATGCATGGACCATAGCAGGAAAGAGATGGGGTGAACACACTTCACAAGATTGTCAGGGTTCGGCGTCCACTCTGACACCAAACCTGCAGATGTGGGTCGCACACCTGTGAGGTCATGGCCCCAGAACCACGCAGACAGCTCTGGCTCTGGGATCCCTCTGCCTGCGCGTCCTGGTCTGTGTTCCACACGTGTAACCGGCTTCAGGGCCTCTTGTCCGCACCCTCTTCCCACGACAGCTACATCTCGGCCCGTGAGGGAGAGCAGACGTGCGCTTGGCAGGCTGTGTGCCCAGGGCCTCTCCCTCCGGGACGGTGCTCCGAGCTTCGGAGCTGCACACTTTTTTGGTAATGAAGAGGCAGACAGCTCTATGCCCCACTCAACTAAAACGCAAATCGCTTTGGGACTCGGCAGAAGCCTGAGAAGCTCTTGGAAGAAAGGGGCATGCTTTGTCCTAAATCAGCTGTGGAGACACAGGTTAGAAGTCGGGGATAAAAGCTGCATAGACCACGTGATCAGCTGCTCCCTGGGGAGGTGAAAATTCCAGCTACCTCGCCAGGAAGACGAAATGCACACATCACATCCCACCACCATCATCGCCAGCACCACCTACCAACTCAGTCCCACGGCTGTGTCTCCTTCATAGCGGGTATTTGCTTCCTATCTTATTTTAAAATCTCTCCAGAATCCAGAACAACATCATTTGCTGGAGAATAAACCCCGCTGTCCTTTGGTTAAAGGTTGCCTTCCAGGGGCAGGGTGATGCTCACGCCACTGAGGGGCTCCCTATCCGCACGCATTGACCCCGCTCTTCCTACGATAAGAGCCCTTTACTTCCCCAGCACAGAAATGTCTCTTTAATGGGACAAGCCTCAGATATCAGCCCTCTGTGTCCCCTGCCAGGCACATCAGGACAGAAGGTGAGGACAGAGGTCGTAGAACAAGACAGGCCACCAAAGCATTCCTCTGAGTGAAAACCAACGCTCTGTGAAGACCATTGGGAGAATTGGGGGGTTTCCACATGGGATTACAGTGTAGCATTTATGTGATCTTTAAAATGTATATACTTTCCAGGGGTTCTGAATCAATTTTGTTACTCCATCCTCACAATAGGCCTGCAGGGTCAGTCAGCATCACCTGGCTTCTTGTCCAAGCATCTGCTGGGGGGGGGTGGTCTCTATCTATATATCTATCTATCTATCCATCTATCTCATCCATCCACCCTTCCATCCATCCATCTATCCATCCATCTATCCACCTATCTATCCATGCATCTATCCACCTATCTATCCATCCATCTATCCATGCACCCATCCATCTATCCATGCACCCATCCATCTATCCATCCACCCATCCATCTATCCATCCATTTATCCATCCATCCATCTATCCATCCATTCATTCACCCATCTATCCATATATCCATCCATATATCTATCCATATATCCATCCATCTATCCATCCACCCATCCATCCATCCATCCATCCATCCATCCACCATCCATCCATCTATTCATCCATCTATCCATCTATCTACCATCCATCTATCCATCTATCCGTCCATCCATCCATCCATCCATACATACATCTATCCATACATCCATCTATCCATCCACCCATCCATCTATCCATCCATTTATCCATCCATCCATCTATCCATCCATTCATTCACCCATCTATCCATATATCCATCCATATATCTATCCATATATCCATCCATCTATCCATCCACCCATCCATCCATCCATCCACCATCCATCCATCTATTCATCCATCTATCCATCTATCTACCATCCATCTATCCATCTATCCATCTATCCATCCACCCATCCATCCATCCATCCATCCATCCATCCATCCATCCATCTATCCATCCATCCATCTATCCATCCACCCATCCATCTATCCATCCACCCATCCATCTATTCATCCATTTATCCATCCATCCATCTATCCATCCATTCATTCATCCATCCATCCATCTGTCTTTTTTCCCACTAAAAAGCCATCAGGCAGCCCCACCCTTACCCAGGTGTGCAGGAGAAGAAAGGCCACCTCATGGCCAGGCGACCTGTGCAGTCGTATGGGGCCTCTGTCTTAGTCCCTGAGCTTGATTTAGTGCTCTGTCAGTATTGTCACAAAACTCTTCATAATGTTTCACACGAAGCCCCACATTTCTGTTTTCCACTGAGCCCCATAAAACGTCCTAGGCCCTGTCCCTGCTGCCCAATCACAGGCTCTCAGACCCCAACTCTGCCTGAGCCACCAACACTCAGAGAGGTTCATTGCAGAGGCGGACGGAGCGGATGGTTGCAGGACTGTTGCTTGTTTTTAAATTGCCTCATTTCTGAGGAGACCTGCTAGACTCTTCATTGCATCTGCTTCCTGGCTGTAATACCACAGGGACAGAGGGGCGGGAGGCGGGTCCCCTGAGGGCACTGCTTCCAGCTCTGAAGTCGCATTACGCTGCATTTATATTTTTGTCATGTGCGAATTCAAAATCCTCATCCAAAATTCCACTGTGGGGAGCTCTCGCCGGAATTTCAGCCAAATCTGGCTCTCAGTGAGAACTCAGCAAAAAAATGATGACATGGAAATTCACAAAACAGTATCCCCAGAAATCAGCTGAATCTGCTTTGAAGATGAGAAAGACTAAATCCAGATGAACAAAATAAATTAGCAAACAAAATAGAAACAGACTCATAGATAGAGAGCAGACTGACAGCTGACAGGAGGAGGATGTGGGACTGGGTGGAAAAGATGAAGGGATTAGGCAAAAGAAAAAAAATTCACATACACAGACAACAGTATGGTGACTATCAGAGGGGAAAGAGGTGGGGGAGGTAGAAGAGGATAAAGGGACGATAAATGGTGATGGAAGGAGATTTGACTTAGGGTGGTGAACACACAATACAATATACAGATGATGTATTCTAGAATTGTACACCTGAAAGCTATATAATTTTATTAACCAATGTCACCCAAAAAAAATCAATTAAAATAAATAAATAAATCTAGATGAAAAAATAGCAAAAAACTTGCAGGAGGTATTTGGTAGAAGTATTTGACAAATTGCTACATCTATTTTAAGAAGTTATCTTCAAGAAGAGATAAAATAGCTTATGCCCGAGTCCAGTGGTCGGCGAACTGCGGCTTGAGAGCCACATGCGGCTCTTTGGCCCATTGAGTGTGGCTTTTCCACAAAATACCACGGCCTGGGCAAGTCTATTTTGAAGAAGTGGCGTTAGAAGAACTTTAAGTTTAAAAAATTTGGCTCTCAAAAGAAATTTCAATCGTTGTACTGTTGATATTTGGCTCTGTTGACTAATGAGTTTCCCGACCATTGCCCTAGCCAGTTTGACTCAGTGAATAGAGCATCGGCCCAGGGACTGAAGGGTCACAGGTTCAATTCCAGTCAAGGGCATGACCTTGGTTGCAGGCTCAATCCCCAGCCCCAGTCAGGGCATTTGCAGGAGACAACCAATTAATGTGTCTCTCTCACATCGATGTTTCTCTCTGTGTGTCTCTCCCCCTTCCTTCTGCTCTCTCTAAAAATCAATGGGAAAATATCCTCAGGTGAGGATTAACAAACAAAAAAAAGAGAGAGAGAAGAGAGAAGATAGCTCACATTTCTGAGGTATAGAACATTGCTGGAAATAATATTTTCATTGTGGCACTGGATGACCTTGATATTAATAATAGTAATGGTTAAGAAGCCACCGTGGGCTCTGGGATACAAAGCGTGCAATGACATCCTGCTATGGACAAACCCTGGTGCGCACCCAGAAGGTAGAGCAACAGGCATCTCTAAATTCACCCCGACATTTCTCACAAGTAGAACATGGAACTTTTAAGATAAAACAATGTGCACAATTGTACAAATCTTACTGACTGGCCTCATGTAGCTTGCTTCCCATATACTGCACAGAATTTTTACTTAACACTTTTAAAGGAAGATACGATAAGTCAATAGAACCCAAATATTCATGGGTAGGGAAGAGAAAATGTCCGACGTGTTTAAAGCAATCTCTATCACAAAGCAGGAATTACAAATGGTGTCATGGTAGACATGCATCCATCGTTGGTTTTGAAGATTGCTGAATTCTCATGTGATTCTAAAATTTATGACTTTTTTAACATTTTTGTTGTTGTTGTTAATCCTCACCCGAGGATATCTTTCCATTGATTTTTAGGGAGAGTGGAAGAGAGAGAGAAAGACAGAGAGAAACATCGATGTGAGAGAAACACATTGAATGGTTGCCTCCTGCATGAGCCCTGACCAGGGCCCGGACCAGGGAGGAACTTACAACCAAGGTACATGCCCTTCACCGGAATCAAACCCGAGACCCTTTGGTCCACAGGCCAATGGTCTATCCACTGAGCCAAACTGAGTATGGCTTTTTAACATTTTATTGATTTTAGAGAGGAAGGGAGAGGGAGAGGGAGAGATAGAAACATCAATGATGAGAGAGGATCATTGATCGGTTGCCTCTTGCACGGCCCCCCCTGGGGATCGAGCCCCCAACCCAGGCATGTGCCCTGACCGGGAATCAAACCATGACCTTTTAGTTCATAGGTCGATACTCAACAACTGAGCCATGCCAGGCTGGGCTAAAATTTATGACTTTTAAGATTAACCATTAGTTATGGTGGCTGTTCTTCAACCAATATTGTACTGAGCCCCTACTTTTGTAAGCATCGACTCCATGGGAAGGTTTCCCTGAATGGTTCCACCTCCACCCCCCAGCACCCACCCTGCCCGCACAAGGACTTAACCTGCTCCCTGGCCCTCGGTTTGTACAGTGAACGCAGATGCCCTCTGTGTGGGCCCTGGAGTCCAGTTAATATTATGTGGTTCTGTCTTGGCTGCTACCCCATATGGCCTGTGAGGGGTAAGGACTCTGTCTTATTCCACAAACTCCAACACAAAATGGTTTCTCCATCCATGTGCGTTGAACGGTATGTGCTGGGGACGTGAAAAGGTATAGGAAACACAATCCCTTTCTTTTAAAGTTTCCTAATAGAAGGCAGAAAGAAACGTGACTGACAAAATAAGTGATTACCGATGGTACATGCGACGGTTTTGACCATAGAAAGAGCCACCACTCCCTGAGAAAATGTTCTCTAAGAGTTTCATTTGGACGTTCAGAATGTTCTTTCTTATTCCCACAGAGCCAGGGAGGGTATGGAAAGGAGTGGAGGTGACTGGTGTACACTCAAGGTCAGGGAAACTCTGCCAAGCAAGGTGGAAGAGAACTTTGTCAACAGAGACCTTAAAGAGATGGTTTGCAGGAGCACGCCATGCCCACATTCACCATGTTCTCCTTGTGTGATTGGATGGAGTGGGGCTGGGGTGGGGGTCGGGAGGTCAGAGGGCAAACCCAAATCTCTGCAAATAAAGTAAAAGTCCTGGTGAAGGAGAGAATGACTTTGTTAAGACTTCTGTGGCTGTCCTTTATTTGTACTGGAGACTAATAAAAATATCCAGGACAGTATTATTTTTCATATGTTCCATGTCTAAGTCCTAAATGGAATTGGGACAAGTGAAAAAATGGGTTGTATAGAGGATATGACAGAAAATGAGACATTTAATAGGATAGGAAATGTGTGAGTGAAGCCTAGACTGGCTTTTCCTTGGGAAGCGCTATGATTTTAAGCAAGATTTGCCTTAGGGCACTCACTTCCCTATTTTAAAATGACTGCTTTGAATGAAATGACAAGTATGGCCTACTTAACCCCCTGGATTCTAAGTGGGGCCATACAAACAACCATCTTTCTCTAGGTCAGTGGCCTGTAAGCAGGCTGCCTGCACCCGGGGAGGGGCAGGGCCACCCTGCTCAGCTGCATGGGTTGTACACAGCACAACCCCAGGGGGCGCCATTGGCACACACTGCAGTCTGGTGGCACCTCTGGGGTTAGAAGGTGCTTAATTCTCACAACTGTGCATGATAGAGAGAATTCTAGAATTTCTATTTATATCTGTGTAGGATCACAGATCAATAAGAAAAAATAGGCGTAATCAATAGCTCATATCTGATGCTGACATTGTCACTTGGTGGGTAGGGAAGAGTGGAAGCCCCAGGACACCCTCACTCTTGGCTTGCTCCCAGAATACTGCCACGTGCTGCATGGTAGTTCCTCGTGCTCCGCAAGAGGATTTCTAGATTATCCAATCTGCCGTTAACTGCACTAATCTCCCCCCACAGTAGGTAAACGGACTTAAAAAATTCCTGCACAGTCACATGCTACAACATGGATGAACCTCGGGGCCATTCTGCTAAGGTAAATGAGCCAGCCACAAAAAGACAAATACCAGATGATCCCACTTACATGCAGTAACGAGGGTAGTCACCTTCACAGAAACACCAAGTGGAACGGTGTTGACCAGGGGAGGCAGGACAGCAAGGAGGGGAGCTGTTGTTTAACGTGTATAGAGTCTTAGTTATACCAGACGGGAATGTTCTGCAGATCTGTTTCTCAACGAGGTAAGAAAACTTAACGCTACTGAATTTCACTCTGAAAATAATGGGTAAGATGGTCAATTTTAGATGTTTTTTGACCACAATAAAAAGTTCCTGCATACGATTTTCACAGATTGAAAACAGTGCCAATACTGCCAGCAAAAGCAACAAAACAATGGAAATGCTAACTAACCTGTTACTGTTAGAATATCTTCCTGAGCACCAATAGGAGCTTAAAAACCACCGTCATCAACTTCGTCTCAAAAAGAAGTGGTTTCCCAGGCCATGTGAACTATAGATTTCCATGCTTTTCCATTTACAATGAACTTTCGCAAATGTATATTGTGCCTTGACATTTTGGCAAGGGATAACAAAGCCATTACCATTAGCAAGATATGTAAAAGTATGGTTTGCTTCATCATTCTCTCATTTTTAAATATTTATTTTCTGTATGTTTTATACCCACACTAAATATATTAGCACTTACAATTTTTAAACAAATTTTTAAAAATGTATTGTGCATACATGCTCAAAAATTTCTTTCCAATATTCATTTTCTGTATGTTTCATAACTACACTTCGCATATTAGTACGTTAGCACTTATACATAATTTTTAAATGAATTTTTAGAAAATGCTTTGTGCATACATGTTCAAATATTTTTCCGGAGCATGTGCAATACCAGAAACTGTGGAGATGGTTATTCTAGAGGAGTGATACCCAAGGTCACTGTGGACCCAATCCATTGCTCTGGGCTGCATTGTGGGAGGACTGCTGGGATAGCTCCCAGAGAGCTGAGAAGCTGTGAATGTCAGTTCTTAACTACTTGTTGATGGCTATTGTTGGGACAATGACAGCTAATTGTGGAAAAGTCAAAGAAGGGGCTGGGTAGGATAGTGCTCTCCCTAGGGGGGGGACAGGTAATACCTAATCACCTTGCCGGTTTGGGGGGAAGAGGTCCTATAGCAGAAGGCAGCAATTTTCAACTGGTGTACCCCAAGAATTTTATAACATGCAATACCTAACTGTTTCGTTAGGAGCAGTAACCTCTTTTCCCTTAGATTGTCAAATTTTTTTTAAATGACATCAGCCAGCACAACAATAGCCGACTGGTGTGAATGCATCAGAATTATACCTATATTTTTGTCAGATCGGCAAAATATATATATATATATATATATATATATATATATATATATGTTGGTGTGCCACAGAATTTTAGTAATTAGTTTATGTGTGTCATGAGATGAGAAAGGGTTGGAAATAGCTGGCAAATGGTTTGAAGTTTTGCTTATTGCTGGCTCATCTATAGTTCTTTGAAACGGATGAAGAGATGCAAATTCTGAAGGCGGACTCAACACCCTGGCCCACCTACGATGTGGGCAGGTTTGTGTCAACACTAGTGTCTGCTGATGCCCTCTCACCCGCAAGGATGGAGGGACGGGCACCCTGGATGCTCCATTCGGCACGATTGCTCTCAGGCTCCCAGTTGGACCAATTCATGGCCCTGGGATTTCAAACAAGTGGGGAAATGTGATAGGAAACACCTAGGCACAACCAGCCCTTTGCCAGGCCCAAGAAAACTGTTCTATTTTTCTAACACTCCTAACGGAACAGTGGATATTACTTAATGAGGAAATTATGTATGTAAGAATCTTAATTTTTTATCCTCACCCAAGGATGTTTTTCCATTAACTTTTTTAAGAGAGAAAGTAGGAGGGAGGAAGAGAAGGAGGGAGAGAAAGAGAGAGAGAGAGAGAGAAACATCTACATGAAAAAGACACAGCGATTGCTTGCCTCCCACGGGGGGTGGGGGGGAATGGAGGGGGTGGTAAACCTGCAACCAAGGTATGTGCCGTTGACCAGGAATAAAATGGAACCTGGGACCCTTCAGTCCGAGGGCGGATGCTCTAACCACTGAATCTAACCGGCCAAGGCAAGAATCTTAAATTTTCAAACAAGTGTAATTTCTTAATTAGACTTAAAATATTGGCACTTAGCCACATGGTGGACAGGAAATTATGTTGGCTAAACAAAAGAACTTAAGAGAAAAGGAGAACATACTTCCTTGTAATTTTTTTTTTCTTGAAAACAATGCCAATACTATAATTTTGTTAAGACAAGTGCTCAAGAGGATTGTCAACCTCTGGGGTCCGCTTTTCAGGCCTTGTATACAGTTAAAATAACTAGTCGCTTGGTGAGAATCTTGGCCAGGGCCCAGGTGTGGCATTAGGGGGACAGCTGGTCGTGACCTTTGCCACACCTCTCCCCAACAGCTCTGGGTTGTAGGACCAGGAAAAGCATAACCTCAAACCAGCCCAGGTGCAAACACGGCCTGAATTCAATTCATCCTAGACTAGTATTTAAGCACCAGCTTTCAGAAGATGTTGCAGACCATTGAGAAAAGGATGTGCTATGGATGGCCTGAGGTATTTTTGTCTTGGCCAAGCCCACATGAGGGGACCACCACCCTCACACCAGGGGACAGACACCTTCCTCTCCCCTCTGGTTCCCTCCCTCTCGATAGGAAAATTGTCTCATTTGCATCATTGGCACTTCCTGGCTCCTTCCCCCTGAGATGTTTGCAGGGGACTTTTCAACTTGATGATGACTACCTTCCTGCTTTATAGCCCTAATTTGTCTTCCTTTTATTTATAAGGTGGCAGTTTAAGAGTAAAAGATGAAATAATGGCATTTAGCGGGTGATTGATTTTTCGGCTGGCCATGTTATAAATATGGCCAAGCATTTCCCTTTCAGAAATGCAATGAGAAGTGATTCAGTGGGATTCTGAAGCATAAATTTAGGGCTATTTGCAAGGCACAAACAATATTCAAGCAGATGGATGCCTGGAATTGTAACGCACGCTGAATTGCTCATGTAAAGCAGCCCAGAAATGAATGCGGGCTGATAGGTCCGGGCCATTGACGGGTGTGGCAAGCTCGCCTGGCTCGTGGTACAAGACAGTGATCCATAGCACGGTCACACCCATCCCCAAAAGGTGCCTGCCCCAAATCCAATGGGAAATGTTTCCGAATTCATCTTTATACTTCATTTCAGTCCAATGCTTGGGAGAAGGATGGTAAAGAGCTGGTGCCTGGGGGTTGTAGGGGAGTGGAGACAGACCCTGTCCAACTTCCCAGTCCATCTTTTTTTGCATCTGAATTGTCAAATATCCCTGTAAATTAAAGTATTTAAAGATGGACTATAATTAAAATATTTGTTTTAATTCATATGAACATTGAGGATTCCTGTTTAACTATTAATTGTAATATTTAACTCAGCCACTTGCTTCCTGCATCCTAGAGAGATACTGACGTCAAAACACGCCGGAACGTGCAGGCTGGCTGAGGGCGATGCAGAGCGAGGGGCTACCTTCCCATAGGCCTGCATGGACTCCTCCTGAGTCCCTGCTAAGCACAGCCAAGTGGGTTTCCCACCTCGACACAGCGACTGTTTTCCGGGGCACAGCCGGGCTCTGCCTTGCTCCTGCCTCGCTCCTTTTGTTTGAATTTCATAGAACTTACCTGACGTGAAATGGTCACCAGGGACATCTGCAGGATATTAGAGTTCCCCGCGCCCCCTTCAGCGCCCTGGTTTTCCTTGACATTTTCCTAAAGGTCAAGAGTTCTGTCTGTTGAGATCTCCCCAGTTTTTCTCATTCCCGTGGCCTGCCGGGAAAACGTTTGCTTTGCATATGTCACAATGCATCCCTTTCCAGCGCACAAGGACTTACATGGCGAACACGGGTTTCAAACCAGGAGGAAGACAGAACTTCTCTTCTCCAAACCTGTTTCTGCCACAAATCTCAACACTGAGAAAAGGGGGTCTGGTCCTTGGTCACATGCACTGACCAATCCACACCCCGAAATCCAGCTATGCATCCAGTGACTGTACACCACCAGGTGCCAAACCAGGAGCCAGGCCTTGTGGATGACAGAACACTGTCCCTGTCCTCAGGAAGTTCACCATCTAGGTAGGATAACACTGATTAACAAGATGCAACCCGCCCTGGCTTGTTTTTCTCAGTGGTTAGAACATCGGCCCCCAGACTGAAGGGTCGTGGGTTCGATTCCAGGCACGTACCTCGGTTCTCGGTGCAGGTTCCCCAGCCCCAGCAGGGGCATGTGCAGGAGGCAACCAATCTATGTGTTATTCTCACATTGATGTCTCTCTCCCCCTCTCTCTCTCTTTCTCTCTCTCTTTCTCTCTCTTTTTCCCCTTCCTCCCTCCCTTCCACTCTCTCTAGAAATATACTCAGGTGAGAATTTTTTAAAAAATGCAACCCATAATACTTGCTATGGACTGAATGTTTGTGTTTTTCCAAAATTCATGTGGTAAAACCCTAACCCTAACACCCAAAGGAGCGAGGCCTTTGGGGGCTGAGTAGGCAGTGAGGGTGGGGCCCTCGTGAATGGAATCAGTGCCCTTATTAAGGAGACCCACAGAGCTCCCTCACCCCTTCCACCAAGTGAGGACACTGAGAGGAGTCCGTGACCCAGAAGAGGGCCCTCACCCGCCCATGTTGCACCCCGATCTTGGACTCCCAGCCCCCAGAACTGTGAGCAATAAATTTCTGCTGTTTATAAACTACCCAGCTGTGGTATTTTGTTACATCAGCCGGAACAGAAGAAAGCCAACACTTTAACAGCGTGATCTTTAATGCTGTGTTTTCTTCAAATATTAGCCAAATATAATAAAAACCTGTGCATATGCATCCCCTAAGATCCTTCTTTTCCCTCAGTAGGAAGCCCTTTCCAGAACGTCATTCTAAGGTAATGAGAAAGGCCCAGGCTGGGGCTCATATTATTCATGGGTTCAAAGAGTGTGGCGTGCCCAGTGGACGGAGCACGGGGCCACAGACAGATGGCGAATGCCCTCCACCTAGGAGAGCACCTCAAAGAAAGCCTGAAAGCAGAAATTAGAATTTCACAAAACAATGCGGAGACTGTTCATCATACATTCAAGGCACTTTCCATCACAAAGCCCCTGTTCCCTTGTCATCGTGATCACACTATTCCACTGAACCTTTAATAAAATCAACTATAACTCATTTATTCCACCTTTCCGGGGGGAAAACACACACACAGTACATCTTGCACTCTTAGAATTCCGAGAAGAAAAACAGTGCGAGTTCTTAGTCCCACGGCATTCTTTAATGACATGCAGGATGCGGGAAACAAATCGTGTGGCAACCCGTTTGCGTCAGCCCCGCAAACACATTTGCATGTTTAACTGGGGCCGGTCGTCGAACCCAAGTCGTAACGGGTATCTTTTTAGACCTAATATCTCCAGTTACAGGAGAGAGAGTCTCATTGTGTGACACAGCAAAACCATTTGGGTCTTGCTGGATCTCTCCATATCTTTACCGCATCACACCCCCAAATAAGGTTAAAGCTACACGAGACATTGAATGGTCATTTGACCTTCTGTCGCTGGGCCTTGGGGGCCAGTGGCAAAATCCACATTTTGTGCCGTTTACCCTCGGAATCTGTGATTAACTGGTCAGAGGTACACAGTTCCTTGCAGACCTAACCATCCCTCCATCCGCCTGTGTTTAGTTCACTATTACACCGTAAGGGGCACATACCCATAACAGTTCTCATTCTAGACCTGTTTCAATTTACTGTGTGTCTCACCGGCCGGTTGCCCTGATGGCTAACTAGGTAAGCCCCCAGACCAGTGTCACATGGTGTTTTTTAACCAATGGCTACTTTCGACAAAGAGAAAATTGTGTCTTTCCTGTGCCACCACCCCCCGCCCCACCCGCCCTGCCCAAGACTGAAGTGGGGCCAGCCACCCCTGCTGGTCCAGCACAATGATGGGCATTGCCTTCTGCTTTCCGTAGCGATTTCACGCATAAGCAGTAGCTTCTGATGCCGTGCTAAGGACAGACATGTGGGGCTAAAGATGTGCCCTTAAATGTCCTTGGAGTGTTCAGACCACGCCTCTGACAGGCACAGGCCTTCTCTTGCGGCCACTGTCTGGCTGGAAGAAATGGCCATGACCCTGGTGCTGTGTCACGGTATCCCATCCAAGCCGATAAGAGAAAGGCGCCCCTGACGGGAAATAGGAGGATTGGGAGGCTGCTTTCCCAAGGGGTCTCCACTCTAATTAATAGCTGTCAGCTGATGCCTGGGGCAGCCGGGAGCCCCCCTCCCTCACACACAGGGCAGTGCTGCCTCGTTAGGAAATCAACTCGCCCAATGTTCCCCTTTATGCAGTGACATCTCGCTGCTGGCTCTCCTCAATAACTTCCTTTGCAAAGCAACTTGAAAAGAGGCCCCTGGTGAAGACAACAAGACTCGTGGTCATTGTTTGTGGGACTCTTGTCTTCGAATCATGTTAGGTGGCTAAACAAA
Source organism: Ia io (assembly GCA_025583905.1). Lineage (NCBI taxonomy): Eukaryota > Metazoa > Chordata > Mammalia > Chiroptera > Vespertilionidae > Ia > Ia io. The sequence continues at coordinate 110,673,845 of JAJQQW010000009.1, forward strand.
GCAGGCTTTTACTCCTCCTGGGCCTGGGAGTCCGGCGGGGAGAGAGGAGGACGCTGTGTGAATTGCACTCGGCGGCCAGGCTTTCTGATCCGGCTCTTGCACCTGAGCCTGCATTGTGATCCCTGCTAAATTATCTCCCAGCTCATCTCAGAGCTGCTGCAGGCACATCTGACAGACTCCAGCACCGAAATGTAAATCAGACGCCCCCACGAGCCACCCCCGCTCCCTCGCATTGCCCTAACTTTGGACTTGACTTTACTTGCTCTACTTGAGCTGCTCTCTTCAATCACCTGTCATTCCCCCCAAAAAGCGATGTCACAGAGGATACAGAAGACATTGTGTTGTACAGTCACCCAGCTTAAAGCCAGCTCCAGCCAGACTCAGTTTCCCCGCCCGCTTTCCCTTAAAGATGGGAAGACCAGGAGGAGCAGAGCCACCTCCCCTGGGGGTCATGTGGCCCTTGGAGGGTCTCTCCACCCAGCGGGGCTCATGCCCTGGCCCCAGGGGGCCGCTGGGAGCTCGGGAACTCTGCAGCTGGCACTGAACCCTGACAGCTGGCGCAGGATCCATTGCCCACCAGACTCCAATAAATCCAGGACTCAGAGGATGGCGGGCAAAATCCTGTGCCTTGTCCCTCGCAGTAATGAGGTACACGCATAAGTCAAGAATCATCTGAAATCCATCCCTGCCTGGGAGTTATTAAAACTAGAAGCCCCGTGTAATTCATGCAAGAAGAAAAGCTTGGAGAGAAGGGGGGATCTGGTTCCCTCCCCAGAAAGGAGCTTCTGCTCAGCTTTATTAAATGTTTTAAGCAGATTTAAGTTTTAGTCCAAGGACACATTCCCGCTCTCCAAGGAGCACCCCCCCCCACCCCCCCAGAAACTGGGAGACCAGCCAGAGAGCTGGGGGCTGGGCTGGGGGCCAGCGGAGGAGAGTGCAGGAGTGAAGGGTTTGGTGGGCAGCAAAGGGAGGCTGTGGGATTTTGTCAACATTAAAGGAGTGAAGGCAGGGTTGTTGCAGTCGCCTGCCAACTCCTCTGATGAAATGCGGGGGGCAGGGCTGCACTCATTTCACAAAGCAGAAAGGAGGCTGTGACTCCAATCGTGGGGTGAGGTCTGGGACACTTGCTCTCTCCCGGGGGACCCACAGTAAGAGAGCCCCTCGGAGCTGGGCATTCTGGAAAGCTCATGAGTACGACGCGGGGCAGGAAGGTGGTGACTGCACCGGTGCGGAGAGCTGGCAGGAGGCCCGCTGTCGGAAGGATTCCTGGCAGCTGACTTGATCAAAGAAAGGGAGCCCCAGGGCTATACCGCTTCCCAGTCCTTCTTCCACATGAAACGGGGAAGTCGTACGTAAACACCCACTGCACACGGGCATCCCTTCTTGTTGCAAGCAAGGTGAGCTGACACAAATAGAGAAGCTTTTGGAATCTCCAGGGGGTCTAGCAGAAAGCCCCCCACCCAAGCATGCAGGAGATGGGGGACTGGATCTCACATCCCTGTGTCTGCTTCGAGCCCCCAGCACCTTTTCCTCGGCTCCCACCCTCCTCCTCCTCCTTTCTCTCCTCTGGCACCTGCTGTTCAGAGAATCCCTCATGCACTTGGCCATCCACCTGGCGGTCAGCTGCCCAGCACTGCAGCCCATGTCCTGGGTCTGTCTTTCGCCTGCTGGTGGCTTTGAACTAGTTGACCTTGAACTTTTCCATGCCTCGGTTTCCTCATCTGTCAAGTGGGACTAATACGAGCACCTACCTCACAGAGCTGTTGGGAGGCTCAAATAAGGTAACATGAGTGGATGCTAGACGCCCAGCTGGGCTCTGAGGCCGCGGGGCCACTGGGAGCTGCTGCCGTGGTTACTACTGTTGTTGTTGGAAGGGTTTCAGCCTTTCCCTCCTCTCCCCATGCTCGCCTCACCCTCCTCCTCGCGCAAGCCCTCGGCGCCATCCCAAACCCCATTCCCACATCTCATCAGGCTGTGCCCGCTCATTCTTCCTGTCATGTTTACATCCCAAGCCACCCATCAGAGAGATAAAAGCGGCGAAGACACATTTTATTTCTGAAGCTGTTAATTTTACTCTAGACTTCCTAAAAAGGATCACCCATCTGTCAAAAAATAAAAAAGACCGAGAAGATGAAAGATCTTACAAAGTCATTATCTGAGTGCCAACCGAAAGGAAGTGAACACGGACCGTCTTGGTTGCAGAGTCCCATTAGAGGGGGTGTCGCATAACCCAGATCTGCCCCCTTGGGAAGAGAGAAAGAGAATGTGATCTTTTAAAAAATAAAATGAGCCCCAGCAAAACCGATTCTGTGTAGACATGTTCAGAAACGTGACCTTCAATTTAAAATTGTCCCTCTTCCGCCCAGCATCCCCCGTCTCAGAGCCACACACCTGGACACGCACATTGTTCACGGTTCGTCAGCTGGGCTCCTTCCCGGGACTCCGAGTAGCTGCAGATGCTGGCTGCACAGCCCATGCTTCCCCGCGCTTCCCCCGCACCGCACCGAGCAGCAGCACCCCTTCCCCACACTCCCCACAGAGGCTGGCTCCCCAGTCGCCTGCCCGAAAGCTGTCCCCTAAACAAACACATGGGGAAGTAACACAAATCTTCCTGAGAGACTCCAACAATCGGCTTCCTCTTCTGAGGGCTCAACCCCACAGCGATCTCCAGAGTCACAATCCAATAGGAAGCAAACAATGCGTCCTTCTCTTTTTAAGGCGAATTTTTAAAAAGTTGCAAACTTAACCGGTCCCTGCACTTGCCCCGCACAGCAAGCCATACATAGTGTGGGTCTTCAAAGCCCATAGTTACAGGGCTGGCTTTCACATTTTCAGAGATAACTGAGGTCCCTTCTTCCCCCGGTCCCCTCATCCCACCCCCACCCCCGCTCCCCAAGTTCCCCTTTTCGAGTAGAAGTACCACTCACCTCGCTCATGATGCTTCACCACAGCTCTGGTCCTGCCGCTCAGCACAAGAACTGCTCAGGGGTGGCTCACTGCTCCACCAGCCCTGGCTTTCCTCTTAAAAAGGGCTGCCCCGTGGCATCATGCCTCCCTAAGCCAATGAAATGCATTCACCTGGCTGAGCAGCTGGCAAACATCTGAGAGCACACAGGGCCACCTAGTGGAAGAAAGAAGGAGCACACTCCAGGTCACAGCTCCCCATTCTGCCAGGGAGAGAAGCAAAGGAGGTTTTCTTTAAAAGTCAAAGTCAGCCAGGCAGAGAAAGATAAATATCACATGATCTCACTCATTTGTGGAATATAATGAACAACATAAACTGATGAACAAAAATAGATCCAGAGACAGAGAAACATCAATCAGGACGTCAAACCTCAGGGAAGGTAGGGGACAGTGGGGGTAAGGGGAAGAGATCAACCAAAGGACTTGCATGCATGCATATAAGCCTAATCAATGGACACAGACAACAGGGGGGTGGGGACATGAATGGGAGGTGGGGGGTAATGGGGAAACAAGGACACATATGTAATACCTTAATCAATAAAGAAATCAAAAAAAGATCAGTGGGGTAAGGGTAGGGAATGAATAGACAGAGCAGAGAATTTTTAAGGCAATGAAATACTCCATATGATTCCATAATGATAGGTAAATATTATTATAAAAAAAAAAGTCAAAGTCAGAGGTACAAAACTGTTCCTTAACGCAAGGGGGGCGGGATGTCAGCACATGGAAAATATGTTTTCAATGTCAGTGCAAAGAAGGCTTGTTTTTTTAAATATATATTTTATTGATTTCAGAGAAGAAGGGAGAGGGGGAGAGAGAGAAACATCAACAATGAGAGAATCATTGATTGGCTGCCTCCTGCACACCCCACACGAGGGAATGTGCCCTATCCGGGAATCAAACCATGACCTCCGGCCGGGCGAAAGTTCACGTTTTAATTGTATTTTTCAGTTACAGTTGACATTCAGTATTTTATCAGTTCCAGGTGTCCTGCTCCGTGGTTAGACATTTACATAATTGACGAAGCGATTCCCCCTATAACTCTAGTACCCACCTGGCACCATCCACAGTTATTACAATATCATTGGCTATATTCCCTGTGCTGGCTTTTACATCCCCATGACTATGCTATACAGATCCGCACTTCTTAACCCCTCCCCCTTTTGCACACAGCCCGCCAACCCACCTCCCCTCTGGCAACCCTCAGTTCTCTGTGTCTTTGAGTCTGTTCCTGTTTTGTGCTTTTGTTTATTTTGTTCTTTAGACTCTACGTATACGTAAAATCATGTGTTATTTGTCTTTCTCTGTCTGACTTATTTCACTTAGCGTACTACCCTCTAGGTCCATCCATGCTGTTGCCAGTGGTAAGATGTCATTCTTCTTTATGGCCGAGTAGCATTCCATCGTCCCCTCGTCACAGATGGCCATGTGCCCCCTCGCTCCCCCTCCCCCCATGGGCTGCTTCCACCGCTTGCTATTGGAAGTTTGTTCCTGAAGGGAGAGCAGCTCTGAGGCACGTGTGTGCTGGGTCTCACCCCTCCCTGTTTTCCGGCCCCTGCAGCTCCCCCTGCCCCCGGAAGCACACACCTCAGCGGTTAGAGCTGAGCATTTCCACTCCTTCTCCCCGAGCCCAGGTCCCCAGGAGCTTCATCCTGGCTGGAGGGCGTGAGGACTGGCCCGTGGACTTGGAGACGCGCACTGTGACAGGAGAGGAGAGGAGGTCCCAGGCTTTCTCTGTGGTGGTCATGACATGGCCAGCAGTGCAAGACTCTGCTTTGACCCTGGAGTCTGCTGAAGGTGGGGCGGCCTCACACTGTCCAGCGTCTCTGTGGAGAGGTCTAGTCTTGTCCAGCCCTGAACTCGGGATGCTGAAGAGTCTCCACGGTAGCCAGTGGCCCCTGACTGCCCCAGGGCGGGTGCCGCAGATGGAGCAATGCCGATGCCCAGAGCTGAGACGCAACAGCTGCCCGTCTCCGTGATCCATTGCTGGTCACGGTGACCCCTGCCACTTGTCAGCTCCCACTGGTCCCAGAGCCCAGCAGAGCCTCCACATGATAACAACGACGCCGTGTCATGGCAAACACCCCAAGCGACGAGGCGCCAAGGGCCTGCTGGAGGTACAGGCATAGCCAAGTGGTGGCTACCAAATAGCTCACGTGGGTACATCGGTGAGACCCTGGGTGGCTGGTACAATCCTCAGACACCTCACAGGGCCTCGGCCACCACCCCAACACGGAGACACACGGTCCAGAGCTCCCGTGGGATCCGTGCTGAGCGCAGTCCCATCTCCAGTTGTCTTCCACTGGCTTCTATTCGGCCAAGGTGGACTCACCCTTCAACTCCTGCCTCCATGTGCGCCTCCCTCTCTCATATCACACCCCCTGCAGCTTTCATCCCACCTCCACGCCGGCCTTCTCCAGGCTTCCTGTCGTCAGTGGCCACCCCACCTCTCCACCCCACCCCACCGTCATGGCAATCCTACTTCCCTCCCAACTGCCTTCCTTCCTCACCGCCAGGGAAGGACTGGGTGGAGTCCCCGATCTCTGCCTCGCAGTCACCTTGGGACAGCAATGCCGGTGGGACCTGGAATATTTGAGTCGCCTGCTGTTCAGACGAGCAGCTGGCTGCACAGAAGCCACTCCCCTCAGTTTGGAACGGGAAGTAAGTGGTGAGTGCAGGACACGAGCAAAGCTTAAGGGCCATGCAAAAGCCAATGCCACTGCTGGAACCAAGAGCTGGCACCTCCTTCACCTGTGTGCCTTGTGTGCCAGGGTTGTGCCACCCTCGTCCCGGCCCTGCTGGGGCTCCCCAGTTCCCAGGAGACGGTGGAGGGCTTTATACTGAGGAATGACAGCAGGGGAAAGGGGCAAACGCGAGCCCTGCCAGGACCCCATCCAAGAGGAGGCCGTGAACTTGGGTCTCTGTTGAACCTTCTAGCCGGAATGCATGTTTCAAGATGGAGCCAGGACAGATCAATACAGCCTGCAGGTGAGCAGATGACTTGAAACCTCAAGCTTCCCCCACTGGGGGTCACTGCTGGGATCCTGCTTTGTCCCTGCAACAGAGCAACAATGGCTTTCCAACAGGCTGGGCGCTTGGGGGACGTGTTTTTGGGGGGAAGAGGCAGAAAGGGAGACGCAAGGAATGTTGGTGTCCTGCTACCTGGCCAGTCCTGGGTGGGAGGCAATGGGTCTGGCAAGAACATTCAACTGTCCGCTGACCCCTTCTCCCGATACTTGTTCCACTGTCCCTCTGCTCCCCATACAGAGAAGGGCACCGCACCCTGCACCCCACAGCCCACACCCCACCCAGAGGAGTCCTCTTCTCACCCTAACACAGCTCCACTCTCTGTGACCTCCTCCCCTGGACTTTCAGAACTCCAGCCCTGGTCCCGCCGGCCCAACCACTCTTCTCAGGGCCACCTCTGTGGGTGACAGAAAGGCCCCATGTCCCAGATGGGCCCCAGGGAGCACAGGCTGCCCGGAGCCCTCGTCTGTGCTGCCTAAACGGGAGTGGACGTGAGCAGGAAGCAGCAGGAAGCACAAGCCTCTACGGCCTGTGGGAGCCCATCTCCATTTATAGCCGCTTTACGTAGGAACTTGTCTCCGGAGAGGCCCCTTCCAATGGGAAGAGTGTGCGTGTGTTATAATAACATAGCTCACAGACTCCATATACTCATACATGTCTATATATACTTAGGTGTCCCGACCACACGGATCATTGGCAAACTAAGGAAGTATCTGCCTACCAGCACATCCTAACAGCATCCTCCTTATCCGCACCCCCTCCCTCCCCCAGTCTCACCCAGGCAGGTGTCTTCTGCATTCCCAGGTGGCTGGAAATGGAGAAGGGAAGGGGGGGCCCATGGATAGCCAAGAGGGAGGGAGGCAGCTCGATTCAGGCACCGGAGCAGAGCCACACCCTCCCCAGGTGACACCTGTCCTGTTGGGGGCTTGGAGATGAGTTTGAGTTCTCCCAGGACAACACTCAGAGAGCCCACGTGTGGGTCCAGGTTATCCTCGGGCAGAGGGGACATGGAGAACCAGCCTGGCTCTGCTGGCCGGGCTCTGGAGCAAACATGAAGTTTCTCATAATGCAGATGCACACATCGATTTGCAACAGCTTTGGGGTTCAGGGAGCCGTGAACGGTTGCTGGAGTTCCCAGGGGTGGGGACAGGATTGGAGGTGCCCACGCTGGGCTGTGGCTTGGCTGAGTAGTGTCCCATTGTTTGGGATGAATCGGGGGGTTAGAAAGGCTACGGAAGAGAGGGTGGATGAATTGTATCCCCCCCAAATTCATACACAAGCATGCCTCGTTTTATTGCACTTCACAGACATTGTGTTTTGATCAACATAAAGGCAAGACCCTCCATCATCAAAAACATTAGGATTCACTGAAGGCTCAGATGATGTCAGCATTTCTTACCAAGAAATATTTTTGATTGAGGTAGATCCATGGGTTTTTTTAGGCATAATGTTATTGCACACTTCATAGGCTACAGTGTAGTATAAATATAACTTTTAGATGAGCTGGGAAACCAAAATATTAGTGTGATTCATTTTATGGTGCTATTTGCTTTATCGCGGTGGCCTGGAACCCAGCCCACAATATCGCTAAGGTATGGCAGGTTCTAACCCCCAGGATCTCAGAATTGGAGACAGGGCCTTGAAAGAGGTGACTAAGGTAACAAGAGGTCCTGTGGTTGGACTCTAATCTTGTAGATCTGGTGTCCTTAGAAGGAGAGAAAACCTAGACACAGACCCATTGCAGAGGAAAGACCATGTGGAGACACAGGGAGAAGACGGCCGTCCATAAACCATGAAGAGACGGCTCAGGAGAAACCAACCCCATGGTCAGACTTCTAGCTCCCCACTCCAGAACTGTGAGAAAATACATGTCTGTGATCTCAGCCACCCCGCCTGTGGGACTCTGTCATGGCCGCCGAGCAGTCTGAAACAGGTGACATAGCCGGCACCTGGACAAGACTCTGGGAAAGAATAGAAGGATCTTCAAGGGAATTTGGTCAGGTTTCCCACGTGGCATTCAACGGACCCGATAGTTTGTCCAGGACGTCTTTATCTCATGTGAGTGTGGAGCTGTGTCGGTTTAGGCAACGCAGAGTACATGCTGAGGATGGTCACAGAGAGAGGACTGAGCTTCCCGTGGGAAATCAGCACACACGTGAAGCAAGTGCGTGTGCACCCACACAGTTCCATGGGTGCTCGCTGCCCCTGAATGCCCCTCCCATCACGTCCCAACAGGTGGGCCCTCAGACCCACTCCCAGCCCCACCCATCCTCTTGGGGAGCTGGTGCGCCAACATGACCAGCCATCAGACCAGGATGAGGTCCATCAGCAAAGGCTCCCTGGACCTCATCTTAGAATCCTGAGGGACAACATGGGAAGTGGGCGGTCTTTAAACCTTTCCACGTGGGTCCAACAGGCCGTCAAGTGTGAGAATCATTGCTTGAAACGGTGATAGCGTGCCCACACACGCACACACGCGCGCACACACCTCTCACTCCTTCCAAACTTCCCAGGATCCCTCCTGCCGCCGGCCTCCTCTCCCAGCCTCCTTTTAGGACCTGCATTACCATTGTTGACCGTCACAAGCACCAATCTTCTGTAAGCAGCTGCAACACATCACTACCGTGACTTTCCTCATATCAGGAAAACACCACATTACACGGTAGATGGAGTCCCAGAGCAGAGCCCCGCACCTTAACCCTTGACCCCAGCTATCGTTTGCGCATGAACTTGACAGCGTCTCTCCATCCCTCAGCGCCGCCTTTCCTCCACGGCGATACAGGAATATTAAAACCTCACATCTGCCAGCCTAAGCAAAAATATATGCGCTGAATGCATTGAGCTGGGAAATAAATTTTGAAGGAACTTCAAGAGAATTAGATCTACAGCTTCCTATATTAGATCTCAGGGAATGCTTCAACCTTGCTGAATTAAAATACAGACGTGCGGTCCCATAATTTATGAAAAAATCTATAATATCGGTAGATTATTGTCATCTTTGTGGACGCGCGATCCTGCCTGGAGGTGCAGAGCCGGCCCGGGCCATCTTTCAAAGCCTCTCTTTGGGATTATTTATAGGGACACTGTGTGGGGATGGCCTGGGGCTTTTCATCAGACACAACAAATGCATCATATCTGTGCCATCTCTGGAGCACGGGGGCTATAAAACACCCACCTCCTGCTGCATGGTCCCACCTGAGCTTTTCTGCCTCGTCACGTGCCTCCAAGTCCCAATCTCTGAGCTTCCAGAGGAGAGAGAGAGGGGGGAGAGAGAGAGAGAGAGAGAGAGAGAGAGAGAGAGAGAGAGAGAGAGAGATGCTCATCCTCCTGGAATGGGGGCGTTGGGGCCCAATCAGTGGCTGGGATCCTCCCTCCCTCTGCCTTCACTCCTCCCCCAACCACAGGCCAAGCATAGTCCCTGGGCGGCCATGCACCCCCACCCCGGGCTCAGCACGCCCCACTCTGGTGGCTGGACCCAGTGGGCTCCTGCCTTTCATCCGCCCCATTTCCTACAGTTTTGAATTTGAATCCTTCCTCCAGAGTCTAGCCTCTGCCAACCTCTGGATGTCACGTGACCCAGAGCCAGGAGGCCATCCAGGTCCTCTCTACGGATGTGAAAATGCAACATCATTCTAGAGACCTCTATGTATTCCAGTGATTCATTCCGAGGGTGCTTGTTTACACAAACCTTGCCTCTCACCTCCTTGACTTAAACCTCCTGAAAGGGGGCAAGGCCACACCCCCTCCAACTTTCTGTCCCTCCCCCACACTCCCACACCCTCTTTCTGTCTGTCCCCCTCCCCCCCTGTGCCTGGCACCGAGTTGGCTCCAACACTTTACCGAATGTGCATGTTGCCGAAGACAGTAAACTCTTCTTTCTATAAAATTAGATTCACTTTCGAAAGCCAACATATAAGAACTTTATCTTTGGGAAATGAGAAAAGAGATGATATTTAAAAATCCAGATTTTAAGCCAACTTTTTAAAACATTAAAAAAATGTTCTGGCAACGTGGACCTGTTTAAAACCTGGACAACTGTGCTTTGTTGCCTTTTTAAAGAAAAAATAGATTGATAGGAATGTTAGGCCGTGGCCTTCCGAAGTTTTGGCAAATAACGCAGCACGCCTGCCACTTGGTCCCCACCAACACCGTGCTCTCCCCACGCCCTCTGTGCGCTAGCCGTCGCCCTCGCCTGGCCACTCTGGAGAACAGTGTACATTTTATTCTTTTTAAAGATGTTGAAAATTTGTTTTCTGTAAACTCTCTCTCCCTTTTCTCCTCTGTGTCCCTGTCTCTTCCTAAAAAGAACCTGTGTTTACACATGTGACCCCCCGATCTCACCTGGACACTCGGCGAAATCTCTCTCGTTTTTAAGAGCCGCCCGGCTGGTGTTGCTCAGTGGTTCGAATCCTGGTCAAGGGCACATGCCTGGGTTGCAGGCTCGATCCCCAGTAGGGGGCGTGCAGGAGGCAGCCGATCAATGATTCTCTCTCATCATTGATGTTTCTCTCTCTCTCTCCCTCTCCCTTCCTCCTTTTGAAATCAAAATATTTTAAAAATATTTTTTAAAAAAACAATAAAAGAGAAAGAAAAGAAGCTCCAGCCAGTAAGAGAGGAAGGGAGAGACAGACACGGACAGGTCAGCCCGTCGGCCACAGCTCTGTGGAGCTCCGTCCTGCCGCACCTTCCAGTGTCAAGTGTGGCAGCCCTACCTGAAGCTGCTGCTATTTTAAGGTTTAAGTGACTTCCTGTTTGTGGATGAAAAGGTCATCTTGTATCCTGCCGTCCCTTTTAGCCCAATTAAGTGTCCACGCCTGTGCTCGGGGAAGGACTGCCTGGGGTGTTCACAGAGCCAGCGAGCCAGCCCTTTGCAGCTCCGTGTCAGAGGAAAAGGTCAGTGGGGGTTGTATTCAAAGAGCCCGTCTCTGACGCCTCAACCCGGCCCCACGCTGAAGGCCACGCTGGGGGCCTGCTGACCGGGCTCCCATCTCAGCAGCCGCCTCGGCTCTCAGAATTGTGCTTGGAGTCTTCATTATTTTTCCCGTCCACACACCCCTGGCGAACTCCTCCAATTCACTCTCCAACAACTGTTCCCCAAACGGCAAGTTGGAGATTCTGCAGAGCCAATCCACTGGTCTGGTGCTATAGGCTGGACTGTGTCTCCCCCAGATTCATACAGTGAAGCCCTAACCCTCAAGGGGATTGTATTCGGAGACAGAGCCTTTAATGAGGTCACTGGGGGGTCATAAGGGTGGGGCCCTACTCCAATAAAACTGGTGCCCTTATGAAAAGAGAAAGAGTCAGTGGGGAAAGGGGTGTGCACCATGTGAAAACACAGGGAGAAGACAGCCTTCTACCAGCCGAGAAGAAACCAGCCCTGCTGGCTCCTTGATCATGGAGCTCCAGCCTCCAGAACTGTGAGGAACATTTCTGTTGGGTAAGCCCCACCCCTACCCACCCTGAGGGACTTTGTTATGGCAGCTCAAGCAGACTTGAAGGTTTGGGCGGGCCCACGGCTGAGGTTCTTTCTGTACTAGTATAAGGCAGTATAGTGACCCCTGAGCCCCCACCCTATTGGCACGTAAGTATCCCCTCCTGCTGAAAGCTGGGGATGGACTCAGCTCTCACCCCTTCCCCCCAAACCCAGAAGGCTGCTGGCAGCCAAAGGGAGCTAGCTGCCTCGCCGAAAGTCCACATACCTTCAGGTGACACACCCACCCCCAATTCATTCAGGCCCGCGTCCAATAAAGGCCCTTGTCCCACTTTGAAAGAACCCTGCAGGTCATCCATGCCAACCCCGAGCTTCCTGTGGATCAGCTGAGGCCTTTGTTCTGCCTGATTACAGCCCAAATTCCACCACTAAGGGTGGTGATGGTTTTTCTTCTTGGGCAGATTAACGAGGTGGACACCACTGTTCCTGCTCTCTCGTGGTTCCCAATAGAGTGTCTTCCCTGTATGAGGGGTTCTGCTGGGCAAGCAAACAGGGCAAAGACATGTGGGGGGGGCAGGGGGCCTGCAGAAGTGGGTGGGCTGAATGTAAACCACCACAATACATACCCAGGGGCACCCTCTACCTCACTACTTTGTACAGCATTTCCATGGTGATGGGAGATTTGTGTACACCACCTCTGAGTGGGCCGGATGCAAAGTGAATAGAATGCCAGAAACTGTACTAACCTCTTCTAAAAGGAAAGCAGAAATGATGGCCTAAATTGATCTGAAAAACCTGCATGTCATTTTGGTAATTTCAAGACTGCAAAATATTAGCATAAAAAGTGATCAGTTCATTCCTAAATTCAATATGAATGCTTGCTTTAACTAATTCCAAACACTAAATCATGCTAAAAATCCTTATTACCAATATTGTAGAATTAAGGGGCGGGAAGTCATTCAATTAAATTCAGTGAGCTAAATGAGTTTAGAAAAAAATTAATTTCCTAATTAAGCAGCTGAGGGGTGCAGCGCTCCCCCAGAGCAGCCAGAGCTCCCAGCCTTGTCAATGAGCTGTTCTGACTAAGGAAAATTGTGGAGACGAAGCTTACAAATGCAGAGATGCCTTCATCTGCTTGGATCCCAAAGGCAAGGCCATTTTCATCACAAGCGAAATTAACCAGAAAAACAGCTTTTGCAACCAGGGACGTACACGTCAAAAAATATTTGGGGGTGCCAACATTCTATTTAGTGGCCCTATTTTGGTCTGAACAGATGACATTCTAATAGCCAGAATGTCATCTATAACAATTTCCCTGCCCAAACATTAAAGTGTGGACAAACTCACAGCCCACTCTCCCATAAACACACCTCTTAGCAGTAACAGTAATGCAATTAGTAAGACCTGTGGGGGCGTGGAATCCTGAGGGTCCTGCGCATCCTTGGATCTCTAGGACCAGTGAAAAATACCTGTGACTAACTGAGGTCCTTGAACTATTGGAAGAGCAGCCGGCGGCATTGGGTCCGTAGAGCTGTGTTTCTTCTGGGAGTTCTAGAAGAGAATTTGTTTCCCTGTATTTTCCCCTCAAAGGCCCCCACAGTCCTTGGCTCAAGTCCTTGCATCGCTACAGCCTTTGCTTTTGCTGTCACATCTTCTCTGACCCTCTCCTCCCTCTTCTATCCTTTAAGGACCCTTATGATTACATTGGGCCCATTAGGTGGATAATCCAGAAAAACGGTCCCACATCAAAATTGTTAACTGGATCAGATTTGCAAAACCCTTTTAGGTCATGTAACGGAACAGGTTCACACAGAATCACATGTCGCAGAAATTGGGATGTGGACATATTTGCAGAAGTCAAAATTCTGCGGACCGCACTGCCCACATCCCACAGCTCAGAAATGAAAGAGCCCCCCTAATTGTAAATCCCCGTTCACGTACAAACAAACACACACACACACACACACACACACACACACACACACACACACACTGCCATCATGAGGCTTTGAACCATGAAAAATCCCAACTCTACTTAAAAATCCCAATGCTCCTCTCTCCGCCCCGCCCCTCAAGGTGTAAGGAAACATGAATGGCATGGATTCAGATATGAATAATCCAGACTGAAATGTGGGGTACAGCCAGCGGCTTTTCGGGGGCTTAGTTTCAGCTCCAAAATCACTAGAAGTCACCTAGAATGTCAAAGGTTCACCTGGAAATTGTTCCCTCAAAAAAGCTGCAGGAGACTCATGTATCAAAGAGTTTCTCTAAGTGTCAGACGAGCTGAGAATCTGATTCTCACTGTGCAACAGGCACAGTTAAGTTTTTCAGGTAAATAGAATGTATTATTTGTTCATAGCAATGGGACCCTGTCCTATAATTACAAAAATAAATGGGGACTAGTGTGGATGTCTGCCTCTGTCACCATCCCTTTCAATGTGCGAGGATGGAATTGTTCACATCTGATCCTATTAGTCGATATTAAAAGTATTATTTCCAAGGAGTTCGCTGACTTTTATGAAGATAAGAATTTGAAGATAATTGAGCTGGAACGGTTAAGCCGTGATGATGTGAATACAAGGAAAATAGATGCTCTTATTGCCCATGAAAAATCCGGGAGGTGAAAAGCGTTCGTAGGTAATGGTTATTTGATGTGGAAAGTACCCAGGTTCCTCCTTAGAAATGTAGTTTGGTAATAATACATTTCCATTTTATTAAAATTAGCTGCACAAAAAATAGATGATTATTGGGTACATCTCCAGACAAACTACAAAACCAATTTCAAAGGAGGATTTCAAAGGAAAAAATGTTATTAAGTTGGGAAACCAGGAAAGTTTTCTTTGGAAATTGTTTTAATTAATAACAGTTTCCAGTTTCACAGGTGATTTGCCTTTTGAATTATGGAAACTTGAACAATGACAGCTCGGTGTGTCTGCTCTAAAAATGCTAGCCTCCTGTGGAGTCACATTCGGACGAGTGCCGTCACTCGTGCGTGAACTTGACTTTCTTTTGGGAAGAGGGAGTCAACCGTGGCTTGTCTTCCACACCCGCCAACGGCGAAGCCAGAGCAGCAGACTCCCTGCTTGGGCTCGTTTGGGTTTCTCAGAACCGTAACCGTTTCCAGCTGGCTTAAGCCAAAAAGAAGGACTGACCGTACGGAGCAGGCTGCCTCCTGGCACCAGGGACACAGATCAAGTGATCACCAACGAAGGCTGGACTTGGGACCTGGAGGTCCCCAGGGACCACGAACCACTGGTGATTGCTTTCCACTTCCTTTCTTCGAAAACTGGCCTTGTCCGCTACTCAGGGTGGAGAAGATGGAAGATGGCCACCCACCAGCCCAAGTTCACAAATGTGCTTCCTACTACATGGGGTCAGTACACATGGTCAGGTTTCCCAGGAATTAGCCCAGCTTGGCCAGGTGTCCGCCCATGGATGGGTGGACTATGCCTGGGGGATATGGTCACATGACGGATGTGTGACATAGTCACATGACAGATACGGCTCCAGGAGGCAGCCCGGAGCCTGGCAGGCCAGCGTGTCCTCAAAGGGGGGACTGGTCAGCCAGCCTGTCAGTTCTTGACAGAAAGAAACTCCCACCTGGGCGGGCTCAGATTCTATCATCCAAAACCCTGGGGTTCATTCGGGCAGTGTTACTGAAGTAAAGGAATTGGCATTTGGGGCAGAAGGGCGGCCCATCGGTCAGGACAGCCCATGTGCCGCAGGGTCTTTAGGGAGCCCTGGTCCACCCAGCGAGCGCCCAGCCGGCCACTGTGTCTGCAGCGCCTCCTCGGAGCACAGCAGCATCCTGTGGAAAGCGCTGCAGCACAGTCCACGCTTTTCCAAACACGCAGGGGCGGGTCCCCAGCCAAAGGCACAGGCTGTGAGCACAGGCCGCCGACTCTGCCAGCCCACAGGCCCTGCGACCCTCAGCAGACACCCTGAGAGCCCTGAACCGGCTCTTCGCCATCCAGAAAACAAGTGAAATACCTTCCCCCACAGACCTATGTGAAGATTAGGAAAATCCGGGGTTGGGTTGAGTGGTAGGAAATGTCTGCTTCTGTGGGGCAAACGGCGGAATATCTGCAGCTTCCCGGGCTTCAGACCAACATTGGAAGGCTCCGCATGGTGCCTGGCATGGAACGAAATACAACCTGCATCCTACGAGGGTTGTGCAAAATACAATTTTTAAAAGTTCCAGGTGGGAACATTGTCTCCCACTCCCAGCCTTGGACAGACTATAGCACAGCCATGAGCTGAGGAACAAACCATGTGGGGAGCAAGCAGCCTGTGGGGACATTTTAGTTCCACACCATCTGTGACAGCTCATGACAACTGGAAGGGCAAAGAGAAGGTATGGTCCCCGTGGCATCTTAGAGATGATGGGCATCTGTCCTTAGGTGTGGAAGGTTCTGGAAAAAGCTCATACCTGCAATAACAGCGGGCAACCAGCGGGCTGGGGCTGAAGGAGCTCTGGACTTGGAGATGGTTTTCATTTTTGCTTCAGCCTCACCTTTTGCATAACTTTGCATAAAAAATAACTTTTATTTCAATCTCCCCGAGTCCCTAACCTGTCACTTGTGTACAAATAGTGCCCTCGGAGCCTTGCTGGCCAGAGGTCAGGAAGCACAGAGAGTGTTGTGCCTGCGTATAGAGCGCTGGGATTCTCCTCGGCACTTTTCCTGGCAGTTAACTTTTAATTAAGAGATTAAAAAAAAGACGTTAATTATCAGTTAACAAATGTCAATCTATTCTGACAAGGAAATTAACATGTTCCTCAAAGGCCTCCGTACTTCTTACAGCTCAGGAAAGGGGTAAGAATAAAGTGTACCTCTGCCCACACTTCCCTTCTGACGTGGGGAAATGTGGGTTCGAGAGCCACGCCCACCCCGGGTGCCAGGCTCGAGCTGTAAGGGCCGCATCAGAGAGAACCCGAGGAGGATGGGCACCCAACGCCCACGGAAAGGCAGCTGTCGGTGCGCTGGAGACAAGATGGATTTCTTCATGCACCAGAGGCTCAAAGAAAGTTCTTCCCAGCCCGGCCGGTGTGGCTCAGTGGTTGAGCATCAACCCATGAACCAGGAGGTCACGGTTTGATTCCCGGTCAGGGCACATGCCCTAGGTGTGGGCTAGATCCCCAGTGTGGGGCATGCAGGAGGCAGTCAATCATTGATTCTCTCTCATCATTGCTGTTTCTATCTCTCTCCCTCTCCCCTTCTCTCTGAACATCAATAAAAGTATTTTTTATGAAAGAATTCTCCCCAGGTGGGAAAACAGGGTTCTCATCTCTCGTGGCCCAATGGTGATCACACAGGCAGCGCCTCCCAGCAGAGAACAATGCCTTCCGACTGCTCTTGTTGGGTGATTTATACCTGTGATCCCCAAGACCTCCTTCTGAGATGGTCCCCTTTCTTCCAGAACGGGCATTTTCTTTCCCTCCTTTCTTCCTCGGGAAGGAACATTACACTGGTATCTCTTACGTGATAAGAGCAGTCAGTGAGCCACTGAGAATGGCAAGTGGAAAGTTCAAAGGTGTTCAGCATCTCAGATGAAATCCTGCTCCCAGATAGCTGTGCCAGACCTCTGGGAGGCCATCAACCCCACGAATAAATTAAAACGTGGGTCCAATCTAGCAAAACAAAATCTTTTTTTCACTTGCAAGACCCCAATGTAGGTTTTGTTTTAGCTCCTTCCCAGGACCACGAGCACATTTTGAGGTCACAACACTGAGGAAAGGGGTGAGGGGGAAGCTTTGCAGAGGTGAGGCCGGAGACGGTGCCCACCCACTGTGGCCACAAGGCCTCTGACCTCGAGATGAGGGGAAACACGTCCCCAACTGGCCTCACCTCTGCGGGAGAATCAGAGATTCAAAATGGGAAACAAAATGGAAAAGCGAAGAGTGATATGTAGGATACAGGGTGACACTGTGGTCTTAACTTCATCATATGCCCTAATACCTTACAAATGTGTGGCCTGGACACCGCGGCCCCTGGTCCCATCACTGGGGAAGCCTTGGAGTGGTGTCCTGCTCCCTGCGGGCAGAGGGAGCCCCGTTCACAGCCAGAGAGGTGGCACCTGGTGGAACCTGCCTGGGAAGAAGCCAGAGCTCCTGGCACAGTGAAGCCAGAGTTCATCGTTTCGCAAGAAGCAATGACGAGGTGATGTAACAGGAGCGACACCCCTTTCATGGGGCGAAACCAACTGCATTGTCTCCCAGAAACAATGGCGCTCACCTTGGCCGGTGTCCCTGCTTTGCAGGTGAGCTAGGAAGGCTGGCGGTGAGGCAGAAGCAGAGGCGGGCGTCGGCTTTGCACACCCCTGGGAACAGTGCCGAGCCTGTCACCTGCCAACCAGGAGGTGCTCCAGATTCTAGACTCGCGAAGGAACCACAGTGGAGAAAACCCCGTCCTCCTAAGGGGCGGAGAGGAGTCTCCTGGAATCCACCTGATCCTTCAGCGAAGAAACTACATGCCTCCCCCCACAACCCCCATCCCGGGTGGTGCAGAGAAACAAACCATGAAGTCCTTGTGATAAAGACGGCACGGACCCCAACACTTCACTGGGAGCTGATGCAAAGGTTCAGAGCCCTCCTCGCTGCCTCCAGGCCCCTTGATGAGCTATATGCTTCCCAAACCAAATGAAAACGAGTGAAGTACGCAGCGTCCCTGAAGCTTGAGTAAATATACAATCCTGAAAAACGTGACTGCTCTAACTTAAAGTGCGTTTCCTTCTTATTGTTCATGCCCTACATCCTTAAATCCTTTCTTCATACACACTGTCAGCTGGAACTTTGTGCATCATCCCTGCTCTATTATAAAGGCCTTATTTTTACATGACTCTCAACTTGGACAACTCCCTCACACAAACCACACAAAAACATACAAACAAAAACATCTTGTGGAGATGAAGGTCAGGCTTTCAAGGTCAGGAGGCCAGTGTCCTAAGTGTGGGGCATGGACTCTGGAAGGGCTCACAAGACCTTCATGACCCACGAAAATGGAAATTCTGACCCATTTTATTGCCCCGGAAAGGATGGAGGAGAGGCTCATTCGTCATTCAATGTACAGATGTTAATACTCAGCACCCATGCGAGTGATATGTAATGAATACATACAGCGTGAAAAGCCATGGAGGAGGTAGGCGATGGACCTCACCCTAGAAAAGCCAGCATCTCATTAGTGTCAGTAGAACCCCCACAAACAGCTGGAGGACAAGATGAAAATCGCCAAACGAGAGCTGTAGACAGTTATGCTGCTGTGTGGACCTTTTTCCTGTGAAACTTTAAACAACTTTGAACCTAAAAACAAAAACGGTCAAAGATTACAACAAACACTTATGCACCCTTGACTCCAATTCACCAATTGCTAACATTTCCCCTCAAAAAAACTCTGAGATGGTACACACTTTCTTTCAGAACAGAAGAAAGGGAGACTCTCTCTCTCTCTCTCTCTCTCTCTCTCTTTCTCTCCCCCTCTCTATCTGTCTCTGTCATTTGAAAGTAATTTGAAATCATTATAACATTTCATCCCCAAATGTTTTATCCACAAACATTTCTTCTGAGAAAAAGGATATTTCCTACATAACTTGAACATCATGATGACACCTATAAAAATTAACATTGATAAATACTCTTATCGAGTATACAGTGCATAACCAAATGTCCCAGTCAGCCGAGACCCTACCAAGGGTCCTGCAATGTATTATCATTGTGCCTCTGTAGTCTCTTTTTGCCTAGAACAAAAACCTTGCCTATGTTTTTGGTTTTGTGTTTGTTTTCATTTGTAACGTTTTTAGAGTCCAGCCCGATGCTGTGTAGACTGGCCTACAGTTTGAATGTGCCTGGTTGTGTCCTCATTGTTAGATTCAGGTTAAGCCCTGGGCCCAAATGCTAAATATTTGATGCTCTTCCCTTGCGTCAGAGCAGGAGCCCGTGAAGTCAGCTTCTCCCATGACCCTGATGACAGAGGCTGGGCTGGAAGGGAAGTTTCCCCTTGTAATTAATACTAACCGAGGGAGGGCTACTCTGCAGCCCTGTGACTACCCTGCTCCCCAACAACTTTCCACCTCAGGCCTGCACCTGGCGCAGTCACAGTGATAACTGCAAAATAATGGTTTTGTAGCTCCATCGTTTTCCACCTCATACTGGCTCCTCCTTTGTTCTGTTTTGCACTGACTGTGTGGGTTTGAAGGAGGGGGGATCTATAGCTGAGGTGATAAAGGAAACTTCAGGAAGGAGAGGCATTGGAGATGTGGAAGGAAATTGGAAAGGCTCCATTGGGTGCCTTATATCAGGAAACAGATATGCAAATCCAGACAGGGTGTCCTGGCTGGGCTCAGTGATGGTGACGCTGCTTTCTCAGTCTTCCGCTGAGACACACAGGTGAGGAGTCACGTTGTGGGGGCGGGGGGGGAGTGGGGCTAGAACTGTGTCCACTGCTGGGGCACCAGGTTGCTGGGGTCACAAGAGAAGGTCAGGTTCTGGCCTTGAACCCCTTGGCTTATCTGGGCCAAGTACCCCCACGTTTCTCAGACACACAACTGCAGGGCACATGTGCTTAGTACGTCATCCCAAAGCGTCAATGTTGAGTGTTTGGGGGAAATAGACATTTTAATACGAAAACAAGTAGGACTGTGATAAGAATGCAAATCATAAGCAAAATGTGAAACTGGAATACAAACATTTTGTGCTTTGGGTAAGATGATCCAGGTCTTTCCCCAGAAGCCCAGGGACACACATCTCCGCTCCCTACTACCAAGACAACTCTGAGAAACACTGTCCAAAGCCAGTGAAGCAGCAAGTGGCCACAATGTCAGGACCAGGGAGGAGAAATGGATACTGGGCAGACTGGATTATACAAAAGCAAGCTCAAAATTGACTGAATATTGACCTCTTTGAAATCAGCGTGTGGTCACATGAAGGGAGAATTACTAACAATTCATCTTTAAACATTTTGTTTCTTATAATCAACACCCTTCTTGGTAGAGAGGGCTGTAACATGGCTTCTTTGTCTTACCGGAGATAACCAGAATACTTCATGGATTGTTAGTAAAGAGAAATCAGGTTCGAACGTTTTTAGGCTTTCATTTTAGGGTTCTTATTTTAGGGTTCAAGTTCTATATTTTGCAGAGAGAGAGAAGACTTTTTTAAAAAAACCCAATCAAATAGAAGAAGTATTCCAAAGTCTTATCAGGATTTGGAATCTGGCCCATCATTTTATAAAACAGAGAAAAGAAACCAATGCTTTAAATAGAACAAAATTAAGTCATTCTTTTTATGGAATTTTTGAAAATCCAAACTCAGAGGGCTCAGATTTAGTTAAGCTACCAAAAAGTGAAAGCCAATAAAGCCTGGAAATGTAGATTTTTAAGAAGTAGAAAATATGCTAATTCTGATCATTACAAAGCAGGAAACCTCTTTGGATCCACCTGTCCCTTTTAATTCTGGGCTCTCTGAAATATTTAGTTTATTGCCTCTTTGGAACCAAAGTCTCAGCCAGCAGCTGAAATGTTAATGATGTTAGAAAGCACTCCAGTCACCACTGTTTCTGCCCGTGGAGCGTGTTAGGTGACAGACGGCATCCTCACGAGGGAGAGCTGTTCACTCCAAGAACCCGGAGCCTCTAACACCCAGAGCAGCTGATCCCCGAGCTCCTTGGTCCTTCCCACTGGGAACGTGTGTCAGGACGTGTGCAAGGTGACCAACTGGGTGTAAAACTCCACCCCACCTCACAACCAGCCAGTCCTAAACCCAATCTCAACTGAGTCCTTCTCGTACTTTCTTTCCTAGTGTTTATCAGTTGATAGGTGTGTGTTATTTGTCTGAGGTATGTCTCCTCAACTAGACTGTCAGTTCCATGGGGCTGGGGACCATGCTCCTCGTCTGCCCCTAAGTACCCAAGACAAGCATGTGCTGAATGAATGAGCATGCGAATGGCTCCCAGGTGACAACCCTGTCTGAGACTTCTTCTTGCCTGGCATTGGTGACTTGGTAATTGGCCTACCATCCAGCTGGATTTTTATGTAACCAAGTGGGTCGGCTTGAGACTCTGGCTTCCTGTAAATCCAGTCATTCACCAGCTAATGTTCTCTGAGCCCCGTCAGGCTCCAAGCGCTATGGCTGGAGCTGGGGAGACAAAGACAAACGGGACCCAAACAAATGTGAACGCATCAACCAAATCAAAGCCTGTGACAACCATTTCTTCTTGGGGCAAGTACATTGCTGCTTTCATTATTAAAACACAACATGGGAAAAGGGAGAAATGGTCAACTTAAGAAGACAAACAGAATAGAGACTCCTGAATTTCTTATACACAGGGACCCTCAACAATCAAATAACAAATGACTTTAATTTCCAACGCCAGCGCCTATGACTGGTAGCTGCGGGTTAAGAAGCCACTACCAGGCTAAGTGGAGAAAGGCCACCATCACTTAGTGAGTCGGCCATGGGTGCCACATGCCATATTTTTTCAGTCCAGCCCTAGGATACAGTCATCCCTCCAGGGTTGGCATGAAGAAGGTCGGGGGAGCATGTTCTGACCCTGCCTTCGCACAATATTGGGCAGTTTAATTAGAGTGATTAGCTCCTATCCCAGGTGTCCGCTTGGTGAGTTCATGCGGCACTTCCAGTACCGTTTCGTAGAGTCTATTGGAGGCAATGACTCTGGGATGGAGACATTGCAAGTGGCCTTTGCTCGGGTCCTAATTTATGATTATCTGGTAGAGTAACATTCCTCTACGTTTCCCAACACATGCAACAGAGCCCAAGGCATTCCTGATTTAAGTTATGCCAAAAAGATTCCCTGTGTCAGCCCCCCCGCCATGGCATACAGTCCTTTCATGTTCCGTTACAATCATTCATTTATTCATCTGCAAGTTCTGTAAAGACAGGGACAATTTTTAACTTATTTTTGCTTCATCAACCCCAGAATAGTGCCTGCTACATAACAGATTCTTATTAAATGTTAATTCAATAAATGAACTGAAAATCTTACACCAAAAAGATGGAAATGTTGGTTCAGCAATAGCAATATCTTTATATTTGAAAAATGGCCAACACCTTGTATTTCTGAGTAGTAGAAAAAGTGAGGCAAGACATCTCTGAGTTGGGAAGAAAAAATATTTCTGTTTGATGTTATGCAAAAAGATAGTATTATAACCACTGCTTGTTATACATATATATATATATATCAAAAATAATACAAAATTCTGTGATGTTCAAATATATAAAGAGCAATAATGGGGAAGTCAAAAACAACAATAACAACAAAGAACCCAATTTAAAAATGAGCAAAGAACGTGCTAGATATTTCTCCAAAGAAGATGTCCAAATGGCCAATAAGCACATGAACACATGACCAACCATTGGGGATACGCAAATCAAAATCACAATGAGATAGCACTGCACACCCATTAAGGCTATTCTTTTAAAAAACAGAAAGTAACAAGAAATACAGTATTGCTGATGAGGCAGAAGAACTGGAGCCCTTGTGCACTGTTGGTGGGAATGTAAAATGGTGCAGGTTCCGTGGAAACAGTATGGGGGCCCCTCAAAATATTAAACATAGAATTACCACATGACCCAGCAATTCCACTTCTGAGCATATACACAGGAACTGAAAGCAGCGACTCGACACATATTTGTACACCCATGTTCACAAGAACCAAAGCGTAGAAACAACCCAAATGGCCCTTCATGAATGCATGGATGAAAACATGGTGTATATATACAATGCAATATCTTTCAGCCTTCATAAAGGAAGGACCTTCTGACCCATGTTCCAACCTAACAACCTAGAAGAGCTAAGTGAAGTGCGCCAGACACACAAAGACAATATTATGCATGATTCCACGCCTATGAGCTACGGCGAGTAGCCAGATTCGTGGAGACAGAAAGCAGGGTGGTGGCTGCCAGGAGCCGGGAGGGAGAGGGAGAGTTAGTTTAATGGGGACAGAGTTTCCATTTGGGAAGATGAAAATGTTCTGGAGACGGATGGTGGTGATGGTTGCATAACGATGTGAAGGTACTTCATGCCACTTAAAAATTATGAGGATGCTACATTTTATGCTACGTGTATATTGCCACGATAAAATAAAGATATGGTTAAGAAGAAAAACTGCATGCCCTTAGGATGATGCTATTTCGCCTCTGGGGAAGTGTCCTCCATGTTTCACCACAAACACATGACATGACCCATGTCGAACGCTGTCTGCGGCAGCCCTGTTTGTCACAGTGAAATAGTGGACGCCGTGAGAGCACCAGCGAAACAGATGATCGTTCCAAGCGCGGGATGGAAAATTCTGCAGCCATAAAAGTGAATCAAGCTAGTCTCTTTGTACTCACATGGGAATTTCCCCAAGATAAATAATTGAGTGAAAAAGCAAGGTGCCAAGCAGAGTGCACTGTATGCTCCGGTTTGCTTCAAACCTGGGAGGAACCTGTCCTTGAATTGCGTGTATGTGCACAGACTTCTCCTGGGAGAACACAGGAAACCGATGGACATTGTTGCCTGTGAAGCTGAGGTGAGGCGTGCGGGAAGAGATGAGAGAGAGGGGGGGGTCTTCTGACGCATCCCCTGTTTCATTTTTTAGTTGAGAACCATGTGAATGCACTGTCTTCATAAAGATTGCTGGACACCACTTTTTAAGATATAAAGAAGCTGTTCCAACAAAAACAAAAAGTGATTGTGGGAAGTTTCACTTCTATTGAACATTTTACTCCTATTGATACACTGTGTTTGTTTCCTGGGGCTGCCATAACTAATTACCACCACAAACCAGTTCATAAAAATCAGAGACGTCAAGGTGCCGGCAGGCCACACTCCCTCTGCAGGTTCTCACAGGGCGCCTTCCTTTTCTCTCCCAGCTCCTGCTGGTCCTGGCAGCCCTCAGGCCCCTTGGCTTGTGGCTGCATCACTCCAGTCTCTGCCTCTTTCCCCACAGGGTCTGCTCCCTGCGTGGAGAGCTGCAGGGGAGACTGGAGGATATTTTCTCCTTAAGGATAATGAGAAGCCATTGGATAGCCTGATAAAAGGAATAAATATTCTCTGGTTTACATCGGTGGAGACTCCTTGCTGTTTGGGCTAGAGCTAGAATGGAAGTGAGAAGAACAGTGAAAAGGAACTTTCTTTAGCTGAGAGGTGAGGGCTTGTGCCAAGATGAGAGCTGTAGGGTGAGCCACGTGGCTGGGCGTGGGAAGTATAGTGTGGACGCAGACCGGGCAGGACTTCTGAATGCATGTAGAGGTGGTAATGACGGAGAGACACAAATCAAAAATACCTTTTTTTTTATTTTTCATTTTATAGTGGGGCACTTTAACTGTTGGGGACTCTTTGCTTTGAGAAGCTTCGTGGACCTTTAAGCAGAGATGTCAAGGGGGCAGTTGTATCCAGGAAGTTGGAGCTCCTGGAAAAAATCAGGCATGATGATAAATTTGCAAGTCATCATCATCCCGATGCTATTTAAAGACATGGGAGCAGAACAAAGCACCCAAGGAGAAAATGTAAACAGAAGGAGAGAAGGCCCGGCACCGTGTGTTCTTCAGCACGTGACCTGGTAAAAACAAGTAACAGAGAAGGCCATTTGAGGGAGGAGGGAAATCAAGAGAATGAAGCGACATGGAAGTCAAAGAAAAAAAGGGTTTCTGAAGAAGGAAGTGGTCTACTCTACTCAGTCAACGCTGCCTAGAGGACCAATGAGAGAGTCCGTGTGGCGCTCCCGGACCTTGGCGAGGTGGCTGGCGGTCATCAGTGCCCTTGGCACCAGCCACTTCCCTGCTGTGTCGGGGACAGAGCTGGACTGAGCTGAAAAGAGAACAGGGGAGGAGGGGGCGCTGTGCATACAAAGGGCGGCTCTTAGCAGGAGCCTGGCACATAGTAAGCTCCGGTAAATGCTATGACGCAGCATTATCATCACAAGGCATGTCTCGTGTGCGGCTCCACGTGACACCCATGCTGTAGATTGCTACAGGTAGAAATACCAAAGTCAGCGTGCACTCCATCAGGAAGAGGGGGCCAGCAGGGGATCATGACCAGGACAGATTGACCTTTTTTTAAATAAATAAATAATGTAAATTTCTATTTTAAGTCATATTAAAAGATGTTTGGTAAAAACTACAAGAAAACTCATGGTGTAGACACAGGAGATGATGGAGGCTTGAGTCCTGCTGTGCCCGCTGGGTCCTGGAGCGAGTGGGAGGCAGGGGGACGGTCAGATGGAGGGTTTTCCTGGGTGGGTAGACTGAGGGACACACTGGCTGGAATATCTTTCCCAGATGAAGGAGTTGTTCTGTGAATAGTAGCTTCCCTTCTTTTCAAAGGAAGGAGCTCTTTATTTTTTTTTAATTTTTAAATCTTTATTATTGAAAGTATTACATATGTTCCCCGCTTCCCCCATTGACCTCTAGTCCACTTCGTATGCATACAAGATCTTTGTTGACCCACCCTCCCTCCCCCACCTTCCCTAAGTAGCTTTTTAACATCACATGCCCTGATGTCCTGGCAGTTCAGCGATGTCATCAGAAATGAGAGATGCTAGCTCCTAATTGGAAGGTCGTGCTTGGTGACCTAACCTGCAGGCTGTGACAGCGTGATACCAGCCCATTCTGTAAGTGGGAGGAGGAAACACCTTCTTCAGCCATCATGATATCCAAAAACTCTGTGGGTTTGCCCTGGCTGGTTTGGCTCAGTGGATAGAGTGTCGGCCTGCGGACTGAGGGGTCCCAGGTTCGATTCCAGTCAAGGGCATGTACCTTGGTTCCGGGCACATCCCCAGTAGGAGGTGTGTGGGAGGCAGCTGATCGATGTTTCGCTCCCATCGATGTTTCTAACTCTCTATCCCCCTCCCTTCCTCTCTGTAGAAAATCAATAAAAAAATATTTTAAAAAATAATAATAATAACAAAAACTCTGTGAGTTCAGCAGAAAACCAAGGGAGCAAGCAAGATGCCATGACCTCTGGCCCCTCTGAGCCCTGTGGTGGCAGCTGACCATCCCCATCAGATGCTCCCCCTTGAACTCGAGTTCTGCTGCACTGGGATGTGTTCCAGGTGTCAGCCCAATCCAGCATCACCGCCTTCCATGGCCCCACAGAGACCCTTCACCCCAGGAACCCACTGATGTATTTGTCTGATAAATAATTAATCATGTAGAAAATTGAGAACATCTCTCTCCATTCCCCTGTCCAAGCACCTGAGGTGTAGAAGAGATGGGTTCATTGAATCATAGACTTAGATACTCTCGCCACATTCTGCCCTTTCCTCACTCATTCAATAAAATGATATTGAACCCCTGTCATATACCAGGGGCTGTTCCAGCCAGCAACCACCAAACAGCAACACACAAGACAAGCTTTAGGGTCCTCATAAAGTGGCAGAAACAGACAATAAGCTGGCAAAGGAATGTGTCTATAGTATTCATTTCAAATACTAATAAATGCAATCAAGAATAATACAGCAGTGAAGGAACAGAGGTGCCAAGAGTGGGAAATGGAACAATTACAAATACAGCCATCATGGAGGTCCTGCCCCTGGAGGTGCCATGTTAGCACTGATGTGAATGAAATGAGGGAGAAACCCAGTAACTATCTGGGGAAAGAGCCAGGATTCCAGGGAAAGGGTACAGCAAGGATACAAGCTCCAAGGCCGGGATGAGCCTGGCACGCTCTAGAAATTTCAAGAAGACCATTGTGGTTGGAGCAACATGGGAGAGGAGCAGGAGAGAATTCATAGTTACATGAACGTCATGCAGAGACTGTGGGCCACAATAAAGGAACTGGATTTTTTTTAATGGGTTGAGAAGCTTTTAGAGGCTTCAGGGCAGGAGAATGGAATGATCTGATTGTTATTATAAAATATCATTGGGTTATTTTTTGGAGCAGACGCAATTGGGAGACCATTGCTGGTCAGAGAGGATGGCGTCTTTGACAGGGTGCTAGCCATGGAGGGCATCTCCGTTTCCATTGCTGCTGTGAGACGTTAGCACAAACTCAGTGCCTTAAAACAACAGTCATTTATTAGTTTCCAGTCTGCAGGTCAGAAACCCAGAACCATCTGGTGATGTCAAAACGAAGGTATGGGCAGGGCTGCAGGTCTCTCTGGAGGCCCTCGGGAAGAACCTACTTCCTGTTCATTTACACTGTTGGGATTCACTTCCCTGTGGCTGCAGGACCAATGTCCCAGTTTTCTTGCAGGCGGTGACATGAGGGCTGTTTCCAGCTTCTTCAGGTGCACATTCCTTGGCTCCTGACCTCTCTTCTTCACCCTCAAAGCTAGCAATAGTGGGAGTTCTTCTCACGTCATCTCTCTGGTCTGTCTTTCTGCCTTACTCTTCCACGAAGAGCTCATGATCTAGAATATGTAACCTTAACCACATCTGCACAGGCCCTGTTGCCAGGTAAAGGGACATGTTTCTGGAGATTTGATCATGGACACCTTTGAGGAGGGAGGCATTCTTCTGCCAACCACAGAGGTGGTGACGACAGGTGGACTCCAGATGTATTTGAAGGATATTGCCAACAAGACAATGGACTGACCTGGCAAGCAGTGGGTTTGGGGAGAAGCCTAGGATTGATATGTTGATTTGAGGTGTCTAGTCAACATCCAAATGAGATGCTAAGGGAATTGGATAACAAGTCTGGAGTGTAGGAGGGAGGTCAAGGGTAAATATAAAAACATGAAACGGTCAGCTTAAGCCTGGTTTTTAAAGCCATGAGTGAAAATGTGAAACCTCCCAGGGAGACTGTAGACAGAGAAGAAAATCAAAACCTCTGTCCAGAATGAACTGACATTTAGACGTCATAAGAAGAGGAGAATTTTTTTAAAAGACAAAAAAAAAAAAAAAAAAAATAGAAAGAGAAGGTAGTGGAGTAGGAGGGGGAGGATGGAGCTTCATGGAATCCCAAGGAAGGATCGCAGGAGGAAGTGACCAGTTGTATCAAATGCCACCAACGGATAGGGCACTCTGAAGAAAGCACAGTGTCCACTGAATTTGACAAGATGTCTGACGGATCCTAATTTGTACCCCACATAGAGGTCCATAGAAGAGAATGTGTGAGCGAGTGTCAATTTCCAGGCCTGTGACAATTAGTTAAAATTCTAGCTGACTTCTTTGCCACACTTTTATGGCAGAGGTGACCTCCTGTCCTGCCACAATGCTTATGTCCCGCCTTTTCTGGGGAAGGGGGTCTCTCCTACTTGATTGCCCATAAGCTTAGCTCTCTGACTGATGGGTTCAGGAAAAGCTATTGATTTGGTGGTTTCTCTAGCTTTTTCTCATTAAAGTCCGAGTGACGTTCTTTCTCGCTTCCTACATCCCAGGCCCAAGTGGACCCATGTCCAGTTTTCAGTGGCAAGTCTGCTGCATCAAACTCAACACCAGCAAAAACGCCTTTTGCAAACAAGACGGTGGCCAGCACAGCCCCCTGATGACCAGGGAGCTCTGAGGCCGCTGATCGTCCTCCACTGCTCAAAGGTTTTCAGGAAATACACAAACATCCAGTTAAGGGGGCCAACAGGTGGAAAGAGAAGTAACGGATACCTAAGCATGGTAATTTCCGATCCCTCTCTTCCCTCGGCCAAACCCCTTTAGAAATGAAATGTGACTGAGGACTTGGGGAATGCAGGGGTATTCTAAAGCTAAAAGGACATTCACAGGCAGGTAGACTCAAGTCTCTGACCCTTTCAGATGCAACACTGATTAGAGTAACAACCATTTCTCTCTGCCCATCTTACTATTCTGAAATGAAATTCATAGACAGCATCACTCACCTCTATAGCTCCATCTCAAGACAAAAACCCCACACCATGCACTATGTGATGGAAAGGAGAGAAGGAGTTGCCACGCTTCTTCAGGAAAGGGCCAGCGAGTACGCAGTTCAGGCTCTGAGGGTCACACAGCCTCTGTCTCAGCCGCTCAGCTCTGTTGTGGGGCAGGAACGTTGCCACAGACAAGACATCATTCTCGGCTGGGTTCCAATAAAACTTCACTTGTGGACCCTGAAGTCTGAATTTCATAACATTTTCACGTCATAAAACATGCTTCTTTTGATTGTATTCCAGCCACTTAGAAATGGGAGAACCATTCTTAGCTCGTGGGCCACATAAAACCAGGCAGCAGGCTGGACTGGCCTCTTGTGGGCTACTGTTTGCTGACCCCTGTGGTAGACACGAAACAAGTGTCTCTCCCTCCCCTTGTTCTTCACACACACACACACGTGCACACATACACACTAAATGCACATACATGTACACACACACGCACCCTGCAATTGTGAGGACGCAGAGGCATGGGCGAATTCTCTCACCGCCTGTTACCGCCACAATCCCAGCCTTCGACTTGACTACATTTCACCGAATCCAGTCCAATTTGCACTTTTTGAGGGAAAAAATGAAAGCTAAATCAGCTGTAATTTTCTAAATTAGTTTTTGATTTAGGTGATGATTTGCTATTATTTGAACTGCCTCAGACTTTATTAGCCATGAAATTAAAGCATCGTATTACCAGTTGTTCCCAAAGTGTTACCTTATGAAATATCATACATTCTTCAGGTTTCTGAAAAGAAACTCGATCAATTCATTCCGAGCTCCACTTCTCCCCACAGGTTTACTGGAATCTTCTAGATAATCTGCTTGATTCACCTGGTACGATCATGAGGGTGGGCAGCAGTGTCTCAGCCCGCAGCCAGGGCTGGGCAATAATTCTCACCAGCCTTCCACCAGCTGTGGGCTCAGAACTCCTTGCATGTTTAGAAATAACAGCACGCATCCAACAAAAGGGGGAAGACAAGTGTGGGATGGCTGGCAGCTCAGGGCCCAGCCTGCCCCTCCATCTCTGCATTTGTCCAGGTCGGGCTGAGGGGTGGGAGTTAGACCTTCAGGAGTTTGGTGAGTCCCACCCCCACCCCTGAGGCCATCGCCCTGGCATGATTCACAGTCTGTGCTGGGTGAGAATTAAATATTTACCGCCTGCAGAGGAACGCGCTCCCTCCTGTGTCTGCCTCAGCCGAACAGCTGGGCCATCTCAGATGAGCAGGCAGGGGTGTGTGTGCGTGTGTGCGTGTGTGTATGTGTGTGTGTGTGTGTGTGTGTGTGTGTGTGTGTGTGTGTGTGTGTGAACATCTCGACAAAGGTAAGTGCCAGAAGGGATTTTAGGGGTCCACCATCCAATCCCTTTGTTCTACTCATGTGTCATTGAAGTCATGACCGACTCAGATTCAATTACAGCCAAATGCCTTTTCTCCAGTAGTGTCCCAGGGAAATGGATTCATCCCTAAGGAGAGAAAAAGTGGAACGCTGTTAGGCAAACCATCTCTTTGGGACTGTACAACCTTCTTCATCCCTCGATTTCTGTTTCCTGAATTTTGCCAGCTTCTCCTGGCAGGGCATCTCCTGCCTGCCCCTCCCTCCACATCCATGCTCTACCCTCCTCCATCCATATGGGCAACCTGGCCTCTGGCTCTGGGTGGGCATGATGAATGGGAGGCATGAGGAGGGGATGGGGGCTGGGCTGGGCTGAGATGCCAGAGTCTGTGTCACTCCAACTCCCTCCCTGCCAGGTTTCCAGGGCTTGACTGTGTCCCTCCACCTAAGGCCCCATAGCTGTCAGCGACCCTCTCCATACAGGTCTAGCCCCTCTCCCCACCCATCAGTTGGTGGATGGTAACAGCTCCTCAGGCCCACGGGTCCTGCCTAGGCCTGCTGGACCACACATCCACCCTATCCTGTCTATTACATCCTCCTTCCTTACTGTCTTGCCTCATTTCTTTGGTCTCTGAAGTCTTCTTGTCCTTCGCTGTTCCACAGAGATGTCTACCTCCCTCTTCATGCAGGATGGAGTGTTTCCCCACCGACATCACAAGCACTTCGGTGGCAGATTGCACACTGACCCAGCGTCTCCTGCATGTTCTGCAGCATCCATTCACCTTGTAGGTCACCCAACTCCTAGAAACTGGCAACCCCACTTCAATGCCCCAATGGTTTTCCAAGGTCAGGGCCTCAGAGAACAAAGGAAGTGATTTCATTCAAGATCTCCAATTATCTTCGCTGTGTTGACATTGCCACGTAGTCCTCCTCTAGGTAAACTATGGAAGATCCCTGAGTGTGCAGGGCAGGCTTGGAATCTGGCAGAGTAACCAGGTCCAAGACCCCAAGGAGGATGGGCAGGTGTGGTCTACCAAGCTAGGATTTCATGACAAGGGGCTTTGAGGGATGTTTGTTTAAGTAACAACAGCCTCACCCAGCCGGTATGGCTCAATGGTTGAGCGTCGACCTATGAACCAGGTCACGGTTTGATTCCCAGTCAGGGCGCATGCCCTGGTTGCAGGCTCAATCCCCAGTAGGGGGCATACAGGAGGCAGCCAATCAATGATTCTCCCTCATCACTGATGTTTCTATCTCTCTCTCTTCTCTTTGAAATCAATAAAAAAATATTTTTTAAAAAAATAAATAACAACAGCCTCATCTGCCATTCATCATTGGAGAGCCATAGCTATCTTTCTGAGAAACACCCTTAGCCATGACCTTGGGAGGGACTGACTCCTCTCACCCCGTGCCCCTGAGCCCGTGTCAGCTCTCTGCATTACAGAAGTGAGAGTTGAATTTTCCACATCAGCAAAACCCCATTTTCAGTTGGGAGCTGCCTTGGGATTTGCAGGATCCTAAATAGAAACTGGCAAATGCACAGATGTAACACCAAGAAAAAGCACGGATGGCGTGTTTATGTAAAAGCCGGTCCTGGACACATAAAGGTCATTGTCAAGTAGCCGGCTCTTGGTCAGCACGGTCAATAGAAGTGTCCGCAGCCATGGAAGCTGTAATCTGCAAGGTCCAATACAGTAGCCGATAGCCAATGTGGCTATTAAACACTTGACTTGTGGCCAGTACAACTGAGGAAGTGAATCTTGCATTTTATTTAACTTCAAATACTTTAACTATGAAAAGCTACATGCTATTGGATACTGCAGCTCTTGATAATTTTATTCAAATAACTTATCTACCACTTGTGAAATGAAAACTTGAGAAACTTGCTCCTGGAATAAGCTGCTATAAAACCTGTTCATTGCTGACACAGGTAAACCTCCCACAGTCTGATCAACGTGAAAATATTTTGAGAGTGACTCAATAAGCACTAACTTGGAGAAATTTCTATGAAAATCATTTGGCATTGTGCTCCCCAATTCAGAATTTGAAGTTCAATTATATTCTACGTGCAACCCCTCCCCGACTCCTAAAATAACCACAGAAATACAATACTTAGAGCCTGCAGATGGCAAATATTTGTGGTAATTCAATATACTGTCTTTCTCAATTTTTGACCTATTTAATACCAATACCTCCTGAATACCTACAGAATGTCAGATTCTGTAAAGGTTACAAAAGGCGCAAGGGGCATGATGTTTGCCTTGTCCTGGGATCTGAGTTCTGTGGTGGTTGAAGGAGAGAAAATTATTAAGTGAAGACTGTGAAGATCACACAATGAATAGCTCAGCCCACAGGGTTCCTGAGCCTTCTCATCTTTCTCCTTGATTTGTATGCATTCAAGGACGGTGGTGGGAGACAGAATCACGCTGCCAAGGAGTAAAGAATTAGTGTAATAAACAAGAGTCTTATTTTACAAGCAGGTGCATTGGCAATTTTTCCCATAAAATGGCCCCGTGGAAAAGCAAAATGGAAATATGTTTTTAAAATTTTGCATTTCAGTTCTACTCCAACAAAAATAGGCAGCCAGTCCCCTCACTTTAAGCATATAGTCTTAGAAGAGATGGCATTTTTTTCAGGATCATTCGAACCATGCTTATATTCAAACTATTTGACAACCAGTAAAGTATGAACACCATGCAATCAGAAAAGATAGTGTGTGGACACCAACCAACCAGAATAGACATTGTATGGGCACCAACCAATCAGAATAGGCAGGGTACCTCCCAAAGCCCTATGTGCCAGCAAACAAATCTTGCGTTAACTCCTGATTCATAGGAGGGGGTGCATGGGAGGACCCTAATGGGATTTAAGATCATAAAAGTATTTTCTAAATCAGCTTATATATAGACTTAATGGTCCAGCAAGCAGAAGTGTTGAGTAATAAGAAACATTAACAGGATGACTTAGTAACTTGAAGGAATTCACTAAAATCTTCACACATTTTAAAAGTCAAATTCTATTTGGCAATAGCACGGTAGGGCATGAGGGGTGCTCAGAGCAGCTGTCAATTACCAACCATTATGGAACCCTGCACCAACTAGCGAAGAGCTCAGCCAAACAGCAGCCCCACCTCTCAGTGAAATACAAAGGCCTGAGAAAACCTACATGGAAAACATGTATTTGGAAAAGGCGGCAATTTCCGTCTTTTATTCTTAGTAACAACATGTATATTCACTTTAAATGGGGAAAATGCATAATAGGCCAAGACTACCAAGAAGATGTGATTTTGTTTTTACAAACATCTGTTTTGCTTCTTGGAAAATGCTTGATTCCTGGGGATGGGAGAAAAAGGTGGAAGGGTTTAAAGAAGGTGAACTTGCCAGGTATAGAAATAGTCACAAGGGTGTGAAATACAGCATGTTATAATACTGTAATAAGTGTGCCAGATGGTACTCACTTTGGGGTGATCACTTCATAAGGTATGTAAGTGTTGAACCACTATCTTGTACACCTGAAACTAGTATCATATTATATATCAACTGTAATTGTAAAATAAAATAAAGGAGACTTAAGAGATACTGTAATCAAATACAATGTATGAACCCAGACTAGGTCCTAAACCAAAAACAAACAAACAAACAAAAAGCTAACTATAAAAAAAAATAACAAGACGATGACAAAAAGTCTAGTACTGAATTACTATTTGATGATGTTAAAGAACTGCTTTCAATTTTTAAAAAAGTGCTTGATTCCTGAACACTGTGATTCTGTAAACTACCACCTGAATACTAAAGCTAAGAGAGGTAATGCTAGCTTCTTTGGGTTTTCTCCTTTATTTACTAAAGAACACATTCCCTGCCCTGGCCAATATAGCTCAGTGGATAGAGTGTCAGCCCTGGGACTGAAGGGTCGAGGGTTTGATTCTGGTCAAGGGCTTGTACCTCGGTTGCAGGATTGATCCCCAACCCCGGCTGGGGCGCATGCGGGAAGCAACCAATCGATGTGTCTCTGTCACATCGGTGTTTCCTCTCTCTCTCTGTTTCTCCTCCTCCCTTCCACTCAGTCTAAAAATCAATGGAAAAAAATTATCCTCTGGTGAGGATTAACAAAACAAAACAAAACAAGGAACACATCACCCATTTCCAGCTTCATCACAGTGTGTGTGGTATGTGATCTACACCGCCTACAATGCATCATCCACATCTGAGTCATCTGAGGACGTGAGAGCAGCTGATAAGGGGGCAGATAAACATGAACGTCTCCCTGTAAATGCCCAATGAGATACTTCACCAGGTGCTCATCTGCTTGAGAACGTGATCTTATTTGTAACCTGAGTTCTGGCTGTCCGGGCAATGTTAGATGTCTGACAGATCCTAACTTTTATCCTCTTCTTTTCACTGATCCTATGCAATAACGCCCATGGAGTACACAGACATACATATAACCTTTATATGATGTAAGGTAATAAAAACTTGTTTAAAGTCATGGCAGGCTATAGAATCATTGGACCACGAGTGTGCAGTGCTGAGAAGCATCATCTTATCAGTTTGCAGCTTTGGCTTAGTAACTTTACAGAAGCCACTGAAATCTTGAAACACATGAAAAGTGAACTTCTACTTGGGAAGTTGGAACAATGGTTCCTTCTCTCGCTGAAACATCCATTTCAATGACTCCAACGCCGCTGCTTCCAGGTAACGCCAGCGGGCTGGGCCTCGGGAGAGCATGCTGACCCGGTCGTGGTGCAGGTCATCAGCCAAGTGCAGCACCCTCGCTATACTAAGGTCACGTTCCTGGTCATCCTGGGACTGACCGTGTAAAAGGAGATGTGAGGGTGACTCGTTGGGGCCTGCTGATGGAGATCGGGTTCCTGCAACAGAGGGGAAAGGCTGGTTAAAGAGGCAGAGATCCTGTGCAGGCGCACTGCAGCGGGAAGCCCCACTCGCCAGGTCAGAGAAAATGAGGGTGCAGCGAGGAACCCAAATGTGAACACAGGGCCTTCCTTTACTTAAGTATTTTCTTCTTTTGGGGTTTTTTTGTTTTTGTTTTTGGTTAACCCTCACCCGAAGATATTTTCCCATTGATCTTTTAGAGAGAGTGGAAGAGAGAGGGCAAGACAGAGAGAAACATCGATGTGAGAGAAAGACATCGATTGGTTGCCTCCTGTATGCACCCTGACCAGGGCCCAAGCTGGGGAGGAACTTGCAACCAAGGTGCATGCCCTTGACCAGAATCGAACCTGGGACCCTTTGGCTCACAGGCCGATGCTCTACCCACTGAACCAAACCGGCTAGGGCTACTTAAGTATTTTCAAAAACACACTCTAGAAGTTTCCCAAGTTCAGGACCTAAAGAGCAACCCAAGTCAAAGAATCAACATTTGTTCGTATGAAGGCAAATTCCTGCAAAGATGCACCATTGTGTCTTCCGATTTTCCTGTGGAAATTATAGCTTTTGTATAACAATATACAATATTTATAACCTTAAAGACACACAGTCCCTCTGAAGGACGGGGTAAAATTGAAGGACCAGCTCCACGTACACCACCCATCTGGCTCCATCCAGATGTCATTGCCACTCTCCTTCTGAAGTGTAATCCCAAGCCACCCACTCATTCCTTGAGGGGCCACAGCCTGTCTGAGGGTGTCGCCCCATTAAAATGTGTGCTACCTGCTTTCCTGCCGGCGCTGAGAATGCCAGCTCCGACTCCAGGTGCTGTGGCTGCACCCAACATCGTAAATAATGGAACCGGGCCCCATGCATGATTTACGTGGCGATGGAATGGCAGTCGGTCTCCAGGATAGAATCACTCCGGCTCCCGGGCTTAATTTATTGCCTCCCAATCCCACGGCACCCAGAGCAGAGGGACCCCTTAGCGAAGCACTGTCAGATCGGTGCGTCTGTGTGGCTGGGCCGGGGACTCTGCTCCCAAGGTCTGGCCTTGGTTTTCCCTGCCCACTGCGCAGACGCAGGCTCTCTCTACATGTGCCAGGAGTTTATTTATGTCGATCTCCATAGGAGAGGGGCTAACAGGTTTCAGGTTTTCATACTCTCACCCCCCAAACTGACAGGCGCAGCAGAGAAAGACACAGAGTTGCCTAAAATAACCAGAAAAATAAACCGACAGTGAATTGATGCCTGGAAAGACGGGGGGATGGGGGGGTGGGGGAAGGATTGTTTGTATTAAATATTCATCAAGATGAAACCCATTTCCAAGCCCCATGACTTGAGATAAAAATAAAAGGCGCTTGCCTTTCCCGTCAGCTGTAATTTTTAGTGCGGATTTCTAATTGTCTTCATTCGTTTTGTCCTCATGTGCCTGGCGGGAGGTTACACCTGAGTTGGCTGCTTGTTGTTCACCAACAGAAACCGGCATGTGGAAGATAACAACCGTGTTATCACTATAGGTTCGGTCCGAATGGGAATAACCGGGGAGGGAAGTGTCGTGGTGGGCATGTGTCAGTTTTGAACACCTGTCCCTGTTTTTCCTTCTAAACCTTCCTACCAATGAACGCATGATCCGGGGTCTCTACTGCCTGAGATCCTGTTTCTTTCACGCACACTGAGCGCAGTGCGCCTCAGGGCCCCTCTGAAACATGGGCGTTTGAAAGGTGTCCTCCAGTTCTGTGGACTGCATGGAGACTTCTCCAGGTGACACTCGTCACACACGCCACCAGCACCGCCAGCTCCTCCCTGCATGGCGGCCAGCGCAGGCCGCGGGCTCGAGAGAGCCACATGATTCCCAACCCCCAGCTCTCCAAGCCACCTCTTGCCCAGAAGCAATGCCCTGTTTGCATGCTGGGCCACAAAACATTCTCCTCCAAGCAGATCACCCGCGGGCACGTGGTAAAAATACCCATTCTCTGGCCCGATTTCCTAGAGTCCGGCCCAGAAAGTCTGGGAGAGGCCCAGGAGTTTGCGTTTGACCTTGCACCGAGCCTCCCTGCGCTGAGAGCCACTGCCGGACCCGCGGGACACCCACCCAGCGAGCGTGTCGCGGATGTTAGGTGCACCTCCCCGTGCAGGAAGCATTCATGGGGATCCCCATGTCTGCCTCCTGGTGGCAGGAGCAAGGACCGCTTCCTCCCTCAGCCTCTGATAAACAATGCCAGGCCCACGGGAGACCCCAGCGGGAAGTGGGCTGAGAGGTGGGGTGAGCGAGGAAGGGTCCTCCGCGAGCTAGCAGGTGCCTTGTCCCATCATGGTACCCGACCCAGCACCACCCATGGCCCCGACCTACGCCCACCACCGACCCCTTAGCTTCTGACCACGGTGGCTGCCTTCTGTAGTCACACCTCCAGCTCTACAGACACTGTCCCCAGGGACGGGGAGGCTGGCACTGAGGTGAGGGGGGGGTCACCCAGAAACGCTGCCTGCCCCTCAGAGCCCGCGCTCGGGCTGAGCTGGCTGTGATCCCCACTCCAGGGCCCAGTGTCTGCACCCGCTCTACCTGTAGAGGGTCCATGTGATTCCAGCAGGAGTCCAGGCACCGCCAGCCCCGGGGAGGGCCTAGTCCAGTGGTCGGCAAACTCATTAGTCAACAGGGCCAAATATCAACAGCACAACAATGGAAATTTCTTTTGAGAGCCAAATTTTTTAAACGTAAACTTCTTCTAATGCCACTTCTTCAAAATAGACTCACCCAGGCCGTGGTATTTTGTGGAAGAGCCACACTCAAGGGGCCAAAGAGCCACATGTGGCTCGCGAGCCGCAGTTTGCTGACCACGGGTCTAGTACAACCCCGCTGTGCAGTGGGTGCAGGTACCATGAATGCCTTGGGACTCTGAGCAAATGGCACTTCCGGGTGGTGTGACATTGCAAAGTAGGCGAGTTGGTCTTTGGTGGTGCCCCACTCTGTCCCAGCACCCCTCACTACCATCCTGCTACAAGGCAGCCAATGACCCTGAACCCAGCCACCTATCAGAACCCCCACAGGTCGTTCCAAAACACAGACACTCACACTGCCCCCCACAACTCCCCAAGCCAGGCGGTCCAGAGGGGGGGACCAAGAACCAGCCTCCAAAGGCCACACAGATGACACCCTTTGGCAGCCCGGGCCCTGCGGCTTCCCTCCCTTGGATCATGTTTGAATGGGTGACCCTTGAAGAAAGCCAAAGTCCCCGAGACCCCTAAGGAGTGAAATGGCACCTGACAGGGAACGACTCAGGTTTCCTCAGTGGCCCCAAACCTAACCTTGTTTTCACGCTGTACATTCACCTGTGCCGCTCAGACACCTTTGTCATGCCTGGAAGGTGCGTCTCAGCAGAGGGGTGTGCCTCCGTGCACACACTCCCCATCTCCTGGCTTGTGACAGCACAGCTGGGCGTGGACCATGCTGCCTAGAGGAAGAGCGATGCGGGGAGGCCCCAGCGAGGCTGTGCTGACCATGGGACAACCATGGCCACCGGTGGCTGAGACCTTCTGAAAGTCCCACGGGCTGGTAAGACCGGCAGGTCAGGCAGGTGGGAGAGCCGGAGTGCGGTTGGGACAGACACCGTACAGGGCAGTTGCTGTACTGATGACAAAACCAAGGTCACCTGCTCTCAGACCTGGTTCCATGGAGCGAAGCAGGAGCAGGAGCTGCTGCCTCCACCGCAGGATGTGCACCTCACCCACCAGCTCCCAGGGCGAAGCCTGGGGCGGGCCTTTGCTGCCCACTGAGTCACAGCCTGAGGCCTCTCGGTTTAATCGACACACTTTTCAGGACCCAATCCCATGGCACAGGTTCCACAAAGTGGTGCTGTGGAGAGCGGCTACAGTGTTTGGACAGGTTCACGCCTTGGACTAATGAGAGGGCACAGTCCTCCCATGGGCACATGCAAGTCCCAGCTTGGAGGGTAGGGCCCTCCCAGCACAATTACAGCCAACAGCTATAGTTGTAAGCTTGAACCTACGGTCTGAACATGTGGCCCCACGTGCCTGAGTGACGTGGGCTTGATAGAGTTCAGGTGCATGTAATTGAGTAGGATCGAAACCCACGAGAATGTGGTAAACATCTTGACCACGCCCTTACTTTGCCTCGTGGAACCTGGCTATAAAATAAAGACACGGCTTGTAGTCCAGGCGCTGTCGTTAGCTCTCCATCAGAGAGGACAGTGTCCCACCCAGACCCAGCTTTCTTCTCGTCTATCTTTTCTCCATCATTCACCGCCCCCTCTTAGGCTCACCGAACCTGGCTGAGCTGGCGCAGCACACAAGGCGCCCAATGTGGGGCTGAGTATGCCATGGCCTTGCCGGCTCGCCACATGGTATAACCTGTGGTCAACAGCCCAGGACTCAAATGAGCCAGCTTCTCGTGCAGGAGTCCCGCTGGGTGACTGGAAACACCATCCCCTCCCCCGCCGCGCGCGCACACACACACACACACACACACACACACACACCCAGCAGCAGTGCAGGCAGCAGCGTGGCAAATTGGAGTCACACAGAGCCAGGCAGAGAATAGGCCGGGTGAAAAGACAAGTGGGGAGGGGCGGTGAAGGGCTCGGCTGCCTCTCCTGGGCCCTTTGGGGGCGAGGCTCACTGCAGAATGGAGAGCGGTGAAGGGAAAGGAACGTGCAGGTGGCATTGTGCTGCGCGGTGGCCTTGTGACTCCTGAAGGAGGTCCTCACCGGCCTGCAGAGGAAGGATGAGGCCACGAAGACCAGGGCTGCAAGCCTGGCCTCGGGGAGGTCTAACAGGACCCTCTGTTCCAGGCTCACCTTGACCTGCTTCTTCAAGCAGAGGCCTGGCCACCAGGAGGCTCTCCAGTGGCCGACGGACCACGTGAGGGACCATCTCCTCCTTGGGCCTAGGGCACAGAGGGAGCTGGCATGTTCCTAGGCCTGCCCCTTTCCTGTAAGTGCCTCAGGAGAAACACAGCCCATGTAAATGCCTCAGGAGAAACACAGTCTCAAGTCCAAGTTCTCCAAAGGGCACCTGCTCACAGTGCCGGGGCCCATCCGGCAAAGGCAGCTTTGGTTAGCGATCAAACATGGGCCTCTTCAGACCTGCTTGTCCCGAGTGCCCGACTCTAAGCAGGAAAACCCAGCTGTTTAAACACCCTTCGGAAGTTTCCATCCTGGGCAACCAGCTCCCCTTCCTTGCATCCTGTTCCTCCAGGACCCAGAGCTCTGGGCCGACACGCACGGCTCCCCCAGCACAAGCCTCGCCAACACTTCAGGAAACACGGGGCTGTT
Organism: Ia io; assembly: GCA_025583905.1. Lineage (NCBI taxonomy): Eukaryota > Metazoa > Chordata > Mammalia > Chiroptera > Vespertilionidae > Ia > Ia io. Next base: position 110,714,572 of record JAJQQW010000009.1, read on the forward strand.
CCCAGCCCTCTGGGCCGGCACGATGGCCACTGTTGTTTCCGCCGACAGATTATTTAGCTGGTTACATGTCCAAGTAGCAGAAACTTCTTGAATTTCTCTCCCTGTGCGTCTTCAAAACAACACTTGAAGCTTAAGCGGCATCCAGAGTTCCGAAACGTCACTCTCCATTCCTGTTTCCACAGGCATCTAGGGTCGCCCCTCATCCTCATCTATATTTCAGAGGGGACCCTCCGATTGGACCCTCTTCTGAATCTCCTCCCCGCCTCCCAGCCCCCACCCAGGCCCCCGCACGCTGGCTGGTCTAGTGGAAAGACATGGGACCAAAGGTAACTACGGAAAAGCCACGGAAGTAATGGTGGGCTTGAACGTGTTTTGAGGTGACCGTGCTTGGCGCTGGGTGGGAAGGGCCCCCTTCATCAACCCACGGCCCCCACTCAGGTCCAGGCGTGGGGGTTGACAGGCAACATTCTTCACAGCCTGGCCATGACTCCCCCTCCCCAGCCACCTCTGAGTCAAGAGGCTGGCCCTTCGAAAGGGGGCCTCCCCGCACCTCCGCAGCCATCCCTCCCAGCACCAGATTAAACCATCCAGAGAGCAGCCTTGATGGGAAGCCTGGCACCTCTCCATCTTCCTGACACTAGCCTGAGGAAGTGGCCTGAGCTCACGATCTGCCACGTGTCTCCTCTGTGCCGCAGGCCCCGCACACTCTTCCCGCCTGGCTGCCTCTTCCCGCCTGGCTGCCTCTTTCCACCTGGCTGCCGTCGCTGCCGCTAAAGCATCGCCTGGGCCCTCCTGATAGGCGGTGAGCACCCGTCAGAGCTCTGCTTGCTGAAGGCCTGCGAGGCACAGCCCTGCCCCAGCGAGATGTATGGCCTGAGCTGTATCCCTATCACAGCCGGAGCCGGAGCTGCGGGGAACGCAATGCGCGTCTAAGCTGAGCAAGCGACTCCAGAGAACAGGCCAGCACCCCAGTGCGGCGCTGGTGGGAACCCATCTGTGAGGCCGGCTTTCCCAGCAGCCAAAAGGGGAGAACGGCCGTCGCAGGGTCGTAAAAATGCACTTCTTGTTTAAGGTCGTATTTCTCCGGGTCAGAAATGGTTCTGTGACTTCTATTCTGCCTAGTATGATTTTGGATAAAAAGAGCTGTATTTTCTGCACACAAACTGTCATTCATGGGTGCCAACTGACGCTGACTCTGTGTCAGAAAATTAACATACTGTGTTCCCACCATCCCAAAGTGACCGTTTTCTTTACATTAACGTCCTTCAGAAGGACGGCAACCAGCAGAATCCCCTCAGACCAGCAACATCGGCACGCGTGCCTCTCCCAGGGAGTCCAGGCTGGGCACCCCGCTGCACACACAACATCTCTCGGGGGATGTCCAACAGACACCTCAAGATCTACAAGCCCCGCTTAAACTTCTGGTCTTTCCCCCCGCAAACCCACTATAAGGGACAAGCAAGGCCACATGTCCTGGCCCCATTCCCTCCAGGATGGTAGTGGACCCAGAGGTGAGCAAAGGCCACATTCTCGCATCGTCCACCTAAAACAGGGGTGGGGAACGTCCGGCCCATGGGCCACAGAAAGCCCAAGAAATCATTGGGTCTGGCCCTGCCCAGGCATTAGGGGTGATTAATTAAAGGTTTGACCAAATGTAGCAGGCTCATTTTTAAGTTGATAATTTTGTGTGGCCTGTGAATGATGTTATAAATATCCAAATGGCCCTTGGCAGGAGAAAGGTTCCCCACCCTGACTTACAACCACAAGGTAAGAATTTTTAAATGAAAAGAAAGGCGGGAAGGTCTGCGTACCTGCTGCGGCGGCCTGCTGCTCGGCTGTGGCTGCGCAGGAAGGCTGGAGTCGGGGGACTTTGCAGGGGGAGACACCGACTCTGCAACGGAAGGATGGCTTTAGAGTAAGGTGACCAGATCGTCCCGCTTTTGGCGGGACAGTCGCGATTTTTAACAATTTGTCCCGCGTCCCACAGTGTTTTTTTTTAAAAAAAAAAAGTCGGGGCTTTTTTAAAACTCCGTGGGACGCGGGACAAATTGTTAAAAATCGGGACTGTCCCGCCAAAAGCGGGACGATCTGGTCACCTTACTTTAGAGTGACACATGACAAAGCCAAGTTGCACAGGCTAACAATTCCAATTTACAGAGAAATGCAATTGTGTTTCATACAGCACCCTGGCACCAATAATCCTTACCCGGACACAGGCTGTTAGTTTGTTTGTTTGTTTGTTTGTTTGTTTGTTTTTGTTAACCCTCACCTGAGGACATTTTTCCATTGAATTTCTAGAGAGAGTGGGAGGGAGGGGGAGAGACAGAGAAACATCGCTGTGAGAAACACACCCTGACCTGGGCTGGGGATCAAGCCTGCAACTGAGGTATGTGCCCTTGACTGGAATCAAACCCGGGACCCTTCAGTCCGCAGGCTGATGCTCTATTCCCTGAGCCAAACCGGCTAGGGCCACAGACTGTTTTTAAAGTTCCCTGAAGGTCACATCCTTTCAGAACTTAAGTTTTCTAAGGAAATAAAAATATGGCAAACAGGCTGGAAATCAATTCCTTTCTCGACATACTCATGTCATCCGGGGACCAGGTGAATCCACAGCCTTAATTGCTGACCGAGGAAAATAAACAAACACAGGGCAGATGGGGGAGTGAAGCAAGAGGGTTGGTTGGGGCCGTGATCCTGGTCAAGATACTAGATTCGTGGCGCAAAATACTGATGAATAAATATTCGCCCACAGGAAATGCTGCAAGAAGCTGAGGTCAGATTATCAAAGGACACTGTCAATGTTTTGTGGAGGTCTTTAACATCCAAAGCAGGCCACCTGGAATGTCCATGAGAGGCAGCCTCGGCAAAAAGTAAAGAATGGGGCTGCTGAGAATTAAGTCCTAATTTTAGTCGGGGGGCGGGGGGGGGTGGGGGTTGGGGAGAGCTCTCAGCACCACTTGATGAACTTGAAATCTTTCTGTGGAATTTATTTTGCCAGATAACTTTTTAAGGCCAGGCCTCCCTCCCCAACTGCTAAGGAAAAATTTGTCTGCCTTACGAAAGGATCTGGGTTCAAATTCTACTCCCGCCTCTTATTAGTGACAGTGCTTTCCGGGAGGTCGCCCCACTGGGAGTGTATCCTCTCAAGGTAAGACATCAAGATGTTCAAAAAGACTTCAAAATTGGGGTGCATCTGTGGACATCCTCCCCGCCCTCTCGCATGGTTCTCAGCTCACCTGCACTGTAGCCATAGTTCTCATTTCCATTTTTTAACTTTGGCTCAAAAGTTTCTTGGTTTGTCTCCACATCTGCAGATTTCCTAGAATTAGACCATTTGAAAAACATATGTTAGTCAGCGATGGATGTTTAGTTCACACTGCTCTGCCCAGAGCATTCTCACACATTGAACTTAGCATAAGCCACAGCTCAGCCGCTGGCTCGTGGGGGGGGGGGGGGGGGGAGGGAGGGTGATGAGCCTCAGGATGGACACTCACAGCCACCATATGGGGTCTATGAACTCCACTCCCAAGTCAGTTCTCAACCCTCAGAAACCAGTGACCAAATAAAGCAGGTTGGCAAGCTATATCCCTCAGGCCAAATCCGGCCTACCACCTGTGTTTATAAATAAAGTTTTATTGAAACACAGCACACCTGTCTGCTTACATACTGTCTACGGCTGCTTTCAAGTTACAACAGCAGAGTTGAGTAGCTGTGACAGAGGGCATGCGGCCCACATAAGCAAAAGCACTTACTCTCTGACCCTTTATAGAAAAAGCATGCAACCTCTAGAATAAAAGGGCAGCCTCCAAAATAAAGCAAAAGGCAGCCTCTAAAATAAAGCAGAAATTGGTGCAGCTTCCTCGGGACAGGAAGTTGGGCAATAGAAATCCAAAGATTTGTAAATATTCATGCTTGGCCAGTCAGAATTCATTATAGGGAAATAAACTAGGATACATGCAAAGATTTACTTGAAAGAATGTTCATTCATGAGCTAATTACAGTAGCAAGAACTGCAAACAGCCCAGGTGCCCACCCACAGGGGACCAGTGAAACCAGCAGCAGTACAGCTCTGCCGTGGAGTCCCACAGGACGGCTGCCTTAAAAGTGCTCACAGCTACTCCGGGCAGCTGCAGGAATGGCAGGAATGTTCCAGTCCCCGCCCTCTCCAACATACAGCAGGGAACCTCCCGCGATTGTCTGCCTGGCCAGTTCCATGTGCCCTAACCCACCCCGGCCCAGGAATTCCAGCAAGACGGCGGCCTGGCTGTCCAACATCCTTGCAGTGTCCTGAGTCCCCAGCCTTGACTCAAAGCAGGAGGGACAACAGTCACGGTGCACAGTGTCCTCTTGTGGAAAGAGTTGCAAATGCCAGACACCGAGCAGAAAACCTCCAATTTCCTAAGAGAGCCAGGAAAAGCCGACCGCACGCCACCTGGTGCATCCCACCCTTCATGTCGCCATTGGAGTCTGCGGTGGCATAGGGGCTTGTCAGAGTTGTCCATTTTCAGTACTTAATTTTGAGTAGCACAGTCCTAAAATCCTTCAGTTACGGGGTGTGTGTGTGTGTGTGTGTGTGTGTGTGTGTGTGTGTTGCTGTTTGGTTGTTTTTCATTTGCTTTTGTTTTAAGAAAGCAGATGTGATTTCAAACTTACCTTAGAGAACTGGATTCTGAAAACAAAACAAAACATGAAATTACATTAGCAAAATCAGGACTGTAATTCTGAAAATAAAATCCCATCACTTTTTATAGACTCCCCTGAATTTTAACATGTGACTGAATAGTGACCCAGTAGGTCTTAGGTTCCCCTACCCAGAATGATCAAATGGCTTCTACGCATAAGGAAAGGAGAACTCATTCCTCACTATCATAAACATTAATAACCCCTGAATGCCTGAAATATGGCAGGCACCTACTAAGTGCTTAGTGAACACTGCAGTTGGCTAGCAAGATTATAAAGACAGCATTGCCCTGCAGGGGTGCCCTGCGTTCCTCACCTGCTACCATTCATTCAGGACCCCCTGGGTGCCGCACCCTGCCAGCCTGTGCAAGGCATTGTCTCACTTAATCGTCACAACAACGCAAGAGGCAGTTGTTAATGCAATCATATTTTTAACAGACTAGACACCACTATATTAGCATTACCGTATTTTTAACAGAGGAATTAGACTGCTTAAGCACTATACTAGTATTTCTGTAGCTCTAAGATAATGGTTTCAATTAATATGTATCAATGGTATCAATTCATACAGTTGTGTTCGCCTCCCCCCGCCCCCCAAAGGCTGTTTAAATGGCTAATGTGTTTACTCAATGGGCTCTCGGGCGCGAGAAAATCGAGAACTTGAAAATGGGGAGTGACAGGGCCACACACCAGCCCCCACCGTCCGTCTCTAAGGCCCGTGTCCTCCACAGCTCTGCTTCCCTGCCTCCGCCTTCCATTCATGACGCTTTAGATCTAAAAAGCATCCATTTTCCTTATTGTTTAGATGATGTTCTCACTTATTTTCAGTTCTCACAACACCTGCTGATTCACACCCACACTGAACCTCAGAAGCAATCGTGCTGAAGGAGGAAGGTGGTCTGGTAATGAGGGCGCATCGCCGGCGTCCCGTGGGCACCAGGCACTGAGCCCCTCTGCTAGAAGCTCTGACCGCCACCCCCACTCCCCGGCCTCCAGGCCAGCTGAGTGGGGTCCGCAGCCATCCTCAGTCAGCCCCCAGGTAACCAGTCAGAACTGAGAGTTCTCCAGGCACCAGCCAGGCAGGACGTCATTTACTTTCAAGAAAATGTGATGTTTACTATTTGCAAGCGCGGAAATCATTGTCACGGGGAAGTCCAGGACTTGGCTGGGTCCCTTACATTCACATCAAGGTGAGGTGTTGTGTCTGTTGTGAGTTACACCCGTCAGGGGCCGGCCTTGTAAGAAGGTTGTCATAGGCCCACACCTCACGGGGGAATAAAAACCTCTCACTCTTACACGGGTTTATCATCTCAGAGTTAAATAAAAGGTAAACTCTAGGATGAATCACAGAAACGTGTAATATATTCGTTTCTTTGATTCTCACAATTACCCTATAGGTTAAGACTTATTCCCGAGAGGACCAAGATGGCGGCATAGGGCAGACGCCTGATTGTTGCCTACCACAACAATTTTGAAACTACAACTGGAAAACAGAGCAGACACCATCCAGAACTACCGGAGGGCTGGCTGAGCAGATGCTCTACAACTAGAATAAAAGAGAGGGGGACGCGGGATGATGCCGATGCCGGTGAGCCAAAGATCACACTTTAAAATCTACGGCTCTGGAAGATGGCGGCGGAGTTGAACGGCTGATCTGTTGCCTCGCATGGCAGTTTCGGAAATACAATTAAAAGATGGACTGGTGAGCGCGGCAACTCCTGCTCACGTCTCCCCAGACCGGGCGGCTGCTCCTCTCAGTCAGCACCTCAGCCGGGGCCATGAGCTCGTGGGCGGCCGCGGCAGCTGCTATGGCGGCGGCGGCGGACTCGGCGCAGTGGTTCTCGGTGAAGGAAGAGACCATCTTTCTGCAGGACGGGCCCATCCGCGTCACCGACCTGGCCGAGCTGCCCAGTGAGATCCTCGGGGCCCCGGAGGCCGCCGACACTGACTTGGAGGATTTTTAGGATTTCCCGTCTTACATTCAAGTCCTTTAGCCATTTTGAGAGGAGAACCAAGAAGGCGGCAAAGTTAAACAAATGAACTGCGCCGCACACAGCAATTTCAAAAATACAACTGGAGGACAGAGCGTCTGCCACCCAGAACCACAGGAGAGCTGGCTGAAGGGTGGATTTACAGCTAAGAGGGAAGAGGACAGAGCGAACTCGGAAGGGATAAGGTGCGGAGGCGCGTGGGTCGGGCTGGTGGCGGGGGAAGGGTCGTGCGGCTTTTTTTCCAACCCTAGGGGAGATTAGCTCCCCATCACCCTGAAATCCAGCTTCTGGGGACGCGCGGGAGACCCAGACGCCTGCGGGAAGAGGCTGGACTCTCGGCCTTCGTGTCGGAGAGTGGGAGTAACTTCCTTGCGGAGGTGCGCCCAGCAATCAGTGTTTGCTGCGCTGGAGTGCGGAACGAGGGGGCTTAGAAACGTGGAGAGCAGAAAAAGCAGACTTGCAGCCATTGCAGTTCGCCATGCCATGGCCTGGTGGCGCCCTGAGACCCCGCCCCGCCCTGGGACCCGCCCCGCACGTTTTGCAGACCCGTCCCGCACGTTTTGCAGGCCCACCTGGGCTCCAAGCAGCGGCTTTTGCATGTGGGCGGCCTGCCCTGTGGCAGCTTGACCAGATGAACTGCGGTTCTAGTCGGACTGCTCCAGGGCCGCTTAGACAGGAGGAGGAAACTGCAGTTTTTACTGTAACTCCTGCTGAGTGGCCTCAGGCAGTAGCTGACCTACACTCCATTGGAGACCCAGAAACGAGGGCATCTAGTGGTCGGTGTGAGATGACACCAGATTTGAACCACTCGCATAAGGGACACATTCAAGATGCAGACTCAGTGAGCGCCAAAGCCTTGCTGCAACAAGATCCGGCCCATAAACGTGTCTCCTGCACAGCAACTCTTACTTTATAGAAACAGAGGATCCTCACAGACAATCGGCCAGGAGGACAATTCCTCCCAGCAACACCAACAACAATCAAGACTTAACTACACAAAGGAGGACCAAGATGGAGGCATAGGGCGGAAGCCTGATTGTTGCCTACCACAACAATTTTGAGACTACGACGGGAGAGCAGAGCAGACACCATCCAGAACCACCGGAGGGCTGGCTGAGCAGATGCTCTACAACTAGAATAAAAGAGAGGGGTACGCGGGATGATGCTGATGCCGGTGACCCAAAGATCACACTTTAAGAACTACGGCTCAGGCAACACAATGGCAGCCTGGAACGTGCTCAGCGCAGTTCCCCCGGCGGTCTCCGGCTGAGGGGACGGCTCCACTCGCTGCTGAGCACGGACAGACGAGCCCCTGAGAGACATGGGGTGGGAGACTCCGCCTGCTGACCTCCGAGTCCTTCAAGAATCTCAACGCCCTGGAAGTGGCCAGGTGCGCACACTCGGCGACTGGCCACCGCTGCAGACCCAAGGGCTGAAGCAGCGACCCCGGACCAGCCCGCCACCGGGCACCGGGCGCACCGGATCTTCGCCGAGCCCGCAGCCCAACAAGTTCTGCGGCAGCCGCCCTGGAGCTCTGAGAAAATGGCCGAAGGAATTGCTGAGAGGGAATTGACCAACAGGAATTGGGATCAAGAAGATGAAACCCCGCTGGGTCCCGGGTCCGGGTGAGGCCACGCGCCCCTGGGTCCAGGTGAAGCTGGATCCCAGGTCCGGGTGAGGCCATACGCCCCTGGGTCCGGGAGAGGCTGGGTCCCGGGTCCGGGCAAGGCTGCGTGCCCCTGGGCTCGGGTGTGGTCACACACCCCTGGGTCTAGGTGAGGCCTCACGCCCCTGGGTCCGGGTGAGGCCACGTGACCATGGGTCTGGGAGAGGCCACGCGCCCCTGGGTCCGGGTGAGGCCACGTGCCCCTGAGTCCGGGTGAAGCCCTGCCCCTGGGTCCGGCCAAGACCAAACCAGAGGGTGTCGGACCTGCATTACCACCATTTGTCCACCATCCAGAGCTGAGGGGTCAGTACCGACATGTACACATAAGGAACTGGTGGACATTGATATTGGGTCTCAAAAGAACTGTTGGTCCAGAAAAAAACTCACTACAGACTGATTCATTTGCCTGTCAGCATAACTATTATTGCTCGTCTCACATTCAGTTCTTATAAGTATATCTCTAGTGACACATGATCTCGCTCATCTAGGGGAAATGATGAACAACATAGACTGATGAACAAGAACAGAACCAGAAACAAGGAGGCATCGATCAGACTATCGGGCCTCAGAGGGAAGATAGGGGAGGGTGGGGGGAGGGGGGAGAGATCAACCAAAGGACTTGTGTGCATGCATATGAGCCTAACCAATGGTTAAGTTCAACAGGATGTTGGGGCATCCGTGGGGAGGGGTGTGGGATGGGAATGGGGGGATGAGGACAAATATGTGACACCTTAATCAATAAAGAAATTTAAAAAAAAAAGACTTATTCCCATTTTGCAAATGAGGAAGCTAAGAGCTAGAGAATCATGGTTCTGCACATGCTCCCATGGGCCACCTTCTTCCTAGGGTGGCGGGGAGCAGACAAAAGCCCGTAGGAAGCAGGATCAAAGCAACCAGAACCAGGACGTTCTGCGACTCTGCCACAATGGCTGGTGGGGGAGTGGTCAAGCAGCACTGAATAAAACTGGTCAGGTCTGAATTAAAGGGCCAGTCACCCAGGAGTTTCCGTTTAAATTCCCGTCAATTTTATTGGAGTTGTCCTTCTGTGACTCCCAGGTAAAGACAAGCTCCCATCAAAACTGGGCCAATGGGAGTTCAGGAACTCTCACTTTGTTTACTCGGGAATAAAGTAAGGTGACCAGATCGTCCCACTTTTGGTGGGACAGTCCCGATTTTTAACTATTTGTCCCGTGACCCACGGCGTTTTAAAAAAGTCTTGGTCACCTTAGAATAAAGTTATATCATGAAATCACTGGCCCAATCACAAACCAACTCCAGGCAAGAGCGAGGCTAGACTGTGAGGCTAAGGCTAGGCCAAGCTCTTTATGGCGTATCCCGGTGCCTGGCACACCCACAAAGCACTCATCCAATGGCAGTCTGTGTTCATAAAATTAAAACGCAATTAAACCAACATGGAGCCTAACTTCAAAATTCCAGTTTTAAGAAAAATGACTTCCTCGATGTGGGGTTGGGGAATGAGAAGAGATGTATATGCGTAACCCATGGACATGGGCAATAGGGTCCTGAAAACCTGGGGGTGTGGGGTAGGGGCTGGGTGGAGGAGGAGGAAGTGGAAATATCTGTAATACTATCGACAATAAAAAATATGTTAAAAAGAAAGAAAGAAAAATGACTTCATTGTAGAAAATACTCAAATAAAAGTAGGTGAAGGTTTTTAGAGACAAAGATAAGCATGGAGACCCATCAGCACTTGCAAAGTCCTGAGCCGTCCACATGCCAAAGACTGATTTCTGATGTCACAAGCCCACCCCAGTGTGGAGCCTGACCCCCAAACAAGACCACTGCTTCCATGGAACTGGGGGTAGTTCCAAAGACCCCATTTGGAAGAAATGTGTAATGATGTTTATTAATTTGATTTGTGCTATTTCGGTTAACAGGAGGCCTTTAGATTTTTCTTTCTACCACTATGTCAACATTCACCTACAAAGGAAGACTTGGAATTCTACAAAACAGAAAACAATTTAGAATTAGTCAGTGCTGGGATAGATAAGTATTATTCTAGAAAGAAAAAAAATGTCACCTAAATGACACAGCACAGTAGCCTTATGTCCTTGCAGATAAGCACACAAATCAGTCAGTGTCTTTAAATGTGGGGAGACCTGTCCCCCTGCACCCGGCCCCCAAGGAATGGCTTCCTTTCTTGAGAACGTGCGTCCCCCCTGCCAATTTCACACGGTTCCTTTCACGGGCTCCAAAAGTCAGTGTACTTTGAGGAAAAGCTGAGGAGCTCATGAACTTCAACTATAGGTACCAAAAGTTTAAAATATACACAGATCCATAGGAACAAAAAGTTACCTGTTTTCTCTCTCTGGGAGACACAGCAGCAGCAGCAGCAGATTACAATCAGAACAATGATCAGGATGAAAAGTAATGAGAATGACACTGCGAGCAGGACTATGGCCCAGGTAGGCAGCGAGGCGCCTTGTTTATCAATACTGCCTGTAAGGTCGAAAGAGAAAAAAAAAAGCAAAAACACATTTTAGTGATGCTGGCCCTGTCTGGGGCGTGACACCCCTGGTTCTGCCACACTATACGTTAGATTACGTTTCCAGTACTGTTAGAGCCATCCAGCCCGCTACAGCAAGGTGCCACGGGCCCACTTCCCTTCTGAGTGCGAGTATCAACCCTTGACGGCATCTTCCGTTACAATCCTGTTGCCGCCAGTAGACACCTGCTTAGTAACACTGAGCGCCTTGCCCGTGCCTGAGACTTAGGTGAGACTGCGCCAGGCAACAGCACACAATTGGAATAATGATCCTCCTGCTCCGACCGCCTTTATTTAGTCAAGAGATACTCAGTGAGCCCAGCTGGCATGGCTCAGTGGTTGAGCGTCGACCTATGAACCAGGAGGTCACGGTTCGATTCCTGGTCAGGGCACATGCTCGGGTTGTGGCCTCGGTCCCCAGTGAGGGGTGTGCAGAAGGCAGCCGATCCATGATTCTCTCTCATCATTGATGTTTATCTCTCTCTCTCTCTCTCCCTCTCCCTTCCTCTCTAGAATCAATAAAAATTTTAAGAAATATTAAAAATAAAGGCTTGGTGAGCAGCCACTGCTGGACAAGACCGGAGATGGACCTTTGGTTCTCGCTTCCATGTCCCCATCTGCCAAGAGCTCAGCGTCCACAGGAAACAAGGACGATTGAGGGAGGGTCACTCGGGAAGGAACTCGGTGCCAAGCCAACACTCCAGGGCCACCCAGTTCCCACCCACGAATTCACTTCCCACGTAGCAACTGCTCTTTCCACGGCTTTTCGGGGCCACCTTCCTTGGTCCTCTCCGCCCTCCTATTTTGTCCAGTCCTCCTGGATGGGGGAGAGAAAGGCTGGGGGGGCAGCCCTGGTGGAGTTGGGGGAGAAAGGCTAGGGGCAGCCCTGTGGAGTGGGGGAGAAAGGCTGGGGGGGCAGCCCTGTGGAGTGGGGGAGAAAGGCTGGGGGGGCAGCCCTGGTGGAGTGGGGGAGAAAGGCTGGGGGGGGCAGCCCTGGTGGAGTGGGGGAGAAAGGCTGGGGGGGCAGCCCTGGTGGAGTGGGGGAGAAAGGCTGGGGGGGGCAGCCCTGGTGGAGTGGGGGAGAAAGGCTGGGGGGGCAGCCCTGGTGGAGTGGGGGAGAAAGGCTGGGGGGGGGCAGCCCTGTGGAGTGGGGGGATAAAGGCTGGGGGGGCAGCCCTGTGGAGTGGGGGAGAAAGGCTGGGGGCAGCCCTGGTGGAGTGGGGGAGAAAGGTGGTGGGGGCAGCCCTGTGGAGTGGGGGAGAAAGGTGGGGGGGGCAGCCCTGTGGAGTGGGGGAGAAAGGCTGGGGGCAGCAGGGCGGGCAGGAAATGAAAGGGGGTGGAAAGAGAAGGAAGGTGAGAAGAAAAACCAACTTGATTTGTTACAGCCACGCCTTAGAGCTTCCAACACACATCCTGCGGCTACCTACATTCACATTTAAATTAATTAAAATTATACACAGTTCAGTGCTCAGTGCCTCAGTCCCACTGGCCACATTGCAAGGGCTCGGGTGCCACAGATCCAGAACAATCGCCTCCATCCTGGAAAGGCCTGTTGACAGCGCCCCCTAGCGCCGTGCTGTGGGAACTGCACTGATGAGCCGAAGAGCCTGGACCGCTTCTACCCAGGGCAGGCAGACCACACTGAGCTTCCTCTGTTTAAGTGTGAGCTGCGTTTCAGTGAAGACTGTCGTACACCCTGCGTGCCTAGGGCTATCTCAGTGTAAATGCATGCCATTTCATTAGCTCCTAGTCATTAGAAAATGTTAAAGCAACAGCTTTCTGAGGAAGGAAGATAAGGTTTGCTTTTAAATAAATGAAGCTTCGCCCGGCCAGTGTTGTTCAGTGGTTGAGCATCGATCTATGAACCAGGAGGTCACGGTTCAATTCCCAGTCAGGGCACATGCCTGGGTTTCAGGCTCGATCCCCAGTGGGGAGTGTGCAGGAGGCAGCCGATTACTGATTCTCTCTTTCATCACTGATGTTTCTCTCACTCTCTCCCTCTCCCTTCCTCCCTGAAATCAATAAAATATATTTTTTTTAAATAAATCAGCCCTAGCTGGTTTGGCTCAGTGGATAGAGAGTCGGCCTGTGGACTGGGGGGTCCCGGGTTCGATTCTGGCCAGGGGCGCATGCTCAGGTTGCGGGCTCGGTCCCCGGTGGGGGGCGTGCGGGAGGCAGCCAATCAATGATTCTCATCATTGATGTTTCGATCTCTCCCTTCCTCTCTGAATAAAAAATATTAAAAATTAAAAAATCAATCGATCAATCAATGAAGCTCCCATAGGGTGGTCTCTGGGCCTTGTGTCAGTGGGACCTCTGAGCTCCCTTTGGCCTCTGGTAACAGGTCTCGCCCCCACCAGGCTGTTCAGAGACTCAAGAGATGCTCGTGAGATGCTGAGGACACTCGGGGATGACGCACATGTTCAAGATGGCTGTGGTCACCCTCAGTGCGGCCCGATGGAGACTGTTTACACACTGCAGCTGGACCACAGGAGGAGCTTTCATGGTAAGGGAGGCAGTTCAGGTTAAACATGAAGGTCCAGCTTAAGATTCCAGAGACAGGCTTCCAGTTCACACCGAGTGCGCCCGCTGGAGAGAACTGTCAGCGTGCCCAGCGGCTGCCCACCGGCCTGGGCACGGTCACCTTCATCCTGACACCACCTAGCAGAGATGGCTCACCCTCCGGGAGGACCTGTTTAAAGAAAGGGTCCCGGGTCCAGGTGAGGCCGCACCCCTGGGTCAAGGAGAGGCCACGCGCCCCTGGGTCCGGGTGAGGCTGGGTCCAGGGTCTGGGTGAGGCCGTGCCCCTGGGTCCAGGAGAGGCCGTGTGCCCCCGGGTCCGGGTGAGGCCACGCACCCCCGGGTCTGGGTGAGGCCACGCGCCCCTGGGTCCAGGTGTAGCTGGATCCCGAGTCCGGGTGAGGCCATGCACCCCTGGATCCAGGTGAGGCTGGGTCCCGGGTCCAGGTGAGGCCGCGCGCCCCCGGGTCCGGGTGAGGCCGCGTGCCCCCGGGTCCGGGTGAGGCCGTGCGCCCCTGGATCCGGGTGAGGCTGGGTCCTGGGTCTGTGTGAGGCCGTGTCCCTGGGTCCAGGAGAGGCCACGCGCCCCTGGGTCCAGGTGAGGCCACGCGCCCCTGGGTCCAGGTGAAGCTGGATCCCGGGTCCGGGTGAGGCCGTGCACCCCTGGATCTGGATGAGGCTGGGTCCCAGGTCCGGGTGAGGCCACGCCCCTGGGTCCGGGAGAGGCCACGCACCCCTGGGTTCGGATGAGGCTGGGTCCCAGGCCCGGGTGAGGCCGCGCGCCCCTGGGTCCGGGAGAGGCCACGCGCCCCTGCGTCCGGGTGAGGCCACGTGCCCCTGGGTCCAGGTGAGGCTGCATGCCCCTGGGTCCCGGGGAGGCCGCGTGCCCCTGGGTCCAGATGAGGCTGGGTCCCAGGCCCGGGTGAGGCCACGCGCCCCTGGGTCCGGGAGAGGCCACGCGCCCCTGCATCCGGGTGAGGCCGTGCGCCCCTGGGTCCAGGGGAGGCCACGCGCCCCTGGGTCCAGGTGATGCTGGGTCCCAGGTCCGGGTGAGGCCTTGTGCCCCTGAGTCCGGGTGAAGCCGCGCCCCTGGGTCCGGGCGAGACCAAACCAGAGGGAGTTGGACCTGCATTACCACCATTTGTCCACCATCCAGAGCTGAAAAGTCAGTGCCGACATGTACACATAAGGAACTGGTGGACATTGAAATTGGGTCTCAAAAGAACTGTTGGTCCAGAAAGAAACTCACTACAGACTGATTCATTTGCCTGTCAGCATAACTATTATTGCTCATCTCACATTCGGTTCTTATAAGTATATTTCTAGTAACACATGATCTCACTCATCTAGGGGAAATGATGAACAACATAGACTGATGAACAAGAACAGAACCAGAAACAAGGAGGCATCGATCGGACTGTTGGGCCTCAGAGGGAGGGTAGGGGAGGGTGGGGCTAGGGGGGAGAGATCAACCAAAGGACTTGTGTGCATGCATACGAGCCTAACCAATGGTTAAGGACAACAGGGGGGTGGGGGCATCCGTGGGGAGGGGTGTAGGATGGGAATGGGGGGATGAGGACAAATATGTGACACCTTAATCAATAAAGAAATAAAAAGAAAAAGAAAAAGAAAGGGAAGGGCCACCTGGCAGGGGTTGGTGTCCAAATCGCGGAAGAGAGTGGGTGGTATTGTGACCTCACGCACACCTGTGTCCCTTCGTTCAACCACCAGGTTCAGCCAGGTGATGCCTGCACGCCCCTGAAAGCCCCAGTGTCACTAGAGCGGCAGCGGTGCCCACAGCTCCTGCCTTCCCTCCCTATTTTGTGACCACACTCCATTGGGAGTAAGCCAGCCCTGGCTGCACACCTAGCAGAGACCGGCGCTCTTCCTCTGCCGCCGTGGAGCCCAAAGAAGGGCGTGGCGTGTGCCGGGAGGAGGTGTCATTTGGAAGAGAGCTTCGTAGGAGAACCCTTCGTGTTTTAATAATAATGTTTAATTTATCAGATCTGACAAATATACACTGAGTGGCCAGATTATTATAATTTCTGAACACATAATAATCTGGCCACTCAGTGTGTGTGTGTGTGTGTGTGTGTGTGTGTGTGTGTGTGTATTAGAGGCCCGGTGCATGAATTCGTGCATGGGTGGGGTCCGGCCAGCCTGGCCAGGGGGAGGAGACATGGGCGGTTGGCCGGCCTGCCTGCTGGTCGAACTCCTGGTCGAGGGGACAATTTGCATATTAGCCTTTTATTATATAGGATATACACTGAGTGGCCAGATTATTATGCGTTCAGAGATCATAACAATCTGGCCACTCAGTGTATGTATACACATATGCCTACACAGCATGGAATTCTTAGTAGGAAGCTAATTTTCAAATGAATACACTGACAGTGGATTAAAAGAAAAATAAATAGTAGTCCTATGTTGATAAATCAAACATGGTGACGGTGGCCCCAAAACACAGAATCTTGGAATGAGCTCATCCTTAATCCAGCCCCCTCCCTCGCCTTGCAGATGAATCGCGTGGGACAAAGAGACTGCGTACAGAGGTCAAGGGCACTCAGAGCAGGGGCTGGACTTGTGCGTCTCCATTCTGCCCCACAGCATGTCCAATACGGACTAGCCCTCCTGGGGAAGACACAGCCCGGGTCTCACAGGGAACAGGGTGTCCGGGCGGACGCCGCCCCGACAAAGGCCTCTAGTGAAGGGTGGGCGTGATGGCTCAGGGGAGGTGGCCTGGGCCCCGCTGGAGAGGATGAGGATGCTATACCTGCGCGACCCACCAACGCAGCTGTGGGAGATGATCTCCCCGTTCACAGGGATTGCCTTCCTCCCCACGTCCCCTCCCCCTGCTGCTGCTCCTCAGGGCTGCGCTGCTGAGTTTGCGGTGTGAGCAGCCTCCGCGGGGAGGCTGTCCTTTCCCATCTGTGGAGGAAAGGAAATAGCACTCCCCAGACGCTCTCACAGAAACGCTCAGGCTTCAAAAGGGCGCGCACAGCTTCTCCAAACCAACTGGATGGACACAAATGTCACCGCAGCACCTGCGGGCCAGAAGGGACCCCGAGGGACCCGGAGGATCTGCATCCGTGAAAGCGATGATGACAACCCCTCCCTGCTGTCCTGTGGCTCTGAGGCAGGGACTGTCCTATGGGCGCTGAACCCGCTTACTCCTCACACCAACAGCAACCCACAGGCAGGTCTTACCGTCTCCGTGTCACGGATGAGAAAACTGAAGTGACATGACCAAAGTCCCAGAGCGAGGGAGCAGGCCAGCTGGCTCTGAGCCCAGGCTGTCTCGGGTCCCTAGCTGGGTCATGACATTTGATTTATCAATAGAGGATATTTCTCTTTCTTTCAGTCCATTGTCAGTGTGTTCATTTTAAACATCGGCTTTAAATTTTGAGATTTTCCAGCTCAGTGGTCCCCAACCCCGACTGCCTAGTAAAGTCATTTGGGAGCTTTCATTAAATGCCAGTTCCCGGGCTCCGTGCAGACCAATGAAATCAGAGCCTGTGGGGCGGGTCTTTCTGTGGTGAAGGCCCCCCCGCCCCAGACGGACAGGCAGCAGCAGGGAGAGCGTCGGCCCTGTTCTCCTCCCGCTCGGGTTACAGGCAGGACAACTGAGCCACAGGTCAGGGACTCATCCGCAGTCACGCAGCCAGGGAGCGCCAGCGCTACGCACGACTCGGGCCTGACCCTCCAGCCACCCGCCTCTGCCCTTGCAATTGCCACTCTTCATGAAGCTGAGGTGGTCACCAGGAGCCACTCCATTCCACAGGACGCTTCTGCATCCTGCAAAGACCACTTTGTTCTAACATCTCGCAGCCCAGACGTTAAAGGAAGAGACAGCCACCCAGGCGGGCGGGCGGGCGGGCTGATGGGGCTGCTCTCCAGGCGGCCGCGGGCGGGCTTTCAGCTACATGTGTCTGCGGAGCTGGGAGCTCGCATTGCTCCTGGAATCGAGAAAATCGGTTTTTGGAAAACATTGGCAGTAGCCCTTCCCTTTAGAAAAATCAGTGCGTGCTTCCTACAGCTTTCTGCCTGGGAGAATGAGGCTTCCTGAGCCGCCACTGGCAGTCTTCACAGGCGTCGTTCTGGACAGGAACACAAGTTCCTGGCATTTTTAGGGCATAGGGGTCAGGGCTGACGCAGGTCCGACTCCCTTCTGGACTGGCCGGGAACGCGGGGGCTCCTGGAGCCTTCTCGTCGCCAGCTCCCCCAGCCACTAAAACTTACATAAAATGCACACCACGCGGCCAGCCGCCAGCTGCTCTGGAACCTGATGAATAATTTAGAAACAAATTACCCTTTTCCAAATGAGCCCAATAAAGTAAGACTCATGGTGAGGCCCCCACTGCGCCCCCTCTGTGGGGCAGAAGGGACTCCAGCTGCCCTAACTGAGGCTGTTCCCTTCCCTCGTCCTGGTCTAGGAAGGATGCCGCTGGACGAAAGCCGATGGGGGGAGCTGAGTGCCCTCCCCCTCCCCCTACCACAGAAAACCTTTGCAGGCAACTCAGTGCCCTAATCCATGTCCATGGGCACCATCCATCAGACCGGAGCTCCTGGCTGCATTATTCCTTTTTTAAGATGCGTAGTTTAGACACAGTCAATTTCATTCCATTTGGTGCTGATGGGACTTGTTTTCAATCTGCCCATTCAAAGCCCGGGCCATTCTATATCATATTTAAAGAGCTTAAAGCAAGCCGGGGTGGCTGGTCGGAGACATGGAGGGTTGGGCTAGGACAGGGGAAGGCAGTAGGAGTTGAACATCCTATGGGGCCAAGTGCTCAAAAACCAATCGGGACGTGGCAGAAGGACGCCAGAGCCAAGCTGAGTGTCAAAGTAAATAATTTGGGAGCAAAATTACAATGTAATGAATAAAAATGAGTCCACACTAAAACTGCTTTTAGGAAAAGGAAGGAAAGGACAGGGAAGTCTTTTCTTTACAGAGGAATGCCAACTCATAAATACAGAAAAATGAGGAAACCGGAAAATCGTTCTTTCACAACCACCAACCAATAACTGCTTCGGGCAGAGACCTATCAATGAACGGAAAAGCTATCGGGTGAAAGAATACTGAGACACAAGAAATTCACACAGTCTCCCACATTGTGTGTTCATTATAAAGGCTAAAGGCACCTTTACAATGAAGAAATCTGGGGTCTCCACCTTCACCAAAGGATCAAACTCACTATGAAGGAGAGAGAAAATTGGCCTCATGTGCCCAGTAACTTCACCCATGTCTTGGCAAAAATGTCTAGCCTAAATCAAAGTGTGCTGGAAAAAACTCTGACAAATCTATTGAAGGGCATCTTGCAAAAATTACCTTTCAAAAATATTTATATCAGGAAAGACAAAAAGGATGGGTGAACGGCTGAAGATGAAAGGAGACTTAGGAATATCTGACAGTCAGTGCTTGGCCTTTGACTGGATATTGGTTTGGGGGGAATTGCTATAAAGGACAAGTGGGTAAATTTGAATATGGACCATACGTTGTGTAATAGTCCTGTATCAATGTTCAATTTCCTGTCTACCCCTGCACTGGAGATACATACACTGGCCTTGTCCTCATGAACCACATGCGGAGGTATTTAGGGGTAATGTGTCATAAAGTCTCCAACTAACTCAAATCACTCAGCAAAAAAAGAAAGAAAAGCGGAGAGAAAGAAGCAAGTGTGACTAAACGTTAACATTTGTTGTGTCTAGGTATTCACTGTCCTGTTCTTGCAACTTTTCTGGGGTTTTTTAATTTTCAAAATAATAAGCTGGAGGGAGAGAAGCAAGCTAGCTGAATTCCAGCTTCCTCTTCTGATAGTCTTGCTGGGGACTAACCTAAGTTCCTTTCTGTTTCATAAGCTGAAATAAATTTACCTTGACTTAAAAATCAAAGGGACGCCAATTTCTGTGTCCTTGACTCTCAGATGCACTGAAGTGCACCAGAATCCGGTCACAGACCTGGCAGCCCTGGTCCCCAGGCCTGTTGGCAACACCAACTGGCACAGATACCACTGCTCCCTGCGGACAGGGCGTGCTGTCCGGCCCCTCTGCTCCATCTTCTCCCTGACCTGTATTCGCTCATGCTTTCTTTTTTTTTTTCTTCTTCTTTTTTTTAATATATTTTATTGATTTTTTACAGAGAGGAAGGGAGAGAGATAGAGAGTTAGAAACATCGATGAGAGAGAAACATCGATCAGCTGCCTCCTGCACACCCCCCACTGGGGATGTGCCCGCAACCAAGATACATGCCCCTGACTGGAATCAAACCCGGGACCCTTCAGTCCTCAGGCCGACGCTCTATCCACTGAGCCAAACCAGTTTAGGCTTTGCTCATGCTTTCATTTCTGTTGGCCACATGGTCTCTGGGGCATCTGAGCTGGAGACAGAGACAGGGGCCTAACGTCGGGGCGAGCTTGTGTGGGATCGCACTGGGGTCAGTCCCTCAGGACACAGTGCCGCTCATGCTGACCTCAGCTGGGCTCTGAATGGCTTTTCACAGCTCACAGGGACACAGGGACACCATCTCTTACAGGCTGAATTGTGTCTCCTCCCCCGCCCCCCAAATTCATGTTAAAATACTAACTCCTAGTACTTCAGAATGTGACCTTATTTGGGAAGAGAGTATAGAAGATACAGTTTAGTTACGGTGGGGTCAGATTGGATATAGAATGGGCCCTAATCTGATATGACTGGTGTCCTTATTTTTAAGAAAGGAAATTTGGACACAGACGAGCACACAGGGAGAATACCACGTGAAGACGAAGGCAGACATCAGGATGACGCGTCCACAAGCCAAGGAATGCCAAGGATGGCCAGCAACCACGAGAGGGGGGCGGAGAGAACCTGGAACAGATGCTCCCTCAAGGACCTCAAAAGGAACCAACCCTGCCCAGTTGGTGTGGGTCAGTGGTTGAACGTCGACCTATGAACCAGGAGATCAAGGTTTGATTCCAGGTCAGGGCACATGCCCAGATCTCAGGCTCAATCCCCAGTAGGGGGTGTGCAGGAGGCAGCGATCAATGATTCTCTCTCATCATTGATGTTTCTCTCTCTCTCTCTCCCTTCCTCTCTGAAACCAATAAAAATATTTTTTTGAAGGAACCAACCCTGCTGACACCTTGACTTCAGACGTCCAGACTCTAGAACTGTGAGACAATCCACTTCTGTTAGTTAAGCCACCCACTTACACTTAGTTTCCTCAGCCCCAGGATACTCCTCCAACGTCCAAGTGGCTGCTCACACAGGGGAGGGCAGAGTTGACAGGGGAGCAGATTCTGAAGGCAGACTGGCAAGGTCACCTTTTACTAGCTCTAGGGACGTGGGCAAACTCCAGGCAACACTGTGTCCCTGTCTCCTCACCTTTACAACAGGAATAGCAGCCTCCACGTAGAGGGTCGTTGTGCGGTGAATCTGGTTAATATGTGAGAGGTTTAAAGCAGGTCCTTACTTGGTAAGCGCTATGTGGTGCTGTTTATTATTGTTGTTATTGCTATCATCATCACCATCACCTTGCTTTGGCTATAGCTTTGTTCTAAACTTTGAAAGACTTTAAGGGAAGGAGTTTTCATGCTAGGAAAAGCCCTGGCCACCCGATGACCTGGTACAGCCCAGCACTTCTCTGGGCCTTCCTTTCTCTCCTCTTGGGTAAAATGAGGGTGTTCATGTCTGTCTCCACAGACAGAGCAGCGTTGGCAATTTTTGCTCATTCTTACTGCTTCTCTTATGACCCCGATTCCCCGATGTATGTGTCCAACCCCGACGTTTCTCCTGGGCTCTGAGGCCTAAAGAATCAACTACTGCCCTAACTGGTTTGGCTCAGTGGATAGAGCATCAGCCTGTGGACTAAAGGGTCCTGGGTTCGATTCTGGTCAAGGGCATGTACCTTGGTTGCAGGCACATCCCCAGTAGGGGGTGTGCAGGAGGCAGCTGATTGATGGTTCTCTCTCATCGATGATTCTGACTATCTCTCTCCCTTCCTCTCTGTAAAAAATCAATAAAAATATTTTTTTTTAAAAAAAGAATCAACTACTTCCCAGGCATCTCTTCTTGGATGGCCCCCTCCCTCACGAACTCTCTCTGTCCAACACTCAACACCTTCTCTCCCAAACTTCAGTGCCCCCTCTGTGTCTTCTGTCTGCAAGTTACCAAGCCTGAAACCCTTGGTATCACCCTATTCTCCTCCTTCTCTTCTTCCCCATACTTACTTACTCACCCGTTCCATACATCTCGCTCCTTAAATATCTCATGCAATTATCCCCGTGGCTTCGGGCATTTCCTCTCACATAGATTACCTACCGGGACCTCCTTTCTTCCAGCTTTACCTGCCTCTAGCCCCACCTGTCGCAGACAGCCAGAGCAAGATGTCATTTGTTTATAGCTTTTTAAAATATAACATATTCCAGAGCCATAGTGTAGAATCTCAGAGGGAAGGCGGGGGGTGGGGGGGGTGGGAGGAGATGAACCAAAAAACTTGTATGCATATTTGCATAACCCGTGGACACAGACAATGGGGTGGTGAAGTCCTGAGGTAGGGTCTAGAAGGGATGAATCGGAGAAAAGGGGGACCTACGTAATGCTTTCAATAATAAATATTTTAAAAATGAAACTTTACAATCCCACTAAGATTGGGAGGAATCTGAGAGCACTGGGCATCCTCCTCTCATGTTAGAAGAGCTTGCTTCATACGGGCGCAGGGATGGGATCACACATGAACAAAGGGTAAAAACTGGGGAAAACATGGAATTCAAGTATTTATCTCTGAACTTGATGCTGTTTCATGCTACTAATTGTTGAGATTCTTAATGATGTTTCATCTGTAAGTGGATACTTGAAAGATGGGATTTTAAATCAAGTAGCATTGCAGGGTCATGAAGCTGACACTCTCTGTCATTTGTCTCCATTCCTACCTCAAATCAAGATCCCTAAACATCGAAATTAGGCAGCAGGGCATATAAAACATAAGTATGCAATAATAACCTGCTTTACGTAAAGCAAAGAGTCTTCACTTACCCAAGTGAGGTGGAGTCACAGTAAGGTTTATGGTGCGAGAATCGCGGGCCTGCAGCCCCTTCATCTCAGCCACGCAAGTCAGATTCCCACTGCCTTTCGGCGTCAGAGCCAGGATGCTCAAGATGCTTGCAGGGTCGTCCGGCACCAGAACAGAATGAAAGCTTGAATCGCTCACAGGGACACTGATCTCCCAGGAAAGTTCCGGGAGCGGGATCCAGCCCACCGCACGGCAAGTCACATTACAAGGTTCATCCTCAATGACTACAAGACTGTCAGTGGGAACGAGCAATTTCCCCACAACTAAAGAAGAAAAGAGAAACATTCTGAAAGAATGGCCACGCCTCTGCGTTCCAGGTCTGCTTTCAGTTTTTCTTCAATCACATTGCGGGAGGTACCCCTGAATCCAGAGTGGCCGTGGCCGTGGCCGTGGCCGTGGCTATAGTGGGAAACCTTTATGCAGCTTCTATCTGTGTCTTTACTTGGACTTTTCAGACCCACAGAAGAAAGTGAGATTGCTCCCCAGAAATATAATTCCAGAGACATGAATAAAAATCAGGGCCCAGAGCAGTCTAAATTATATGGCAAAGAGAGGACAGAGGTGGCTGCCATGGGGGCTAGACAGTCACTAAAGTTGTCCTGAGCTGCCTGGGAGCAAAGCAAAAAGGGAAATAACCTTTACCTTCTTTTCATTGTAAGGTGGACACATCATGATCAGTCAGATTCTCTCTCTTTTTTTTTTTTTTTTTTTTGAGGGGGCGGGGGAGAGGCAGTCCATATTTCTAAACATAACTTCCTATGATAGGTCTTAAAATATTTTTCTAGTTAAACATTAAATCCAACAGAATTAAAGAAATAACTACCCTCAATCACAATCAGAATATATTGCTCAGATACATTTTTATCTTTTTTTTATCAGATAAATTTTTTTAAAGTTCTATAGAGGATCCACTCCCACGTGCCAGTGTCAACGCTAGAAATAAACCATCTGAAGGCAACCCTGGTGTGTACCAATGTCACCAAAATCACCTGAGGTTGGCCCGGTAGAGACAGCCTTACTGAAACATAAATGCAATAAAACGTTCCAATTAAAATAGTCTAAACTCCCAGCCGCATAACACAAAGGAACGAACACTGGACTAAGAATCAAAACCTCTGCCCACAATCCTGACTTTGCCACAATGTTGGCATCGCCTCACACAAGTCACTGAGATTTCCAGGCTGTTTTCTGCCCGTTGAATGAGATGATCTGACTAGATTAGTGGTTTCCAATCCTTATGGCTTCCATACCTTAAACACTCTTAAGATCCTTGAGTACTCCAAAGGCCTTTGTTTATATGGGTTATATCTATCATGAAGGCAGACTGGCAAGGTCACCTTTTACTAGCTCTAGGGACGTGGGCAAACTCCAGGCAACACTGTGTCCCTGTCTCCTCACCTTTACAACAGGAATAGCAGCCTCCACGTAGAGGGTCGTTGTGCGGTGAATCTGGTTAATATGTGAGAGGTTTAAAGCAGGTCCTTACTTGGTAAGCGCTATGTGGTGCTGTTTATTATTGTTGTTATTGCTATCATCATCACCATCACCTTGCTTTGGCTATAGCTTTGTTCTAAACTTTGAAAGACTTTAAGGGAAGGAGTTTTCATGCTAGGAAAAGCCCTGGCCACCCGATGACCTGGTACAGCCCAGCACTTCTCTGGGCCTTCCTTTCTCTCCTCTTGGGTAAAATGAGGGTGTTCATGTCTGTCTCCACAGACAGAGCAGCGTTGGCAATTTTTGCTCATTCTTACTGCTTCTCTTATGACCCCGATTCCCCGATGTATGTGTCCAACCCCGACGTTTCTCCTGGGCTCTGAGGCCTAAAGAATCAACTACTGCCCTAACTGGTTTGGCTCAGTGGATAGAGCATCAGCCTGTGGACTAAAGGGTCCTGGGTTCGATTCTGGTCAAGGGCATGTACCTTGGTTGCAGGCACATCCCCAGTAGGGGGTGTGCAGGAGGCAGCTGATTGATGGTTCTCTCTCATCGATGATTCTGACTATCTCTCTCCCTTCCTCTCTGTAAAAAATCAATAAAAATATTTTTTTTAAAAAAAGAATCAACTACTTCCCAGGCATCTCTTCTTGGATGGCCCCCTCCCTCACGAACTCTCTCTGTCCAACACTCAACACCTTCTCTCCCAAACTTCAGTGCCCCCTCTGTGTCTTCTGTCTGCAAGTTACCAAGCCTGAAACCCTTGGTATCACCCTATTCTCCTCCTTCTCTTCTTCCCCATACTTACTTACTCACCCGTTCCATACATCTCGCTCCTTAAATATCTCATGCAATTATCCCCGTGGCTTCGGGCATTTCCTCTCACATAGATTACCTACCGGGACCTCCTTTCTTCCAGCTTTACCTGCCTCTAGCCCCACCTGTCGCAGACAGCCAGAGCAAGATGTCATTTGTTTATAGCTTTTTAAAATATAACATATTCCAGAGCCATAGTGTAGAATCTCAGAGGGAAGGCGGGGGGTGGGGGGGGTGGGAGGAGATGAACCAAAAAACTTGTATGCATATTTGCATAACCCGTGGACACAGACAATGGGGTGGTGAAGTCCTGAGGTAGGGTCTAGAAGGGATGAATCGGAGAAAAGGGGGACCTATGTAATGCTTTCAATAATAAATATTTTAAAAATGAAACTTTACAATCCCACTAAGATTGGGAGGAATCTGAGAGCACTGGGCATCCTCCTCTCATGTTAGAAGAGCTTGCTTCATACGGGCGCAGGGATGGGATCACACATGAACAAAGGGTAAAAACTGGGGAAAACGTGGAATTCAAGTATTTATCTCTGAACTTGATGCTGTTTCATGCTACTAATTGTTGAGATTCTTAATGATGTTTCATCTGTAAGTGGATACTTGAAAGATGGGATTTTAAATCAAGTAGCATTGCAGGGTCATGAAGCTGACACTCTCTGTCATTTGTCTCCATTCCTACCTCAAATCAAGATCCCTAAACATCGAAATTAGGCAGCAGGGCATATAAAACATAAGTATGCAATAATAACCTGCTTTACGTAAAGCAAAGAGTCTTCACTTACCCAAGTGAGGTGGAGTCACAGTAAGGTTTATGGTGCGAGAATCGCGGGCCTGCAGCCCCTTCATCTCAGCCACGCAAGTCAGATTCCCACTGCCTTTCGGCGTCAGAGCCAGGATGCTCAAGATGCTTGCAGGGTCGTCCGGCACCAGAACAGAATGAAAGCTTGAATCGCTCACAGGGACACTGATCTCCCAGGAAAGTTCCGGGAGCGGGATCCAGCCCACCGCACGGCAAGTCACATTACAAGGTTCATCCTCAATGACTACAAGACTGTCAGTGGGAACGAGCAATTTCCCCACAACTAAAGAAGAAAAGAGAAACATTCTGAAAGAATGGCCACGCCTCTGCGTTCCAGGTCTGCTTTCAGTTTTTCTTCAATCACATTGCGGGAGGTACCCCTGAATCCAGAGTGGCCGTGGCCGTGGCCGTGGCTATAGTGGGAAACCTTTATGCAGCTTCTATCTGTGTCTTTACTTGGACTTTTCAGACCCACAGAAGAAAGTGAGATTGCTCCCCAGAAATATAATTCCAGAGACATGAATAAAAATCAGGGCCCAGAGCAGTCTAAATTATATGGCAAAGAGAGGACAGAGGTGGCTGCCATGGGGGCTAGACAGTCACTAAAGTTGTCCTGAGCTGCCTGGGAGCAAAGCAAAAAGGGAAATAACCTTTACCTTCTTTTCATTGTAAGGTGGACACATCATGATCAGTCAGATTCTCTCTCTTTTTTTTTTTTTTTTTTTTTGAGGGGGCGGGGGAGAGGCAGTCCATATTTCTAAACATAACTTCCTATGATAGGTCTTAAAATATTTTTCTAGTTAAACATTAAATCCAACAGAATTAAAGAAATAACTACCCTCAATCACAATCAGAATATATTGCTCAGATACATTTTTATCTTTTTTTTATCAGATAAATTTTTTTAAAGTTCTATAGAGGATCCACTCCCACGTGCCAGTGTCAACGCTAGAAATAAACCATCTGAAGGCAACCCTGGTGTGTACCAATGTCACCAAAATCACCTGAGGTTGGCCCGGTAGAGACAGCCTTACTGAAACATAAATGCAATAAAACGTTCCAATTAAAATAGTCTAAACTCCCAGCCGCATAACACAAAGGAACGAACACTGGACTAAGAATCAAAACCTCTGCCCACAATCCTGACTTTGCCACAATGTTGGCATCGCCTCACACAAGTCACTGAGATTTCCAGGCTGTTCTGCCCGTTGAATGAGATGATCTGACTAGATTAGTGGTTTCCAATCCTTATGGCTTCCATACCTTAAACACTCTTAAGATCCTTGAGTACTCCAAAGGCCTTTGTTTATATGGGTTATATCTATCAAGACTTACCATGATGGAAATTAGAATTAAATATGTGTTTCTTTTTCTTTTTTTTTAATATATTTTATTGATTTTTTACAGAGAGGAAGGGAGAGGGATAGAGAGTTAGAAACATCGATGAAAGAGAAACATCTATCAGCTGCCTCCTGCACACCCCCTACTGGGGATGTGCCCACAACCAAGGTACATGCCCTACCAGAATTGAACCTAGGACCCCTCAGTCCGCAGGCCAATGCTCTATCCACTGAGCCAAACCAGTCAGGGCTGTGTTTATTTTTCAATATTCAAAAATAATAATAATAACCCCTGACATGTTAATAGAGATTAATATATTTTTATAAAAAATGTCTACATCCTAAACGGAAATAAATGAGCAAAAAGAGTGATGCTGTTTTATGTTTATTCAGCTCTCTTCAGTCTCTGGCTGGACTCTCATCTCCTCTGTATTCCATCTGTTGTGATACATTGCTTTGTTTATATCTTACAAAGAAAATCTGACTTCACAGAGATGTGCTAAAGCAGTGAGGAGCATGACTAGGCTTTCCAGATAACCATGGGCATTCTCTGATACTGCACCCAAACTTGACAAGCAGTGGCTTCTGGGAGGTCGGTTGCGCTGTGGAATCTGAAACTATATAAAGAAGCCCTTGGGGGCAGGTGAAGGTATGTACTGGGGGTAGGGGAGGCCAGGGGGAGGTCAATGGGGGGGGGGGGAAAGGAGACATATGTACTACTATTTGTAATACTTCAAACAATAAATAAATAAATAAAGTAGAAAAAAAAAGAAAACATAAAACAACATGAGCAATCATTCTAGATGAGCTTTGGACTATTAAAGATGCTGAATTGCCCAGCAGGAAAAAAAAAAGCCCTTCTGGTCAGTGATGTTAAAATCCACTGTCCATCTGGCCCTTTGAACGGCTCTCTTTGCCCTTACACATCAGTCCCTTGGAAACCGCTGGTCCTCTGAGGTACACAACCCTCCCCAGTGTGCAGTGGAGAACTCCTTGTTCACACGTGAGAGCGAGAGTGGGCGTGGCACCGAATGTCTTAGTATTGTTCTGAAAACAGTTGTGACTTCACAGACCACCCCAAAGGGCCTGAGAGACACCCAGGCAATTCCAGACGAGACTGAACTGGATCTGCTCTGAAAGCTCCATCCGAGGACTCAGAAATGCTCCATTTCTGGACACTTCTTTCCTGAATAGTCCCTTGGAGCAAGTAGAGCACCTTTGCTAGTGATAGGACTACTGTACACACAGCAGTGAGAGGGCACCCGATGGGTCCCTCAAGGCCAAAGGGTTTGTCTTTGTTCTTTTGGGCTTGTTCATTGCTTCATTCAGTGGAGAAGTTTAGGTTGGCAGAAACTGGGAGGAATGGTACTGGCTCACTTAACAACAGAAGAAACTGGCCCTCAAAACACAAGAGGTCTAGAGTGCGGTGTGTGATGAATGGGTGGACTGGGCAAATGCAGAATCTGAAGGAAGCATTTGCTTTTTCTGTGTATATTTGTGACTCAACTTTCCCACTGGCTTTCATGACCCTTTATAGTAGGTGATAGAACATTTTACATAGATGTTTGGATGACTCAATATGGAGTTACATAAGTTCTCTGTTTTTCTTGTTGATACTTAAAGAGAACAAAATGATAACTTTAGATAACTTACTTTCAAGATAAATTGGATGCTTCCTCTTTTTTTCAAAATTCTTGAAAGAGACCTTATTCTCACAGAACATTATCCCTCTGAGAAGAAAGTACCATTCAGACCAGTGGAACCAGTCTCAAAGGATCAAGTTCAGTTCTGTTCTACGGGGTCCTCTGTTCTACAGTGTCCATGGGGAAGACTTTAACTTCCCAAGACATGCATTCTTCTATTTATTTTCAAACTAAAAGCTACAGTAATTATTAACTTGTAAAACTGCATGCCTGAAGACACTTTATAGATGTATAGCTTTAAGAAGAGATGCTATAAATCCATATAGACTTAGGCATTGGATATGCCAAACACATAGTAGTAATAGGTCATGCCTTGGTCCTGTTTCCTTGATCCAGGAGTGCTCCCTCCTCTCTCTTGTCCCCATGTTGCATCTCCAGACCTTTGAGGCACATCGCCAATGGCCCCTTCTCTCTGGAGTCCTCCTTGAAGACTACTGATTCTCTCGCCTCCTTCCCAATTCGAACTTGAGTTGTCTCCCTGCCAATGCACTTGCCAGCGTCTGCGTGCACCACTGTGGTTCATGCACTTGCATGAGCCTCTCTTCTCCTAAGGGCCTAGAGGGTGGACTGTGTCTTACTTAGTCTGTTCACCTCTGAGTCCCCCTTAAATGCCTAACACGATGGCAAGCTCCTATTGGGGATGCAATAAATAATAGCGAATGGCCCTAGCCAGTATGGATCAGTGGATAGAGCGTTGGCCTGTGGCCAGAGGGTCCCGGGTTCAATTCCGGTTGAGGGCACGTGCCTTGGTTGCAGGCTCTTCCCTGGGCCTGGGGCCTGGTCGGCTTATGCTGGAGGTAACCAATCAATGTGTTTCTCTCACATCGATGTTTCTCTCTGTCTTTCCCTCTCTATTCCACTCTCCCTAAAAATCAATGGAAAAAATATCCTCAGGTGAGGATTAAAAAAATAATAATAATAAAAGTAATAGCAAATGACTATCTGGAGATTGCAATGAGCCTGGTGCTGTTCTAAAGACTTTACATAGACGATCCTCATCTGGCCTCACAACATCTCTATGACAAGGAAACTAGGGCACCAGGTCACAAAGTGGCATGCCTACGGTCACACAGCTAGTGGGTAGTAAAGCTGCAACTTGAACCTGGCAGTGGGCACCCGAGTCTGCACTGCTGACCACTAGCCCACTCTGGTTCTGGAGTCTTCAGACCGTCCCCAGTTATTCCATCCTCTGATCCTCACAGTCAATCTGCAAAGTGGTCTTGTCCCAATTTTAAAGGTGAAGAAATTGAGCCAATTCTGGGGTCACCAGGGTGGGTAACTGATGGAAGAAACACCAGAACCCGTATCTTTGATTCCTTCCCCAGTGTTCTTTCCCTTATACCACAAAGTACTGTAATAAGAATCTGGCCACGCAAACGAGGCCAGGAATCCAGTAGCCTCACTGAGTCAACAAATGCCACAAAATCACAAAATATCAGTGTGCCCCTAATTAAACTACATGGAATTAAAGACACATAAAGAGACAACAGTTTGGCTAAATTTAAAAATGCAAGTAGAAATAGGTAGACATGTATCTGCACCAAATGTTCCCCATTTGATTTGATAGCAGTGTAAATGCAGACCAAATCTTTGGGAATTTCTCCCTGACAAGCAAATAAATACCAGTAAACATAAGAAAAAT
Organism: Ia io; assembly: GCA_025583905.1. NCBI lineage: Eukaryota > Metazoa > Chordata > Mammalia > Chiroptera > Vespertilionidae > Ia > Ia io. The sequence continues at coordinate 110,744,730 of JAJQQW010000009.1, forward strand.
GTCAAAGGCACAATGTGATCTGTTGTTTAAAAATGCTGCCATGGAAAGCGGACACTCTGCTGGCTCCAGTGCATCTAGAAAGAGTATATTATTGCATTTTTAAGGAATGCAAAGGGATTAAACTTTGATAAGCATGTTCTGAATCCTTGTAAATCATCCTTTTTTTTTTCACTATGTAGCATGATCTTCAGTACCTAAAAATTAACTTTGAAAATAAAAATTAAGTTATCACCCTAGCCGATTTGGCTCAGTGGATAGAGCGCCAGCCTGTGGACTGAAGGGTCCTGGGTTCGATTCCAATCAAGGCCACATGCCCAGGTTGTGGGCTCGATCCCCAGTAGGGGGCATGGCAGGAGGCAGCTGATCAATGATTCTCTCTCATCATTGATGTTTCTCTCTCTCCCTCTCCCTTCCTCTCTGAAATCAATAAAAAAATTTTTTTAAAAAAGAGGCAATGGAAGTACCACTTAAAAAAATTAAGTTATCCATTATTATAAATTTTGTTTACTCTTTTTTCTCTAAAACCCTTGATACACCTTTATCTATAAAAACCACTGGGTGTGAGGAAGGGTAATAAATTGGGGAATTAAGCTAGAAAAAGGAAAAAGTTAAGTATGATTCAAAATTGATAAAGGTGTCAAAGAGGGGTAAAGTCTCCCTAACAGGTTTGGCTCAGTGGATAGAGCCTATGGACTCAAGGGTCCCAGGTTCGATTCCAGTCAAGGGTATGTACCTTGGTTGCAGGCACATACACAGTAGGGGGTGTGCAGGAGGGAGCTAGCTGACCGATGTTTCTCTCTCATCGATGTTTCTAACTCTCTATTCCTCTTCCTTCCTCTCTGTAAAAAAAAAAAAAAATCAATAAAATATATTTAAAAAAAAAAAAAAAAGAGGGGTAAAACTGGAGACAAGCAATGATCACCACTTAGCTCTACCTCATAGACAAGGGACAGCCTGGCCCCAGAAGACATCCAGGATATAATTCCAGAAAAGCTACTAGGTACCAACATGGATGAGATGGAAAGTGATAAAACCTGTCTTTAAGAGTCTTAATCATAGAAATGGGAAGAAGAGCTGGAAGGAAGAGAGAGAGAGAAACAGGAAGGAAGAAAGCAGAAAGAGGGGCCGTGAGGAAGGCAGGAGAGAAATAAATAACACAACAACAAACACTCGTCAGGTCAGAAGAATTCTCAGGGTAACACTAACTGATGACTAACCCATATATTAAAAAAAGGGGGGGAGTGCCTAGCTGGTTGGCTCACAGGATAGAGCATCAGCCCACAGATTGAAGAGTCCCAGGTTCGATTCTGGTCAAGGGCACATACCGTGCAGAAGGCAACCAACCAATGTGTCTCTCTCACATCGATGTTTCTCTCTGTCTCTCCCTCTCTCTTCCACTGTCTCTAAAAACCAATGGAAAAATATCCTCAGTGAGGATTAACAACAACAAAAAAAAAAAAAAGGAAGGGAGAGGGGAGGAAGTGACAAATATGAGAACACATTCATCGGTTCAGTGTCACACCACCGAAGTACTCAGTGCCCCACAGGTCACCATCTATGGCATGCACTTCAGCAGGTCCCTTCCACTTCTCTGACACTGAGGCCAACGAACTCCCCACACGCCTCTCTGAGTCCCCCGCACGCACACGCACCTTGGACGGAAAGGAAAGCGGATCCCTCGCGGTCACTGTTCTGGAGGCTGCACTTGATGTGCCCCGCATCGCTGAGCTGCACATCGTGGATTATCATCTCGGAGGTGAAGTTGTCGCCCTCCGTGTAGTTCTCGGGGGTGAAGCGGTTGCTGGTGATGATGACCCCCATGGGCGTGACGCTCAGGACCACCGTGCCGTTCAGAGCCCACATGATGAGGCTCCAGCCCTTCGAGACGGTGCAGTTGAAGCGGGCCTCCTGGCCCGCCCGCACCGTGGCGTTCTTGGGTCCTTCTATGATTTGGTAGCCGGATCCAAAGGCTAAAAGACACCCCATGTTTCAAGTGAGTGATGAGTCCATATAGATCACCTGTAGAGTTTCACCCTTCTGCATACAAGTTGTGAGCCCCATGTGATTGTCCTACGGCTCAGAACCCAGGTCTTACTGGTCCCAACACCAGGTCTCCCCAGATGATCAGGAGCTTCCAGTGCACAGGAAGCCACTCCATCCCTCCTCCCCAGGGTCCTCTCCTTGCTGCACAGTCCTCAGCACCCCAGCTGGGTTGGCAGTGAGGGAACAGTGCCCCTCCTCCTCTTCCTGCGGGATGTGACCTCAGATATCTGACCCCAGCGTGGCCCAGAGAGGCTCTGTCTCTGTAGGAAGTTGTTCAGCCTCTCTATGAAATGAGCATTTTTTTCCTCCCAGTGAAATGAGGGGGACCTTCTCCCAGGGCTGGGAGGGGACAGTGGAGTATCTTGTCTTCACAAAGAGGATGGGACCCTGACATGCTATGATCATGGCCCATGCCTTCCCCTGAACCCTGAGACACACACACACACACACCCCCACGTGGGGCACTTAGGACAGTGCCTGTGGCTGGAGGATGAACAAGGTTGCGAGGGAAGGAATACAGCTGGAGAGATGAAATTTGGGTCGTGCATATACTGTCATGGGAAATTCATCTCGAAGTATCAAGAAGATGGTACTGTCACTGGGGCCTCGCCCTCCTCCTAAGGACTAGACGAGACAGAGAGGGATAATGGGTAGAAAGGTGTAGGAAGTTAGATGCCCTCATGAGAAGGCCCAGGCATGCATGGGGCAGCCCCTCAGAAAGTCTCCCCGCATCCAGTTGAATTTAAAACCCCACACTCTGGAGTGAGGGACCACGGACTCCAGAATAAGCAGCCTGGCTCACCCAAGTCACCTCCACTTCTCCGCGCCCCACGCTCCTCGGCGGCAAAACAGGGACGCTAGTGCCACCGGGACTTATGTCAAGGACCAAACAGGACGATCCGTGTGAACCCTTCACGTGACCCGCAGGCACTCAGTGGACGGTCACCGTCACATGACCTGCAAGAAGGGGTCACGTGGACCGACCAAGAAAATCAGAGACTCAAGTAGTGCTGCTTCCATCACGCCTTTCCCAACACCCTGCCCGCCGCGCACCGGCTGGAAGGCGGGTTCTAAAAGAATCTCCTGACAGCCCTAAAGGTTTCTGGGAAGAAAGCACAGCGCTGGACACCCATTGGCACAGCAACACTTCGCCTGCGTTCCCAGAATGCACTGCGGGGATGCACCGCAGGAACAGGTTAAGGGCGGACAATGAACCACTGCACGGACTGGGTCCGAGGCCAGCAGGACAGGGCCAAGGGGGGGCCAGTGGCTCCAAAGAGGCCAACCCGAGGGAAGGTGAGCGGTACTGGTAACGAGGGCTGCTCCTGTGCTGGGTGAGCGTGACCACTGTTCCCTGTTCTTTGCTGTGCCTCCGGGCAGGAGGGCAAGAGAAAGTGTGACTTAAATAACAGCTGGGCTGGGATCCTCTCCCGCTGGTGCCAGGCTGATCATTTCACTCCACACACTGTGCCCTCCACACCCGTCTAAATGCCCTGCCATCTACATGCCCTGCTGGCTGCACATGTGACCAAGAAGGCCCAAGGCTGCCTAGCTTACTCTGCAGCTAGGGAGGTGAGAGGGGGAGAGGGAGAGGGGAGGGACCTGCACCAAATGGGAATTCTCTGAGTTTGAACTTGACCTTTAAGTTGAACAGGAGGCGCCAAACCCCAAGCACTGAGTTGCCCTGGCCCACGCATGGGCTCCCACCACAGGTAACGCCCTCCAGCTCCTCCTCGTGACTCAGAAGCTGCGCTTCCGGAAGAGTGGGGTCCTGGGGCCGCGTTCCTCTCTCCCGCACCCCATCAGCTGGTGGTGTGTGTGACCCTGTCCCACCCAGAGCAAATATGAGCAAACTATAAATAAGACCTTTAATCAAAGTCACCTGCCTCCGCACACAGCTCCCCTCGCCTTTGCTCCCTTTCCCTGTGTAGAGCGAAAGGGCAAGTGAGGGGCACAGCCATGGGGACCATCAACGTCCCCCTCCCAGGGGCCTCCTGTGCGCCAGCGACAGCCAGCGACAGTGGTCACCCAACACCAGGTCCCCCCGCCCCCCAGGGGCTTATCCTATCTGCATGCAAGATACTTATGCATGCCGGCACTCTCCGATTCCCCAAACCCTGTCTACAGCCTGCCCCTCGCCCTCTCCCCTGCCCCTCGCTCTCCTGAGCTCTCTCGACTCCTCCACCCTCCTCTCCTCTCCTCTGGCTCCTCCCACAGCACCTGTGGACCCCTCACCTTCTCCCACCTCTTAGGTAAAGTTGGAAATGAATAGAAAAGCAGGCACTTCAAAGTCAGGTGAAGAAAGGGGAACACGTGGGGCGGGGCGAGCGCAGAAGAGAACTGCCCCGTGGAGGCAGCGCCCAAAGGAGAGAGTGGGCGTCCGAACGCCTCAGGGGCTGGGGCCACCGCAGGAAGGAAGCTGAGAAGTGGGGCGGGGGGGGGGGGCGAGATGGGTCTCCACTTCCTGCTGAGGGCAACAGGAAGCACCAGCACCATTGCTGTGCCACCCCCACCCCCCAAAACTGCTCTCCATGTGATTAGAGGGATCTTAACACACCAGCATGCTGAGGAATCCCCTTCCCCCCACCCCTCCACCCCAGACTTTGTTTAAACATGTCCATCATTCGGGGTAAAGACCAGATAATCCTGAGCATCACCACATCCTAAGACCCTACCTAGTCTCACATCAACTTCCTTTTGCCCCAAACTCTGCCCCCTTCCTCACCAACTCTTTCTGGCCCCTTTGCACAGGCAGTGGCCAGCCTGGCATGCCAGTCTTACTCCTCAGTGCCCAGCCAAGTTGTCACCTCCTCAGGGAGCCTTCCCAGACCACCCGATTTAGGTTACATTGTTCTACAACGGCTTTCAGAGTGAAGCAATTATCACAGGGGTGATTTTATATTGAGTTTTCTATCAATTAATGCCTGTTTCCCTGTGGCTCTCAACTCTTTGTTGGCACCTCTGCCTGCTTTTGCTCATCTCTGCATCCCAGTGCCTGCAACCAAATGGGGCACAACTGGCCCTCGGTTAATATTCACTGAGTAAGTAAGTGGCCGGGTCCTTGTGACGCCGGGGACGCCGTAGAGGAGAGGCTGGCAGAGGCTGGGGATGCACCTGGGGTAGCCCTCAGCTACTCAAAGCCACGTCTGCAAACGAGGGTGTCTCCGCCCGAAGAAGTATCCAAGGGGCTCAGTCTGTTGCTATGGACCCCCCCTGCCCCGGGGGCTCTAGAATTAGCCCAGCACCCTCTCCCCTCCTGGGAAGCCATCGCCAGGCCTCAGCCACCCCTGCCTTCAGAACAGAACTTCAGGAAAGGTGTCTGGGAGAACTATGCACCCGAGTTCCTCTGGGAGAGAATGTTTGCCGCCGTGGCCGAATGGCCTAGTTGCAGCCACGTCCCTAAACTGTGCTGAGCCTGGTTCGCCAGCTGCACAAGCCCCAAGCTCCAGGGCGTGGGGAGGGGGATTCCTCTCCGCGCCACGAACACATTTTATCAGCACCTACTAGACACCCGCACTGCGCACTACAGGCCTGAGCTCTCAAACATTTTTCCCCCAAATACATGTCAACACCACGGCCCAGCGCCCATCGGCATCACATGAAAATAACCCAAATCAACATGTAAAACAGTCCTCACTGCCTGTCACACACCCACGGCCCCTTTTTGTTTTTCCGATGCTGTCATGGCCAGAGTCTTAAAAAAACAAAAACACAAAAAATGTTATCCTGCCCGGCCGGTGTGGCTCAGTGGTTGAGCATCGACCTATGAGCCAGGAGGTCACGGTTTGATGCCCGGTCAGGGCACATGCCCAGGTTGCCGAGTCGATCCCTAGCGTGGGGTGTGCAGGAGGCAGCGCATCCATGATTCTCTCTCATCATTGATGTTTCTACCTCTCTCTCCCTCCCCTTTCCTCTCTGAGTTCAATAAAAATATAATTTTTAAAAAACAACATTATCTAGCCATCTGAAATAGAGTTCATCTGTAGATAAAGTCCAAAACCAGCAGAACATGCTCTGCAGTGAGATGTCAGGACAGTGGTCCCTTTGTGGGGCAGGGGGGCTGGAAGACGCTTTGGTGGAGGGCTCCTGGCCTCAGTGCTGATACCCGAGGTGTTCGGCTCGTGGCGACTCATCCAGCTGGGCCTTCGTGACTGCGCAGGTCCCGCGTGCAGACTCTCCACTGCGAGGCCTCAAACCCCCGCGTGCAGAGCACGGCATGCCTCCCCCGAGGAGAGCAAACCCTAGCCGGAAACGAGACGAGCACATCTGAGCGGTGGCCTGTCCACCAACGGAGCCACAGCAGAGCTGGGGGACAGCCCCAGCTGCTCTGAGACCCCGAGGTCTGCACACCTCAGCTCTGCAAGGCAGTCTGACAGGGACCCTGGCCGGGGACACCCCGAGGCCATGCCGACCGACACCCTGGGAGAGGTCCAGACAGAAACACAAGAGGGACAGGACATCTCAACAGGAGCGATGGCTGTGGAGCGGTCGCGGGGGCACATGGCCAGGAGGCACGAACCCCGATGGAGAGAACTGGGGTGCGCTGCACCTGCAGGACCGCCCCGGAGCTGAGTCAGTGCAGCAGGAGTGGGCCCCCCTGACACCCCCCAGAGGGAAGGGGCGTGGTGGGAGGGGCCTAGAACAACCCCTGGAGCCACACCCGCCAGCGCCGGGCCTCCCTGGGTCCCCGCTCCAAGTGGAAGCCGTGGGACATCCCGCCACGCCCGCGTGACCTACCTGCTAGGCCAGCCACCACGACCAGCGCAGCCAGGACACCTTTGCAGCTGCCGTCCATCTTGGCATCTCCTCACCTGGGAGAGAAAGCAGGCAGGTGAGCGGGGAGCGGGAACAGGCAGCCCCGCCTCTGAGGACGGGGAGTCGGCACTCCTGGGGTGGCCCGTGGACCGGCCTCACCTACGGCCTTGTTAGAAAGCCAGACGCTGGGGCCACCCACACCTGCTAGGCCGGCGACGCCAGAGCTGAGCCCACAGCCTGTCTAAGCAACGTGCGTTCCTGGCGTGTGCTCAAGTCTGAGAATCACTGTATCACGTGACCTTACTCCCAAGCCCAGGATCCATTCCGGGGTGCCTGGGAAACCCTTGCCACTGAGTTGCTGTCCACGGTGTGACAGCCTGGACTTAACAGCAATTCGCTGCAACCGTGACGCTTGGATCGCTGAGCAAGGAAACGCCTGCGCACGACACGTCTACCTGATCAAAAGGAAAAGCAGGGACAGGAGGAAGAGCAGATCAGAAGCCTGTGAGGGGGCAGCAAGAGGAGTGGGGAGAAACAGAAGAGGGGAACGTATGCGGGAGGAGTGCGGGTGGGCTGGCTGTCACTTCGCACAGGGAGGACCGCACTGGGGGTCCCTCACCCGAGCTTCCCAGGCAGAGAAGCAGCAGTGCCAAGGCCCTGGGTGGGTGGTGACTGGCACACTTGAGGAACTGCAGCGAGGGGGCTGGGGCTGGGGCAGGGGAGGGGTGAAAGGGGAGAAGTCAGAGGTCAAGAGGCGACAGAGTGAGGTCTTCCCCCCTCTGGCAGCACGCGGCCCTCCCTTTCAACCCTTTGCTCTTTGGCGACCCTCTTGCTCACCCTCCATCTCTGCATCTTTTTCTCCTCATGCTTCCCTTCTCCCCAGGACGGGCCCGCCCAAGGCAGTCACCAGTACTGCCAGGTATCACGGAAGCAGTCAGGGCTACATCACCCCCCGAACGTATCATGAACTGTCTACAAAATAATTAAACCATAGCCACTCCTCCTTAGCCCGAGGAAAGGTCTCTATGGCACACGTTCCTCCACCACCACCATGTGGAGCAGTGACCCAGGGTGGCTTTCCCTGCGTCTCGGGCATCACCCCGATTTTACAGCTGTGCTGGGGGCAGCCACACCTCCCTGGAGGACATGGGGTGCCGGCTCCATCAGAGCCCCATGCGGGATTTTTGCAGTATGCTGACACCCCAGCCAGGGCTCCGGTCCCTTTCCTCTCTTACAGGCCGAGGGGACAGACTCACGAGCAGAAATACAAGCCCTGAACTGGGCACCGGGAAAGGCAGCCACACTGGCATCGGGGAACACGCCTCCCACACGGCGCTGAGTGAAACAGCAGCAGTGCGAGGGGTTGCTGCGACACTCAGGCCGTGACCACGTGTCACATGTGCGTGTGTAGTACTATGTAGTCACAGCCCATGAGAAGGAACATGGGACCATGTGTTACATGTGAATGTGATACTGGGTAGTCACAGCACATGAGAAGGAACATGGGACTGCATGCTACATATATCTGTGGTACTAGGTAGCCACAGCCCAGGATAAGGAACATGGGACCACATGCTACATGTATGTGTGGTGCTGGGTAATCAAAGCCCATGAGAAGGAACATGGGACCACATGATACATGTATGTGTGGTGCTGGATAGTCACAGCCCATGAGAACACAGGTCCGTATGTTATATGTGAGTGTGATGCTGGGCAGTCACAGCCCATGAGAAGGAACACGGGCTTCCGCCCCCTGTTTCTGACGTCTCTGGGAAGCAGATGTCAGCATGTGCATGACCATAACCTCCCGTGTCCGGGCATGAGGTTCAGTGTCTGGGCTGGGAGCTTCCCGTGTGGAACCCCGCCCCTTGCCGTGACCTGAACTAGACCCAGCAAACCCCTCGACACTGTGCGCCTGGCAGCAGCTGTGCACACAGCGAACCGAAACCGCAGCCCTGGAGATCGGCTCAACATCCCCAATCAAAGCACCTATTTCCGAGGTTCAGCGAGCGCAACCCCACACGTCCATCACCACCAATCGTCTAGAATGCTGGACCCCCGCAGAGGAAGAGGGAGAAACTGAGCCCGGGGCCCACACAGTGACACAGTCTCCCGAGAGCAGTAAGTGAGCAGTGCGCCCCGCGCCCAGGAAACCTGGGCAACAGCTAAAGGTCACCAGCAAACGCTTCCATCGCTGATAAGCGGTCAGGCTGCCCACTAGGAACGATGACAGCTTATTAATGCCTCACCCCGCCACCGCCCACACGCCGTCTCGCTGGTTCTCTGTCGGGGGCTCCACTTCCGAGGAGCCGGGCAGAGCCAGGACGGTGGTGTAGGGTCAGGAGAGCACGGACGGGCGTCTTTGAGGGGGTGTGAGACGCGGGTTTGGTCGGAAGGCTGTGTGCAGGAGGGAACTGTCATAAAGCTGATTTCAAGTGTAAACTGAAACCAGACAAGCCACTTAAGTGCTTGAGGACCTGTGCCGGGTCATTTGCACGTTACTGTCTCTGAGGAGTAGTTTGGCGGGCCCCTGGAGTTTAGGTTCTCATGCATTTCATTGGGGAAGACTTGAACTACCTACTTTTAGTGGAAAATTTTCAGTCCTCTTGAAAGTCTTAAAGCTTATTAGATTGTATTCAACCCCCAACCAATCCCTTAAAGTCTCGAGGAGTCCAAGGCGCTCGAATGGTCAGATGCCCCCAGACAGTCCCCTCAGGAAGGAAACTGCTGAATCTGACCTTGTCCCTTAACCGACCCATGCCCAAATGCCTATTCCTGGGCTCTCGGCCCGAGCTTGTTACCAGAACATCCAAAGGAGACCGTCCCTCTCTGGTAGCAAAATGCAAACCACTGTGCCTACGAGAGGGTACCAAGGTCCCTGGACCCTCAGCCCCCCAGCTCTGCGTGCCCCGCACTGGGAGGTGCCCCTCACTGGGAGGTGCCCCTCACTGGGAGGTGCCGAGGCATCTGGATTTGGGCAGTTGTTTTTTTTCCAGAAGTTGTCACAACCCTTGGAACAGCCAAATTCCCTTTATGATCCTGAAGCCGGAAAGACCACGCATGCCTATTAGACTCAGGGCAGCCTCGGAACTGCACGTCGCCTGCCCACAGGCCTCTCCTCAGGCACTTAATCAAACTCCAGGGAACGTGTGTCTGGGCACACCCGAGTCACAGTAATTTTCCGGCGCGGAAGCCTGACCTCCCCGGTCCCAGCTGGCTCTCAGAGCATCCCTGTGAGCTGGGACAGGGACACCCTCTTGATTAGACATCGTCTCAAATTCCTTCACCCTCAGAGCAGCCGCCCTTTCAATGTTTAACTCCGAGGGAGTGGGGAGCCAGGATAGGTTTGGATCGCCCAACACTTTCCCTGGGAGAACAGCCGGCATCCTGCTGCCTGGAGAGACCAGCACCTGGGCCGGACCCGCTGCACCTGTCCGGGACCCCACCGGGGCCGTCTTACCGCCGCAGGTAGATCTTCTCTCCGGGCTCCTGCAGCCGTCTTGGCCTCCGTCCTCTCTCTGCACAAACACAGGAACAATTCAATCAGCCACAGAGAACCCTGACCCGGCTCGGCCCTGAGCAGGAAGTTCCTCACCAAAGGGCTGTCACGTCACAGGCCAGGCTCTGAACACAGAGGCAGCCTCCGCTCCCCGAAGGTGCGGGCGTGCCAGCATGTTTCCTGGTAATCATTAGCCAGCCCCCAGCAGCAGCCCAGGAAGTCCGGCCCAGGAATGCCAAGGCCTGGGGCCGGCACGGACCTCGGCTCGGCTCGGCCTGCAGGGCCTGCTCCTCCTCGGGGCCTTTCCAAGTCCTGCAGAGCCCAGACCGTCGGGGCCCGCCGTCCTCCGCCACCGGCTGCAGGCTGCCAGGCTGCCAGGCCTTACCGCCCCAGGACACAGCCCAGCCAACCTTGCGCCCTGTGGCCTCTGGCACGGCCAGGGACTGGTGAAGCCGGTTCCCTGCCGGCACCTCCACACGCACAAGAACAGGTTCTTTGTGAAAGAAAAACAAGGGAGTCCTTGGGGTGCAGAGCCCTGGACGGTGGCCACCTTGAGGAGTGAATCAGTTTCCTGTGAATGTCAGCTCAGAGCTGTTATGTAGGAAGTTTGCTGGGGCCTCCCAGGCCCCACGCCCAGCCCCTCAGGTGTAAACAAAGGAACTAGGCTGTTCCGAGCGTTGTGACAATTTCTGGAAAAAGCCATCGCCCTAAGTCCCGGTGAGCAGCCCCATATTGAACTGTCCGCTCTTACGTGGTTCTTTTTCAGTACCTGGCTTGTCTTCCCATTACATTTCTGTAGTATTTTTTTCTTGATTTCAGAGAGGAAGGAAGAGGTAGAGAGAGATAGAAACATCAATAATGCGAGAGAATCATTGATCAGCTGCCTCCTGCACGCCCCATGCTGGGGATGGAGCCCACAATCCAGGCATGTGCCCTGACAGGGAATCGAACCCTGACCTCCTGGTCCATAGATGGATGCTCAACCCTGAGCCACGCCCGCTGGGCTCCCGCATTACATTTTTTTTTAATTTCTTTATTGATTATGGTGTTACATATGTGTCCTTATTCCCCCATTACCCCCTTCAATTCCCCACTCATGCCCTCATCCCCCAGTAGTCTGTGTCCATTGGTTAGGCTTATATGCATGCATACAAGTCCTTTGGTTAATCTCTCCCCCTCACCCCCTCCCTCCCCTACCTTCCCTCTGAGGTTTGATGGTCCCCATTACATTTTAATCTTGTGAGGGACTCGGGGTCAAGGGCGTCTACACAGATACAGGTACCAACAGAAATGAGGATCATGTATTTAGAATGTGACCCTAAAGTAAATAAGTGGGAACTCCTGCCTCTTCCGATGGAAGGAGATCCGAATATGGCACCCCAAAATAGTCACTTTGGCAGAAAGATTATTTTAAGCTGAAGACATTTGAGATTCAACAGATGAAAGGAAAACAATGCCTCAGAGCAGCAATTTTGGGCACTGGGGCTGCCATAAATTATTCTTCTCCCAGGATCTCCTCCCAGAGGGAGAGCACAGACCCACCCAACTCCCTTCTCCTGGGAGTTTACGATCCTGAAGATGGAAAGACCACGCGTACCTATTAGACAAGCATTCCCACTTTATTACCTCCTGTCTGTGCTCCTAAAAATCTATTTATCTTTCCTCAAGAAACCTGTTTTCACCCCATAAGAAGCCTGCCCCCCCACTTCCCTTTTTCCTACTAAATTAGGGATATAAACCTTTAACCACTAAATGAGCCAATTACTTGTTTGTTGGTCCTATATGCATGCAAAATAAACTTTTTCTAAAGTTAATCTGACTTTTTAATTCACAAGCCCCAGCCACTGGACATAAAAGGATAGAGAAAAGATTTTTTTTTCCCCCTTTCTACAAAGCCCTATGTTAGGAGCTGGTCAGAAAAATGGTGAGCAAATCAGATATTCAGGGAGCCAATAAGTTAGTCTGATAATCTTACAAATCTAACCGGGGTCATAGCATATTATTCACAAGCCTTGCCACTTATGAATCAGGGTCATCAGGCCTAGCACAATACAAAACTCAAATAATTTTAGAATAATGAGCCATAGGAATAAAAAAATCTAAGGCCAATATAATCCTTTTTGCCTTGATGAGCTTTATAAATATTTCCTCAGCTTCAGTCCTAATATTTAGAATATCAGTAATCATGGGGATCACAAGGACTGGCCTTCGAGGCACGGTATTGCATCTGATTTTCTCCTAAGATTTCCAGCCCCAGCCCCAGCCTTGGCCTTGGCCTTGGCACGACAACCAAAGAATATAGTTAGAGGTTCCACAAACATTTGTTATAATTACCATGACTGTGTTGAGAAGAAAAAATAAACTATTCCTCTCCTCTCCTCAGTGCTGTGGCTTGGGCCCTGAGAATTAAGTTGACAAAAGACAGAGTAACAGGACAAAAATCAAAGGTTAACAAGAGGTTATTCACAGATGCGGCACTCACACATCTGGGAGAAAATCAGTGAGGAGTAACTCAAAGGGGTGGTTGGAACTTGGGCTTATATAATTAGCATCTTAAATAATAAGTCCTTATCGAAGTGGCAAGACAAAGGAAAAGAAGCATAGGCTTTGGGGGTGGCGACCTGTGGGGAAATGAGTACGTGGAGAGATGAATGGAAGATAAGGCTGTGGCGGGAGGTTTGTTCTGTAGATTCTGTTAAGAGTCTCCAGTGGTTACGATCCTTTTGCCCTTCCCGGTACAAAACAGGGAAAGGCAGAGATCCTATGATGTCTGTTGTTTCTCATTTATCTTCATCTTAAAATAAACCTTATGCCAAAGTGGCACGTTTTGGGGTGTCATCTTCTGACCCCCTACAGGTGTCCTATCAACAATGCACATATAATGAGGATAACCACTCTCGGAAGTTCCGTAGCAAAGGTGGGGTCTCCCACCCCTACCCCCACCAATGCCGGGGCCAGGAAACTGCTGGCCACCACTTGCTGAGATGCCCACCCAGGCCAGTGGACATACTATTCGTAAATCATGGGAAGTGCAGCTCTCAGACTGTGCCATCCTGAGGGGATTTTTTTTTTTTTTTTTTTTGAATTTGGGAGATTTGCATTATTTCAAAGTTTGAGCATAAAGAGATATTCGACTAATATTTTTAGCCTACTTTAAAAATCACGAAGTTCAAATTAAAATAAAGCATATTCACACTGCAATTTGAGTTGTGGTGAAGGCTCTGAAGAAATCTTTGAAGGAGGGGTGCAGTGGGGGCAGACCCCCTGAGGAAGCTGGGTTTGAGCTCAGATGGGGGTGGGCACATTAGGGGTGATGTGAGTAGGAAGTCTCATGGGATTAGGTGAGGCCCCCTTGGGAAGTCTCCCTTGTGCCCCATAATCTAGCATCGTCACGGGTTCCACCACACTGAGCGTGTCGGGGGGTGATGAGGGTCACTGGTGGTCATTTGAGAATCCTTCCGGCAGCCACTGCACTGTGTTCTATTGGCCACGCAGTCCCGGAGTCCAGATTCAGGGAGCAGGGGCTCAGACCCCTCGGTGAAGAAATGCCGAAGAACTGGGGGTCGTGTTTTAAAGCCACCACATCCCCGAATCGTTTGGGCTGTGAGGAGAGGACATGAGGCATGGGAGGAGCTGACCCGCGCTTACAGAGGCGTCCGAGACACCAGGCTCCCAGCCCGGGGCCTCAGGGCTCAGGTGCCAGCTGTCCTCTGGGTGACGAGAGGCCTGGGAGGACCATCTGGCCTTGTCACTGGGCAAAGAGGGGTGTTTCCTGGTGGGTGACAGGGCTGCAGAACGTGCCAAAGCCCAGCCGACTTGGCTCAGGGGTTGAGTATCGACCCATGAACTAGGAGGTCACAGTTCGATCCCCAGTCGGGGCACATGCCTGGGTTGCAGGCTCCATCCCCAGTAGCGGGTGTGCAGGAGGCAGCCGATCAATGGTTCTCTCTCATCATTGATAGTTCTCTCTCTTTCCATCTCCCTCTCCTCTCCCTTTCTGAAATCAATAAAAATATCGTTTAAATGTGCCCAAGCTTTTGAAGGCGTCATTAAATGTGGGGGCCCCGGCCCTCACTTCATTACTGTCCTGCTCACACCCTAATTCAGGTCACATACGAATGGCCGGACAGAAAGCAAAATAAAGGTGGCCCTCTGAAAGGGAACTTCGATTTTAAAAGACAATAAAAGGTCTCCTGACGATGAATTCCGAAGCACAGACAAGCATCAAGTGCCGCTGGAACATCGCCATCTAATTTCTTCTCGTCTATTTTTACTGCAGAATTCTCGTGTAGGCATGTCACCCGGCTTGACGGAGCGCAGGTGCGCGCTGAGGAGCGCCTGCTCGGCCCTTTTTTGGCAATCGGGGCCCAGCTCCTGCGGACGCCGCTCGGCTGTCAGCATCGGCCCCAGCAGGGCGCCTTGCTTGCTTCTAGGATGCGAGTGCAATTTGCTTTGACTTCAGAGACGAATATCCATCAAGCAAACCCTTCTGGGTTGAACTATATCTCCCCAAAAAGGGACGCTAGGGTGCACCCCCTCAGGACTCCACGTGTGGCCTTGTTTGGAGATAGGTCTTCACAGAGAAGTCTGGTTGAAATGCTGTCCTTAGGGTGGGCGCTAATCCAATAGGACTGGCGGCCTTATAAAAAGGAGGAATTTGGCCCGGCCGGCGTGACTCAGTGGTTGAGCATCGACCTATGAACCAGGAGGTCACGGTTCGATTCCCAGTCAGGGGTCATGCCCAGGTTGTGGGCTCGATTCCCAGTAGGGGGATGTGCAAAAGGCAGCCGATCGATGATTCTCTGTCATCACTGATGTTTCTATCTCTGTCTCCCTCTCCCTTCCTCTCTGACATCAATAAAAATAAATTTTGTTTTAAAGAGGAAGAATTTGGACCTAGCCACAGACATAGAGGAAGACAAGGGGGAAAGACCGCGGGGGAGGCCGCATGAAGACGGAGGCAAGAGACTGAAATCAGGCTATCAACCAGGGACCGTCTGGGGCCACCAGGAGCTGGACGAGGCAGGACGCACCCTCTCCTGAAGGCCTCAGAGGGCGCGTGCCCTGCGACGCCCTGATGCCTTGCCTCTGGCCCCAGGACTGTGGGACAGTGCCCTCTAAGCCACTCTGGGTGGTCCTTCGTGCCACAGCCACAGACGCTAAGACTCCAGTGCTTGCCGGCCTCGCCCCGTCATCGAGAACGCAGCTGCCCAGTTAGCTTTTGCCGGTTCAGTGTCTCTCGCGTGCCCACTCTGCCTGCATTCGCCTGGCGCGTCTCCTTCAAAACTGCAGTCAGTCGGTGAGTTCTTTAGGTTTTTTATCACAGGCCATGGAGACCTGCACTTCAAGCCCTGCGCTGGCTTCATGTTACCGTCACGTCCCCCTTCCGTTTGAGTATTTATTTTGTGGATTCTTCAGGCCAGAACCTGCTGGCTGGCTATACTGGGGTATCCACACCCCCCATTACTGTACCCTAGTTGTTCCATGGACCACATTGGAGACTTCTACCTGTGAATGAAACTTTACCTTTGGGGTCCCCCTCATCTGAATTCTGAGGCGACCACGTGTCTGTCTTTCTATTCCCAGCAAAGCTTGATACAGTGCCCCATGCAAAGAGTGCCCATGAACAGCTGCTGGCATCTCCCAATATCCATTTTCCCATCTTCTGTGGCCACAGAATCCTACTCTTTAGCTGGGCACCAATGCAGACGGCATCTCCCAGCCCTCCCCTCAACCCCGAAGCTAGGCATGGCTGTGGGGCAAACTGTGGTGAGGGCAGCATGAATAGATTCTGCCCTTAAAGAGCAGTATTCTCCTCTCCCCCCCCACCCCCCCCACCCCCACCCCCACCTTCCTGCCGGCTGGAGAGTGGAGGTGGGAATGGCTGGTCTCTGGGTACAGCACACCCAGAGGTGGCAGAGCAAGGAGAAACACAGGAGCAATCGAGCCCTGGAAGCTTCTCCAAAGAGGGGAGCCCACATCTAGGCTCTCATAGAGGGAAATAAATTTCTCCTTTGTCTAAGCCACTGTTGTTTTGGTCTCTATAGCAGCCAAACCAAACACTAACTAACACATTTGGATTCACAGATAAAAGCTAGATGCCATTAGGGGAATTCAAGATTTACTGGGCAAAGTCTGGGTCCCAGGGAGTGAGAAAGGACGTGGATCAGGGATCACAAACAGTGTGTTACTTAACCTCTGCCCACTGGGTTTCTATTCTGTACAAGAGATGCTAAGATCTGCCCGTGGCTGCTGAGCCTGGGTTTCTCAAGAGGAGGAGCCTGGAACAAAGGATTCGTGAGCAAGGAGTTTGCCTGGGAAAACTCCAAGGAGCAGAGAAGAGAAACCAAAAGCCTGCTGCGTGTCCCTGGGCAAGTGGCTTCACCTCTCTGAATTCCCAGGACCCCGTGCCTCTTGGCATCTGTGCTTCTGTGCAACGTCCTCCCTTTGAAGGAAAGGCGTCAGGGGGCCAGAAGAAGGAGCTCACCTGGGCCTGGGCTTGAGCCACCAACTTCCGGAATAAGCGTTTTGAGGCATCTCCTGGACCACACGCTCCTTATGCAGCCTACTCTCCACCCCACAGAGGGGCATCCCAAATCCAAGTCCTTCCTGGTCCCTGGCCACCATCTCTAACCCTGGTGGCCTGTCCCTCTGCCCAGAACGGCAGCTGACAGGGGGACCGGACCTAGATGGGCCACCAGAGCCCATTCCCCGGGGACTTAGGATTTAACCCAGGACTCTAGTTAGTCTCTGGTGCCACCTGAGGAGGAGGTGACAGCCCGGGAGCTGGGGGGTCGTCACAGGAGTGAGGAGGAGGAGGAGGAGGAGGGGGAGAAGGGAGGAGAGAGAAGGATACAGCCACAAAGCAGCAGGGACCCTGTGGCCTCGCAGCACCGGGAGGCCGGCCTGCCTTTCTGCTGCCCCCCAGCTCCTTTCTGCTGCCCCCCAGCTCCCCATCTGGAGCCCGTGGTCCAGGTGAGCACCGTGTTCCGGTTCCGGGAGCCCCTGAAACGCCGTGTGCTCCGGCAGCCCTTGGCCTGGTCTGAGTGACACCATCAGCGCTGTCACAGATGACACCGGCGCCTGGCACAGAATCAGGGCCCCAGCCCCGGTCCCCCCGCCCATGTTCAATGAGGAGACAGCTACGTTATCATTAATTCACCCAGAACGGGTTTCCTTGGAGACCGTTTCCCCAGGACGTCTCCCCCACAGTGAAGCGGCTGGGTCTTGGCCTCGGAGCCATGCCGCCACCTCCCCATACGGCAGAGCCCAAGGAGCGCCCTCCCACCAGCCCTGCGGGCTTCCTGCACCCCCCCCAGCCCCTCGGGCAGCTCCTGCAGGGGCCCCGCCCTGCAGCCTTGAAGGGTCTGCTGCATTCCTGTGGGGACATGCCTGACGTTCCAGTCCCCCCGGATGTCCCCTCTGCGGGACTCGGGGCCCTGATGTCCCAGGGCATGGGACACCCAAATGGCCCAGCCCATCCTCCAAGGTCTGTCGCCACCTAGTGGCCAGGCGGGGCCCGTGGGAAACCTGTGGCCTCCTCAGGGGCCAGCCAGGTGAAGGGCCATCACCCAAGGGCCCTGCAGAGCCAGAGGCCCCTGGAGACAAGCCCGTCGGAAGCCACACAACAGGAGGCTTCCATCCGCCGGCTGACAAGCCACAGTGAGAACCACGGGGCGGGCCCTAGGGGACATGCGCATTGGCGGGGCCCCGCACCTCTCTCCCCCCGCCCTGGGCTGCTGTGGACCGGCCATTGCTTCTCACCACCTTGCTTGTCAGGCCACCGCAGGCTGGCCCAGAGGTGGGCGCAGACTGGGAGGGGGCGGTGAGAATTCCCCGACGTGAGACCCAAAGGACACGTCAGTCCTCGTCCAGGGCTGGAGGCGTGACATGCCGGTGGTCTGGTGGCATGTGCACAGAAGGGCAGCACACAGGGGGCGGGGAGGTGTGGGGGGCAGCGAGGGGGGCAGGTGTGGGGCTCTGGCTGTGCCTGAGACCCAGCTCCGTCCGTGACGTCTGGGAGTCACCCAGCGTCCTTCTAATACACTGCTCCTTTGTGTTAAAATCATGCCCCCCACATTTCTGACGCGGGCAACCGGCCAAACTTGGTCTTAGAAGTGGTGGCCCAACTCAGGCCCAGCTCACAGCCTCAGACCAGCTGCCAGTCTGCCGAGGCCAGGCTGCCACAGACACTGGGCCCTGGCCAGAGGGCCTCAGGGTGCGCCCTCGTCTGCGCCACCGTTTCGGTGCCGGTTGGGAGGTGAGCATGGAGCCCCCTTAGGAGTCCCCAAGTGCTCCCCAAGCTGCTCCAGGCGTTACACCCACTGCACCGTACCCCAGATTCCAGGCTGGCATTTCTGCTTTACCATGAGAGAATCTTCTCGCACCTTCCAGCACCTTCCAGCACCTTCCAGCACCTTCCAGGCCTGGGTTCTGTTCTGCCTGTTTGCCCAACTGCACTTTCTGCCCTAAAATTCTGTGAGGTTCACTCACTTGAAATAAACATGCTGTTCATAATGACAGTCCACACTTTCACACGCTGCGCAGTCCACGCCACAGATGCCGTGGAAAACAGAAGCACAGTTCAATAGCCCGGCTCCTGCCTCCCCACCCGAAGGTGAGCCTCGTCAGGAGGGGCCCCGGTCCCCAAGCTCAGCCTGCAGCGCGAGCCTGAGCTGTGTTCTGAGCAAGAGCTGGTGTCCATGCCGGCTCCGTCCTTACTGTCTACGTGATCGCACCTCACCTCCCGAGCGAGGGTTGCCAGACTTAGGAGGAAGGAAACAAACAAAAACAGACCACCTAGTATAAATATGTCTCAAATATTGCATGGGATCTACTTCTGCTACAAATTATTCATTGCTTATGTGAATATTTGGGACATACAGGCAGTCCTCGGGTTATGGCAAACTCGATGTACGTCATTTCGTGGTTCCGTCGCCATCTCCCATTTATTTACTAAGAAAAAAAAGGTTCCATCATTTCAACGTATGTACATATGTGCTTTATGTTTTTTATTATTTACTTACCACAAGTAAAGGTCAGGAATTGTTATCTTTCTTTTAAATTTTTTTACTGTGTCACTTCATTACTGCTGTGTCTGTGCTCCATGTGAGTGACGTAGGTGCTTATGTAGGTGGGTTCCAACTTACGGAGAAAATCGCATTAAGTCTCGCCGTAGGAACGGATCTCCAACGTAACCCAAGGACCTACTGTACTGAAAAAATATGTGTTGACTATCTGAAATTAACCGAACGCCCTATATTTTACCTGGAAAACGTTCATGCCCCAGGTCTTCACCAATAAAATGAGGATAATATCACATGTACCTTTCACTTGTGTACCGTGTTGATTTTATGAAATAACACGGAAAGCACTGGTGCATCATATAAATGCTCAGTATAATTATTACTCTTGTATCGAGTGTAGGTTTGTCTTTCTTTGACAATCTAACTTTATGCCTGTTGCTCCTGGGAAGTCCTTCATAGGTTTCCTTTTTACATCCAAACTATTGAAGTTTGGGTAATACATGACATTTTCATCCCAGGTACATGGATGAAACGTTTCTATTACAATTATCTGAGTGACAATTGAAATGGTTTCCTTCTTATCGACCACCAGATGGCACTGCAGGGCAATAAACTGAGTAAGAAAGAATTGCACATAAAATTTTATTTTAAGAACATGAAGTTGGTTCCCTCCCCACAGACCACACACACACACACACACACACACACACACACACACACACACACACACACACTTCATCTTATTCTGTGATATTGGATTAGTCAGTAATTCTTCGAATACTCACCCTAAAACTGGAACACACAAAAAAAGACTATCATACTAATTATAAAATCTATGAGTGATTATCCTTTAGCCTTATTTTCTTCTTGAATAAAACTATTTTTTACTTTCATAATTCAGGCTAAAATTAGCCAGAACATTGTTTATACTCTACAAGTTTGGGGATCTCTTTTCTTATTTGCTTACAATGTATCTTTAGTGTCTAGAACAAAAGCACCCACAGGTCAGTGCTCCATGGAGAATGAATAAATCCATGAATGGACTAGTTTATTTAAAAGGTCAATATATGGACCTCCAGCAGCTTAGACAGAACTTTATGGAAGTTGGAATAATGTAACCCAGTTAAACACAAAAGCACATAATTGTTTACATTTAAAAAGAGGCCTTTACCAGGAATCATCCACTGTAGGTCTTAAAAGAGAGAGTGACATGCTCTTCTTGAGGAAAAGGGGTCAGCTGGAATAAAAAGCTAAAATTTTTACCAGCTCCGCTTTTGCTGATCCCACCCTCAATGTGAAAATAAAGGGCTTTATTTTCCCTGTCTAGTGAAGAAAAAAGCACAGTCAAGGGAGGTTTTAAGACCCAGTGTCCAGGAAATAGCATTCACCGAGCAACAAACTGGTCAAAGACAAAAATATTTTTCCAGGCCAATGCACCAAGAAAAACACTAAATCATTTATTTTTCAGTTCCCTGAATAAGACACACCAAAAATAAAAATAAAAAAGCACTTCAAAAAATGTCCGTCAGCAAAACAGAAGAGGAAAAGAAGCATTTCAAACACTGTGTCCTATTTGCTCGTTGAAACTTAACAAACCCTGGCCGGCTTGCTCAGGTGGTTAGAGCATTGTCCTCCTACAGCAAGATTACGGGTTCAAGCCCCAGCCAGGGCACATACAAGAATCAACCAAGGAATGTGTAAATAAGTGGAACAACAAATTGATGTTTCTCAAAAAGAAGAAGAAGAAGAAAATAAATTTAACAAAAGAGAAAATTTGCCATGCTAACCAAATGTGTGCATTGTTTAGTACAAAATGAAGTTGTGGCCATAATAAGACTCCAGCATTACAGGATTATCCGCAATCACGTCCCAGGGGCGGCTGAGAAACAGAAAGGAGACGAGGACCCACTTGAAGTGTCCGTGGTCAACACCGATGCTCCCTGGTATTGACTCCCAAAGCACAGACTTTATAAGAAAAAGGAAAATCCAATAAAGATTTTTTTAAAGGGAAAAGGAAAATCTAGATTTATCACCAAAACAGGAAGTTTCATAAGAAAGGAATATTTAGGCCTAAGGACTCCTTCCTCCATCTGAATCTGTCCCTTTTAAGAAAACTTGCCTCACCCCACCCACCCCCCTCTCAGCAGTAAGTCCTCAACCACACGGTCTGGAGCCTAAATGAACACGCAACACGGGGCGGTCAGGACAGCAACGCAGCGCAGAACGGGGCTCGCTCAGCCCACGTGCTGCTCAGGGACCTGCTGGCTCACTCAGGTTCTGTGCCCGGAGCCCCGGTTGGAGCCCACACCTCGGGGCCAGACTTCAGCTGCATCGCATCAGACCAGTTCAGGTCCTTTGGCAACAAACAGCACCTCCCCCTGGGTCACCAGCAAAATGTGGGGGTGCAGGGCAGCTCCAAGAACGATGGAGCTGAGAACTGGGCTTGGAAGCAGGACCGGACCCTGGTGTCTACACAGCAGGGCTTCTCCTCCTTGACTCAGGCCCCACCCGTGGCACGAACGTGCCCCCGCCACCTTTTCCCTCCGTGGACGATTCCCCTCAAGGTTAAAGTCTCAGGGAGCATCTGTGTGTCGTGTGCCTGCCCCTGCCTAGAGCTGGCAGACAGCTTGACTCCCCGGGCACGCGCGCGCGCGCGCGCGCGCGCGCGCACACACACACACACACACACACACACACACACACACACACACACGGAGAAGTACTTTCCCAGGACAGTCCCTGTTTTTAAGAATTTAAACAATAAAGAATTTTAGAAGAAGGAGGAGGAGGAAGAGGAGGAGGAGGAGGAGGAGGAGGAGGAGGAGGAGGAGGAGGAGGAGGAGGAGGAGGAGGATGGATGCTGGATAACCAAACGCACCAGCACAGCTGTGCAGAACCGAGGGACCTGTCTCTGGCTGAGGCCTGTCTGCTCTGGAGTGCTCACTGTGGCCTCAGGGAAATGCCCCACCGGGGGGCGCTCTCTCCCTGCACCTCTCACAGTCCTGACCCCGGGAGATCAGAGATCTAGGCAGAGCCCTGGGGGAGGCACCCGATGGGGCCCTGCCCCCTCACACACACTCTCGGGATGGCCTCGCCCCAGGACATCTGTGCGCACTGCACATTCCTATCCTCCCTGGGGAAGCGCACCTGGACAGAGGCTCGGGCTCGGGCTGGGCCTGGGACCTTGAACGCTTTCCTGGAAGTAGGTCTGGGCTTTGGGACTATCAGGACACAAGCAGGGTGGGCTCCTTTCCGAGGTTGGTTGGGATCTGCACTGCACTGTACACATGCCTCCTCTCCCAGGAGGCCCACCGTAGAGGCTGGAGTGGTCACCCAGAGGCCCCCAGCCGCCAGGAGTGTTGCCTGCGTGACTCGCAGTTTAGCATGTTCCCAGGAGTGGCCCTCGGCCAAAGGGAGCTGCCTCGCTCCCCTCCCGAGGGCAGCCATACCAATGCCCCCAAGGAGAGACAAAGGCCCCACCCCAGGCCTCAATTCAGGACACCCCTGAGAGGCCACTCCACCTCCCCAGCTGGGGGTTGGTGAGGCCTCTGCCTCAGCACTTTGCTATTGCTCGGTCCCCCAGCCTGTCCTGCCTCCGTTCCCCCTGGAGGCCCAGTTTCTGCACCTGAGCCAGTTCTCAGGCTGAAGCCATTGACTGAAGGGGACACTGGGCTCTCAGGAGGAAGGACCTCAACACGACAGCAAATGTGCCTGGTAATTATTCCCGGTCCTTCCCCACCGGGAGGCCCAGCCACTCAGTGGGTGGCTGCACAGGGAGGAAAGGAGACACCTGCCGGTGTTAGGACCAGGCATCCAAGCGCCGTCAGGTGCTCGTGTTGGAGCGAGGACAGGCTCGAGTTGATAACAAAGGCAGGCGTGGCCCCGGTCCAGCAGGTCCACACTCTCCCCATGGTCATGTCCCTGTCCTCCAGGCGTAACTGGAACAGATGGACGTGGTGGATGACAAAGCCCACATGTATCGGTTGAATTGTGTTTCCTTCAAAATTCGGTGTTGAAGTCCCAATCCCCAGTGTCTCAGAATGTGACCCTGTTTGGCAATGGGGTGCTGCAAATGGAATTAGTTAGAATGGGGTCACTGGGATGGGCCCTAATTTAACAGGACTGTTGTCCTTATTAAGAGAGAGAGAGAGAGAGAGAGAGAGAGAGAGAGAACAGAGAGAGAGAGAAATTTGGACGCCGGGACACACATGGAGAATGCCATGTGACGATGAAGGCAGAGATGGGGTGATGCTTCTATAGCCAAGGAACCCTGAGACGGCCAGCAACCAGCAGGAGCTGGGGGAGAGGATGGGACAGATTCTCCCTCACAGCCTCAGGAGGAACCAGCCCTCCTGACACCTTGATCATGGACTTCCGGCCTCCAGGACTGAGACCATAGACTTCCGTTGGGTAGGCCCCAGCTGTGGTTCTGTGTGTAGCAGCCCAGGACACTGGTCCATCCATCTGGGTTCCTTGGCCTGTGGCTAGAACCATCACAGTAGGGAAGGCCAAGTGAAACATGAAACTGAATTCCGGTCTAGAAATTTTTGTAAATTACAAAAAACATGTCCTAGGAGAAAGGACAGGCTTTTAAAGGCCACTGAGGGGGGCGGTAGATTCCATCACCTCCCCCATTTCATTCACTAACGGGGCCCCTTCCAATTCATAGCGGTTTGGGAAGGGAACGGTGAACTCCTGCAAACTCAACCAGGCAGTAGCCCCAAATACAGCTGTTGTGGCAGATGCGGTCTCTTTTCCAGAGCCGATTAGCACAGACATGGCACGCTGGTTTGATGGATGCATGGTTGTCCATCTTTATCAGGAAGGGGGATCAGAAGCAGTTTATCCTTCTGATAAACTAGAAGCCCGATGCACGAAATTCGTGCAAGAGTAGGCCTTCCTTCCCCCGGCTGCCAGCACCGGCTTCCCTCTAGCATCTGGAACCCGGGCTTCCCTCACAGCCCCAGCTTCATCCAGAAGGTCATCTGGAAGGACGTCTGGTCTAATTAGCATATTATGCTTTTATTATCATAGATGGGGTGGATAACGGTATTTATTTATACTCTTCCCAGGGCTGTATTAGTTCTCCTGCCCTCTGTTATAATATAATCTGAGAAGACCTGGACCATCTGGATGTTGTTCAGAACATCACAGTGGACTACTAGCTCTATAGAGGGCACGTTAAGCAGAGTGAATGGACAAAAGTGGCAGGTATGTTGGAGGTCTTTGTAAGACATATGTGCTCAGAAGGTGGGAGACAAAAGCTATGGATCCAGGGTATCAATACATTTTTAAGGGCCCAACCATCTGACAAATTAGTGCATCTTATGCCTCCTGCCTCTAAGAAGGAGGCACAGGCCTGTGGGACCACTCTGGGTTCTGGAGGTAGCACATTCCAAACTTGGGACCATTGCTTACCATATCTGCTGTGTGGCACGGCAGGTGCCACCTATCAGTGAAGCCCAGAGAGGAAAGGGTGCTGCAGTAGGTCCAGGCTGTGGGGCCGTGGGCCGGTTGCTTGGCCCGCACTGGCTGGTAGACCTCCATACATCTGCGGTGGGAATTACACCAGGAGCCACTGGGACAAGCCCCAGCAGGAGAGGCCCAGTGCCGACCCCTGGGGTTCTAGAGCAAGAGCAGGCCAACAGCAGCCGAGAAATATACACTGCTTGAAATACAGTGTTTGTCTGGCCCTGGGTCCTGATAGAGACCGAGTCGCTGACCATGGACACCACATGACCCTGCAGCGGTAACCACCCATCATGGCCTGGGTCTTGTCCAGACCTGTAAACTCATAAGATCAGGCAAGCAATCAGCAAATAACTTACAACAGAAGTGGAACCTGCTGAGGAGGCACCACAGGACCAGAATGCACACATGAGTTGCACCAGTAGGTGGCCTAGACTCTCAGGTCATTGACCTCTGTTACTAATATATCAGCATTTCTCCTTCAGTTCACTCCTGTGGCCACATGGGTGAGAATTGCCCCTTATTACCTGCCCAAGAGGAGGTAAAAGGCTAGGTTTAGTTCATAGATGAGTCAGCTTCCTACCACCCCCCAATAACCCCCTGCACAGAAATCTCCATTTCAGGGATCTCCTGGGGATCCTAACCTGTGGCAAGGTCTAGACTTTGGAGAGGTGGATGAAGTCTAGACTTTGAAGAAGTAATGGATGAAGGAGCATGAAGAAGGAAGTTCAGGCTCAGGCCCAAAACACATTCTCTCAACCATAGCAGCCAATGAATAAACTAAAATAGTTTGATACGTATCTGACTCTACTTTCTGTTTCTTCATCATTCAAAATAAAGGGAAATGAACCTTAGAAATCCCCACACACCTGATTCACCCATTTACTAGCTGAGCGCGTCTAAAACAATCATCGTCAACAATCCACTCGGCTGTTATTATTAAATGGTCTAATCAGTATAAATTATTCAGCACAGAGCCTGGCATTTAGCTAGAGCCCTCAAAGCGCCAGTGTCTCAATCCACAAAGCTTAGGTGAGCCGCAGAGGTATCGTTCCTTATTTTTATTGGTTTGTTATGTCTGAATTTCATTTCTATCTCAAGCTCTCCCCGACCCCTCCTGGCAGAATAGTCATTGATAATTTAGGGTCACCTCGGTTACATCTGGGTAAAACTACGTCAACCAGGGGTGAATTCCCTCCTCCCGCCTCCCAGGGTGGCATTTCATTCCCATGGGTCTTAGCATCTTGAATAAGTAGGAGATTCTGGGGGTCAAGTGTCATCCACCAGAGCCGCCATCTGCGGAGACACCCGATGCCTCCCTGGTTCTAGGCCAGCATCACCCGGAGGTGGCTGCGCTCCCTCTGGTCTCTGATGGTTTGGACCGTGAGCTTCTCCAAGGCAGACACACCGGGTGAGAGAGCAGGCTTTGGAGTTAGTCCTGCATCTGCGTCTGAGCTCTGCTGTGTACTAACGGGGACATTTTGGCCAGCCTTTTTAACGTTCTAGTTTTAAATGTCTCCTGGGCGAAGGGAGTTCCTCCTCATAGTTTGGGTGCATGAAAGAGACAACAAAGGAAGTAGGCCAGCCCTGAGCCACGTGGGAATACTGAAACCAGTGTAATTCAACCTATGGTGGCCCAAATGTGCTTTGCTGTACAGCCTTTCCCCTAAAATTTTCAAATCTTCATTAGTGTTGTTTTTTGTAATATCTGAGATAACATTGTATCATGCAATTATGGTCATTATATCTGGATTTACACATTGGCATAGTCTAGAGAAAACTCCCTTAAAATCATTGCATTGCATTGAATGTATTGCTCACATGGCTCAAACAATGGTAAATATAATGTAATGCATGATAAATTGAGGGATAATTTAAGTCCTTTGTATTTTATGTGTTTTCTAATATCTTTCCTTAATTTTTTTTAATTTGTATTAAATGTATTGGGGTAACATTGTTTAATGGCGTTATGTAAGTTTCAGGTGTACAACATTATAATCTGACATCTGTATACACTATTGTGTGTTCACCACCCAAAGTCTAGTCCCCTTCTGTCACTTTATATTTGACCCCTTTTACCCTCTCATCTTCCCCCTAACCCTCTGGCAATCATCATTCTGTTGTCTGTATCGATGAGCTTGTTTTTTTTGTTTGTTTGCTTTGTTTGTTCATTTGTTGCACATATGAATGAAATCATACAGTTCTTGTCCTTTTCCATCTGACTTATTTCACTTAGCACAATACTACTCTTAATACTCTCAAAATCCATCCATGTTGTCACAAAGGACAATCTTCGTATAGCTGAGTAGTAGTCCATCGTATGTCTGTACCACATCACTCTATAAAACAGTGTCTGCACATAATTTTTAAAACTCAAACAGCACAAAAAGTTGCACAGTGAACAAGGGAGCCCCATACCATTCCTAACCCCCAGTGCTTCTCTGCAAGGCCAACCACTCTTCCCAGTTCCCAGGGGATGCTTCCAGAGAGGGACTGGGAAGAAAACTATTCTCAACGCCATTTCCAAACCCAATCAAGCTATCAACCCCAGTGTGGGCCAACTAAGAAGATATCAAAGCAACAACAGCACACAAGCCAGAGATCACACATCTTATCGTTCGTGCACCTTTCTCTGTAAATGCAGAAGGGTGTGCTCCGCCCACACAAGAGGCTAAACCCAACAGAAGGAAGACACTGATTCCAGGAATGAGACCCAGGATGCCAGCGGGGCAGCGAGCCTGGCGGGTGGCCAGGGCCTGAGGATCTCGGGAGAGGGGGCTCCACTGGAAGTTACACCAGAAGAATGATGCACTACCTTTGGCCATGTGACAAACAGAACTGACCAGCAGTCGAATGAGGAGGGGAGAATTAGTGATCGCTACATACATAAACGAAGTAAAGGGAAAATGGGTAGATATTCATTCCGATGGAGTAGGAGGAACTTTAATGGGAAAAGATTGTAACCACAGACAATACTATGTGGGACCACTTGTCACTGTGTGGCTGGGAACTTTCAGCTTTCACTGTTGTCCACACTGAGCCTCCTATTGCACCTCAGCAGTTTGTGGAATTGAAGTGGTGAGAAAGGATATGGTTGCCTTTTACTTGCTCTTAAGAAAAGGGCATCCCATAATTGACCACGAAGAATGGCAGATGCTTGGCTTTTTATGATCACTTGCATTTATTTAAAAAGGACTCGGTGGGGTTCCAAAATGGCAGCCGATTAAGTAGAAGCTACACTGACACTCTCCCAGGATCAAACTGGAGTTACAACTAAAATATAGAAAAACCGTTCTACATAATCAACTGCAGACTCGCTGGAGAGAACCCTGATAACCGAGGGTGCAAAGTGGAGGCAGCATAGAGACTAGTAAGTCCCAAGGCGCAAGAGGGCTGGCCAGGCGCCCACGGACAGCAGCTGAAGTTCTGGGGGGATGATTTCAGCTGTGGGGGGTTCCCACTGAGAACTCTGGGGTCTACACCCCAAGCTGGGCTCCCCAGCCCAGAGCACCAGAACTGAGAAAGGTGCCCACAGAACAGCTGGCTGTGAAAAGCAGCAGGGTTGCTGTCTGCCAGGGAGAGATGGCTAGAAATGCAGGCACCCTCTTAAAGGGCAAACTCAAAAAATGTCATGTGCAGCCACTCACCTTGGGCTCCAGCAGAGGGAGGGCAGAGTGGACTGGAGCTGTGCTAGGAGAGTCCAGGGTTGAGGGCTCTGGGGTGGGAGCTCAGAAGGCGGGGCTCGGTTTCCTGTGCTGAGGCATCCCCCCACACTGCAGAACTCTTTCTCGGGCAGAACTTGACCATCCAGGCAGCTTCTGGAAAACCTCTCGCCCCACCTGCGGAGACTAGGCCTTGCTGTGGTCTACAGCCTGAGGCTCATTCAGAGGCTCAGAATAACAACCAGCCTGCAGGCAGAGGCGGATCTCTGGAGGCTTTGAGTCTTTGCCTTATCTGCTTCTGGACCTGGGACTGGGAAAAGCAGACCTTGATACACATCTCAGTCCTTTCCAAAGGCCTCCAGCCCCAGCAGACGGAGTCACAAGCTGTGGATTGCTGATGGCTTCGAACGGGGTGCTCAGGGCCAGTCACAAACAGCACCTAGCATTGTCCTGCACCAGAGAACCTCCAAAAAGACTGGGAGTCACAGCAGATCTACCCAATACATAGAAACAAACCCAAACAGGCAGCCAAAACAGGGGTACAAAAAAAAAAACAAGCCTCAAATGTAAGAACAAGAGAATTCTCCAGAAGAAGAGCTAAATGAAATAAAGAAATTTATCATTATTCCAGGATACTCAACAGCATGAGAAAAGATATAGAAATTATGAAAATTGACCAGTCAGAAATGAAGAATGATATAGTAGTAATAAAGAGTATGACCCAAATATATGCTGTCTACAAGAAGACTTACACAGGAGAGAGTGAAGGGATGGGGAAAATTTTCCATGCAAATGGAAACAACAACAAAAAGCTGGGGTAGCAATACTCATATCTGACAAAATAGACTTCAAAATGAAGGCCATCACCAGAAGGTCACTACATAATACTAAAGGGATTGATCCAACAAGAGGATATAACCCTGGTAAACATATATGTACCCAATATAGGAGCACCTAAATACATAAAGAAAACTTCTGAAGGAGTTTAAGGGAGAGATTGACAGCAATACAGTCATAGTAGAGGACTTTAACACCCCACTGACTTCACTGGATAGATCTTCTAGTCCTGTGGTCGGCAAACTGCAGCTCGCGAGCCACATGCGGCTCTTTGGCCCCTTGAGTGTGGCTCTTCCACAAAATACCACGGCCTGGGCGAGTCTATTTTGAAGAAGTGGCGTTAGAAGAAGTTTAAGTTTTAAAAATTTGGCTCTCAAAAGAAATTTCAATCGTTGTACTGTTGATATTTGGCTCTGTTGACTAATGAGTTTGCCGACCCCTGTTCTAGACAAAAAATTAACAAGCAAACAGACTCTAAAAGACACACTGGATCAGATGGGTTTAATGGACATATATAGAACACTTTACCCTAAAGCTGCAGAATATACATTCTTCTCAAGTCACATGCGTCATTCTCAAAGACAGACCACATGTTAGGACACAAAACAAGCCTCTACAAGTTCAAGAAGACTGAAATCATACCAAGCATCTTCTCAGATCACAATGGCATACAATTAAAAATCAACTACAGTAAAAACACTCAAAAACATTCAAGCACATGGAGGCTAAATAGCATGTTATTAAACAGTGAATGGGTTACCAAAGAGATCAAGGAAGAAATCAAAAACTTCCTGGAAACATGAAAATGAACACACGACAACCCAAAATCTCTGGGACACGGTGAAAGCCGTCCTGAGAGGGAAGTTCATAGCAGTACAGGCCTACCTCACAAAACAAGGAACGCTTCTAATAAACTATCTAACCCTACAGCTTAAAGAATTAAAAAGAGAACAATAATAAAAGCTTAGGGCAAGTAGAAGGAAGGAAATAATTAAGATCAGAGCAAAAATAAATGACAGAGACTAAAAAAAAACAATGCAAAAAATCAATGAAACCAAGAGCTGGATCTTTGAAAAGATAAACAAGATTGATGAACCTTTAGCCAGACTCATCAAGAAGCAAAGAGAGAGGACCCAAATAAATAAAATCAAAAACAAAAGAGGTGAAGTAACAACTGACCCCACAGAAACACAAAGGATTGAAGAAAATACTATGAACAACTCTATTCCAACAAGCTGGGCAACCTGGACGAAATGGACACATTCCTAGAAAAATACAATCTTCCAAAACTCAACCAGGAAGAATCAGAAAACCTGAATAGGCCGATAACTACTGATGAAATTGAAGCAGAAATCAAAAAAACTCCCAGCAAACAAAAGTCCTGGTCCAAACGGCTTCACAGGGGAGTTTTACCAAACATTCACTGAACAACTAACACCTGTTAGTTCCCAAACTATTCAAAAAAACCCAAGAGGAAGGCACACTTCCAAGCTCTTTCTATGAAGCCAGCATTCGCCTAATTCCAAAACCAGATAAAGGCGCCACAAAGAAAGAGAATTACAGGCCAATATCCCTGATGCACATAGATGCTAAAATCCTCAACAATATATTAGCAAATCGGATCCAGCAACACATTAAAAAGATTACCCACCACGAGCAAGTGGGATTTATCCCAGGGGTGCAAGGCCGGAACAATATCCGCAAAGCCATAAACGTGATACATCACATAAACACGGAGGCAGCCCTCTCTCGCACCCCCTCCCAGGACCAGGCTGGAAATAAAACTAAATTGGGGGACATGCACTCGGAATAACCAACTGGGGTCCAGCTGAGGAGACAGACTTACCAAGAAAGGATCTACCTAAGACGTAGGAACACCTGGAGACCAGTAGGAAGGGCGAAGCCGAGAGAGGGGCTGGTCCCGCTTCCACAGGTGGCAGCCGAGAGAGAAGAGGGGGCTCTTGGCTGTGGGAGGGGTATTTCCCTGAGAAGATCAAGGCCCTTCGGTAGGGCTGCTGGCCGCCAGGGAGTCTGGAGCTGGCCTGACAGAAAGCCTCAGGGGTTTTTTGGGGGGGTTTTTTGGGGGGGTGAAGGGGGTAAGGGAGGTAGTTTTTAAACCCAGAGCACAGGTGTTTGTTGCAGCTACTCACCCGAGGCTTCGGTGGAGGGAGGCCGGGGTGGACTCCAGGTGCCTAAGGAGAGGCCGGTGGGAAGCACTGGGGGGAGAGGAGAAGCGGCAGCCCGAATCCTGCATTCATTCAGTCGCACCCCCCTCAAACCGAAATGGCCATTTCCCCCCCCCCCCCCCCCCCCCCCGAGAGGCACTGCCTGCTCCCGGAAGCCACCGCTCAGGAAAAGGAAAAACCCCGCCCGCCCGAGGTGGTCCAGCCCGCCCTGCCCTCGGGAGCCGGCCGGCCACACCCCGCATCTTGACCTTTGCAGAGGACAAGGCAGCACAGGCCAAGCCCACGGGTTTGGACAGTCTCAGGAAGCAGCAGTGACTGCATTGGGGCTGGGCCACCCCCCATCCTGAGAACCTGGCTGGTGCTGCCCCCCAACGGAGAGCTGATAGAAGCTCCAGGCTGCCAGCCCGTCCCACTGGGCCACTCGAAAGGGAGTCACTCTGGGGCAGGGAACATCACCTACCACATTCCTTGGAATCTAAACAGCACCTCCCCTCCTGGGAGAACCAGAGGTCTAGACGCCCCATTCCACCTCAGGTCCTTTCAGAAGCAGACCTCCGAGTGATTAAGACGGACAGGGGGCTGGCGGGTGAAGGCGGGCAGAGGCAGAGCCTGGGGACCTGGGGAAGCTCACTGACCTGCCCTATGCCCCGAGCTGCTAACAAACCAGCTTTGGGGGGGTAGCTTGGCCCCTCCCGTGTGTAGCCAAGTCCTGGGGAGACAGAGACAAACCGTGGATCCGTTGCCGCTTCTGGCAGGCTGCTGTGAGCCAAAGCAGGACAGTGTCTGACAGTGGTTAGCGCCTACGCACCTCCTGGGAAGCCCAGAACTGGCAGACAGAGCAGTCAGCCGAGCAGGATCCAAAGGGAGCTCCCAGGAGGCACTGAGCTCCTCGGAGGCACTTTTTTTCTTCTCTTCTCTTTTTTTTTTTTTTTTGTTTGTTTGTTTGTTACCTTCTCTATCTACTTTATTGATCTGTGATTATTTTAGTCTCTATTGTTTCTTCAGATATCTAATTTTTCTCTCCCCTTTTCCCACTACTTTTTTTTTTTTTTTTTTTCTTTTTCTCCTGCTTTCTCATCTTTTCCCTTTCCTTATTTTGGGTGTATCTGCTTTCTCCTCTGTTTTCTTTTCCAAGTATTTTTCTTCTTTTATACTGTTTTCCTTCCCCTATTCTTTATTCTTATTTTCTTTATTTCACCTCTGTCCCTTCATATCCCTTTTTCTTCCCCTTTTTTTCCTTCTTTTTTCCTCCTCTTATTTCTTTCTTGCTTTTCTCCTATCATTCTTGCTCTCTTTTCCCTTTCCCAGTTCTCTCTCCTCTGGCGTTGCTTTTGTGGTTGTTGTGTGGGTCTTGTGCATGGTTTTGTTTTGTTTCTTGCTTTGTTGTGTTGTGTTGTCTTCTGTTCTGTTCTGGCAGCATCTTCACAACAGTTTACGTGACGTGGTTGGGGGTGAGCCTCATAATCAGCCAGCCTGAGAGGAGACTCCGTCCGTGAATGGGACAATAGTCAAGGCCCAATTACAACAGGAGAACCCAAGTAACTCAAACAAAGGGCTTTCCTAGAGCACCCAGCCCACCAGGTCTGAGAGACTGCACCCCTGGGTCCCGCAAAACACCTGCTACAGAGGACCATCCACCAAGTCTGGGAGGCATAGCAATCTGATCTAGTACATAGAAACCAATAGGAAGGGACAATAAAAATGGGGAGACAAAGAAACACCCCCCAAATGAAAGAAAAGGAGGACTCGCCAGAAAAGGAACTAAATGAAATAGAGGCAAGCAATTTGTCAGGTAAAGAATTCCAAGTAATGGTTATAAGGGTGCTCAAACAACTTAGAACTTCAAGCAACTTAATGAGAACATTATGGAACTTAATAAGAACCACAGCAGCAAAAAAAAAAAAAAAAAAAAAAAAAGGGAGGTAGAACCATCAATAAGAAACAAGTGGAAATGAAGAATGATTCTGGCCCCAAACCAATCGCAAGGGAGGCTGGGAAAGCCTCGAGAGTTGGAAGATCCTGAGGTATTAACATGCTCTGCTGATAGCACCATCTGTAAACAGACAAGCAGGACAATAAGTGGAGCATTAGGAAAAGTGAGGAGGGGACAGGTGCCTGAATCTTATCTGTCCTCCCCAAAATGGGGATGGAACCCCTCTGACCACCTCGCAGAGTCCTTGGCCAATGGAGCCTGTGCTTTGGAAAACATTCACCACACACAAGCTCAAGGTGCTAAGTTACACAAACTCAAGGTCACTGTGTGCTCTTTGCCATGCCCACATTCTACAAACACATTTATTGTCGGTATATTACATTTTTATTACATTGCTGGGAGAAAAATCTCCTTTTTGTTTATTTTGTTTTTAAAGGTCTTAACTGAGGGTTGTAAATCAAAGCTGACTGAAAAGATTTCCCTGAGTGAAACAAAGGGTTGTGAGACACCTGCCTCTTCTGGTGCCCTGAGAGGGTCAGTGAGATGGGCCAGCACATTGACACTCCCACTGGCAAGCAAAGCTCCCTGTGAGGACAACTGTCAGTAACATTGCTGATGACATGAATTTTTAATACACGTTCTTATCTTCCCAATCTAGTTATATTATTTTGTCCCATCGTTATAATTCTCAGAAGCTGCAGATATTGCTTAGCTTCTATTCATTTTAGTCTGCCAAGCCTTTTTTAAATCCTCACCCGAGGATATATGCTTATTGATTTTTTAGAGAGAGGGGAAGGGGGCGAGAGAGAGACAGAGACAGAGAGAGAAACATCTATGTGAGAGAGAACATTAATTGGTTGCCTTCCATAGGTGTCCCAACCAGGGATCAAACCTACAACCTAGGTATGTGCCTTGACCAGGAATCAAACCCGCCACCTTTCAGTATATAGTACGATGACCCAACCAACTGAGCCACACCAGCCAAGGCTGCCAAACCATTTTTAAAAATATTTTTTTATTGATTTTTATAGAGAGGAAGGAAGAGAGAGAGAGAAAGAAACATCAATGATGAGAGAGAATCATTAATTGACTGCCTCCTGCACACCCCCTACCAGGGATCGAGCCTGCAACCCAGGCATGTGCCCTTGACCAGAATCGAACCTGGGACCCTTCAGTCTGCAGGCCGATGCTTTATTCACTGAACCAAACTGGCTAGGGCCCAATCCATTTTTTAATGGCAATAAAATTCTCCAATAAGAAAGTAAAATGTCTTGGTGTCAGGCTGTAGAGAAAAAATATTCAATTGCATACACACCCCTGCTCGCTGTGATAGTCCAGGATTCTGTGGAGGAAACACACACACAGTTTCATAATCGGCTAACTCAACTGTGCCCTCTGTTACTATATCAGTAGTACTTCCGTGGCTCACTGAGACCTCAGCCCCTTCCAAATTGGAGGGGCTCCATTTCAAAAGGGCCCCCAACACACACTACCAACCTCAATTGGGTGAGGTTCCAATTGAAATGTTTCTAGTAAGTTACTTGCCACCTGGATTCCTTGGCCTATGACCTTTCTCTGCCCTCTAGCACCCCGTGGTCCCCGCTGTGCTGTCCCTTCCACAGCTTTGGTGCTTTCTGGCATAGCAGGATGAGCCTCATTTTGCTCATTTTCTGCTTCAGACCATAAATCAGTCATTCTTTTTGAGGAACTCTGATTCCTTTTGTGGGGAAATTGTAGTAGAAGCCACAATCTGGGTGTCATTGCTTCTTAGCCTTTGTGATGGACAGAGCTCGGAAATATGTTTAAAGATAAAAACACCCTAAGACCATTCTGATATTTCCCATTCAAACTTAATGTTATAGGGTTTTTATTTAACTCATTTTATTTTATGCATGTATCTGTTTTATCCTGGAAATCTTGCTTTCTAATACAGTATAATAATTATGTATTTGCTTAGCATTAATAAGCATATAATAGTTCCATAATAACAATATGAATATCACTAACAATAGTAAAAGTACCAAATGGAGTTTAAGA
Source organism: Ia io (assembly GCA_025583905.1). Classification (NCBI taxonomy): domain Eukaryota; kingdom Metazoa; phylum Chordata; class Mammalia; order Chiroptera; family Vespertilionidae; genus Ia; species Ia io. The sequence continues at coordinate 110,780,177 of JAJQQW010000009.1, forward strand.
TTTATTTGCTCTTGTTTTGATTCCTAGAACATTTTTTCCTAGGGATGTAGAGTCAAAATATTGAGTTTTAAAGTCACCAAGGAAAAATTTTTTCTGTGTGGTTCTGCTACAACTTGATAGGGGTAGAGTCCATTGCTTTCCATTTTTAGGAATTGCTTTTTAATCTTACTTTCATTAAATTTGTTAAATTATGTAAGACATTTGCATGGTTCAAAAATGAAGCTATACACTAAATACATTTGTGGAAACCTCTCTACCCCTTTCCCTTTGGATAACATTACTATTACTTTTGTGTGTCCTTTTAGTCTTTTTTAAAATACCAGCAAGTCGGTATATTTACACTAGAAGTAGCAAACATTGGTCTGCACTGTGTTTTTCCCCTAACAACATATCCTGGACATCAACCCATATCAATAGAGAGAAACCTTCTCCATTCCTTTTCACTTCTCCAGAGTGATCCGTTGTGGGAATGGACCATTTTGTTCAAGGGAGCCAAGATCTTGTCTGGCATTGGGGCAGGAACTTGGGGTGGCTTGCTCCCAGACAGGGGTGCTTGCAGAGATCATCTGGATTGCTTCCAGTCTTCTGTCATTCACCCGTGATTCTTGTCAGATCCAGGACAAATACAGGTGAATGTCTCTCCCCAACTACCTCCCAGCACCCAGAGTGAGATTGAATGTCAGCACCCTCAACCTTCCCCGAGATCCCTTGTCTCTCATTCACAACCAGTCAATCACTGACATGCTGGGCACACACACTTCTACCCAAACTGGATAAGAGAAAAGAAATGGCACTGGCTCCACTCCCTTGCCTTTGGTGCATGCCATTCCTCACTTCCTTCAGGGTTCCTCTCCCTTTGCTACCGAAAGGGCTCTTGCCAAGTTCCTCATGACACCCCTGGGGCTGAGCAGCTTCGGGTCCTCTTTTCCATGAACGTCAGACACATTTACTCTGCTGGCCACCGTCTCCTTTTTTCTCTCTCTCCGTGGCCTCCATGACACAGGGCTCTGGTCTCCTCCGTCCCCTCTGGGTGCTGGTGGGAAGGCTGTCTTTGGAGAAGTTTTAGTATTAAGGTGGAAAAGAAGGGGACGGTACTGGCAAAGGAGGAGCATCTAGAAAGTTGTCTCTGACGGGAACGTGAGAGTATGCCAGTGTGCTGTGAGAATGTTCTAGAATGTTCTAGACTAGAGCTGCAGATGGGACAGAGGAAGAGAGTGGTGGGAGGGGAGTCTGAGAGGGGAAGTGGAAAGGACAGGTGGGGCAGGATGGACCTCTGAGGGGACAAGGCCTGGCTGCAGGGTAGGGAGGAGCAGGTCATTCATCCTGAGAAGACGTTCCCTTCTCTACTCACCTCCAGGCATCCCATGGCCCCTCCCCCTCACACACACACACAGAGCCCTGCATCCCCTCCCTGCCCCCCCAACTTTTGTTTTGTTTGAGACAGTCTGGGGATGCAACCTGCAGGGAGTGTGGGGGAATGGTGATTTCCAGGTTCACGGCATCACAAGCATTGTGGCAAATACAAGCTAAAGTCAAAGAAAACACACTTGTGTCAATCATTTTATTTTTATTTATATGACACTTTGAAAGATCAGGGATCCAATCTATGCCTCAGAGATAAGTTAGCATGAAGATTCTAAAGGTACAATCATATCTGTCCACAAGGCTTGATTCCTTAAACTGAAATAATGGCTTCTCAAAAATATAAATATACCTGAGAGAAAGAAAATGCCAAAGGATGCCTGCAACATAATGCCCTGGGTGTGTAATTCCCACAGGATGCCTCACCCCTCCCACTACCCCCTCCTGACCCTGACCCTTAAAGTCGGACTTGACTTTGAAAGTCCAAGAGAAACAAGAAATTTCTGTCTCTTACAAAGGAAGTATGTCAAGGTTGTTCAACATATTTTCCTAAACATATCAAAGTCGAATGTTAAAAATATTTTCCCAAACACAAAATAAGTATAGAAAACATCATTTAAGAGAACCAAGATGGCAGCGAAAGTAAACACCAGTACTCACCACCTCCCACAACCACATCAAAATTACAGCTAAAATACAGAACAACCATCATTCAGAACCACCTGAAACCTGGCTGAATGGAAGTCCTACAACTTCCAGAGAAGTAAAGAAGAAAGTGCATTGAGACTGGTAGGAGGGGTAGAGGCACAAAACGGGCTGACCTGACACCCACATGTGGCATATCTTGAATCGGGAGGGATATTGCCAAGGCCTCCCGGGAGAAGCAGGGATCCCAACCCCACACCAGACCCCCAGCCCAGGGTTCCAGAGCTGGGAAGAGAAGTCCCCATAACTTCAGGCTGTAAAAACCAGTGGGGATTGTGGCTGAGTGACACAGAAGCTGTTGGAGTCCCGGGTGTTCCTCTTAAAGGGCCGGCACAAAAGTTTACACAGTTCTGCTCCCTCTGAGCTCCAGCACCTGGCAGTGGTTTTGGGGACATACAAGGAGGAACTGGGCTGTCTGGCATTGGGGCAGGAACTTGGGGTGGCTTGCTCCCAGACAGGGGTGCTTGCAGAGATCATTGTTTCTGTGCTAGGACCTCCCCTGTCCAGAGCTGACTGGCAGCCATATCTGTGTTTCCACCAGTGTTTCCCACACTGTTCGCTCCACCCTTGTGATTCCCTGAGACCCCATCCCATCCAATTTTTCAGCCCCACCCAACCTGTTTGCAGCTGCTTTTCCATAGGAATGGCCTGTCCTGGCTATGGCTTCACAGTTTGCTAAAATCTCTTAAACAAGCAGCAGCTGGAGTCAGCGTGCCCCAAACCTATCAATAAAAGGCCCAACACCCAGCACTAGCACCAGCCTACCTTGCCTCACAGCTGGGCCTTGCCTAGGCACTTCTTCAACCAATAAAAATAGCAGCCATCTTTCTGTAGCTCCTGCCAGGTGGCCCCAGGCAGTGGCTGACTTTGCACCTCCTGGAAGGTCCCAGAGCCAGTCACCTGGTGGATAGCTTCAGACCACACCAGATTACAATTCTACCCACCCACAAGGGACACACTCAAAGAGCAGATTCCATGAGCACCAAAGCCCCACTGAAGCAAGTCCTGCTCCATAAGGGTGTCTTCTGCACAGCAGCTCTTCCACTGTAGATGCAGCTGGTTCTCACAGCCAATTGGCCTGGCATCCAATTCCTCCCAGTGATGCCATTCAAGGCTCAACTACAACAAGACTGTGCACCCAGCCCACACAGTGTCACACCATGAGTGTCCAGCTCAGGTGACTTGGGAAGCTGAGCCACTGGGCCCTATAGGACACCTACTACACAAGGCCACTCTACAGATTCCAGGAGACATAACAGCTCTATCTAATACATAGAAATCAACATAGGGAAGCAGCCAAAATGTGGAGACAAAGAAACATGTTACAAATGAAAGAAATGGAAGTGAGCAAGCTATTGGATACAAAGTTCAAAACAACGGTTATAAGATTATTCAAGGATCTTAATGAGAGCTTCAAAGGACAATGAGAACTTCAAGGGACTTAGTGAGACTTTCAAGGATCTTAGTGAGAATGTCAAAGACATAAAAAGGACCAGTCAGAAATTAAGCACACACTAACTGAAATAAAGAATAATTTACAGGGATTCAACAGTAGAGTAGAGGATTCTGAGAATCAAATCAAGGATTTGGAATATGAGGAAGCAAAAAACACCCAATCAGAAGAGCAAAAAGAAAAAAGAATTAAAAAATATGAAGACAGTGTAAGGAGCCTCTGGGACAACTTCAATCGTACCAACATTCACATTATGGGGGTGCCAGAAGGAGAAGAGAGAGAGCAAGGTATTGAAAACCTATTTGAAGACATAATGACAGAAAACTTCCCCTACCTAGTGAAAGAAATTGACTTACAAGTCTAGGAAGCACAGAAGTCCCAAATAAGAGGAACCCAAAACAGCCCACACCAAGATACATAATAATTAAAATGCCAATGGTTAAAGACAAAGAGAGAATCTTAAAAGCAGCAAGAGAAAAGCAGTTAATTACCTACAAGGGAACACCCATATGACTGTCAGCTGATTTCTCAACAGAAACTATGCAGGCCAGACGGGAGTGGCAAGAAATATCCAAAGTGATGAATAGAAAGGACTTACAACCAAGATTACTCTACCCAGCAAAGCTCTCATTTAGAATTGAAGGTCAGATAAAGAGCTTCACAGACAAGAAAAAGCTAAAGGAGTTCATCACCACCAAACCAGGATTACATGAAATGTTGAAGGGTATTCCTTAAGGAGAAGAAGGAGGAGAAAGAGGAGGAGGAGGAAGAGGAGGAGGAGGAGGAGGAGGAGGAGGAGGAGAAGGGGGAGGAGGAGAAGGAAAAGGAGGAGGAGAAGGAGGAGGAGGGAAGAGATAAAAAATATGAACAATAAAATGGCAATAAATACATACCTATCAACAATTGAATCTAAAAATCAAAATAAATGAACAAGATAAACTGATAAATAATATAGAATCAGAGACATGGAAACATGGAACAGACTGATGATTCTCAGAGGGGAGGGGGGCAGCGGAGAGATTAACCAAAGATCTTATATGCATACTAGAGGCCCAATGCATATATGCATTACCTATGGACACAGACAATAGAGCGATGAAGGCCTGGGGTGAGGCGGGAACTGGGTGGAAGGGGACAATGGGAGGGAAAAAGAGGGATATCTGAAATACTCTCAACAATAAAGATGTTTTTTAATAAATAAAAATAAAAAAGAAAACATCTTGTAAAAAAATAATAATATTGTCCAGTTTAGTACATACATTGCCAAATTTTCAGGAAGAGCGCAAGTTTATCACATCTAGCTATAACTTAAAACTAACCAATGTAAGAACATTATGCTGTTTTAGTAATTTAATTTTTATTAAATATGTGTACCATTATTAATAAATCATAAATACTTATGCCTATTCCCGAAATATGACATGAGTCTAGTAGATCTCTCTGAAATACAGGGAAACAATATTTTCAAGTATCGTTCAGTAACATAAAAATTTACTTTTATTTACTGTCTCTTAGGAAAAACAAAATCTGACCACAACGTCCCCTTGGTTGACATTAAGTGGTTTCTAGTCATGTTGGATTTTCCTTGCTTTCTTATTTGACCAGGTGTAAACTCAGCCAATTCGCCCCAATCTGGTATTTTCCAAAGCACAACTTAACTAAGGGTATCATCACCTCTTTGGTTTATCTCTGTGTGGGGACTGAAGGACGGGACCCCTGAGACCCTGGCCGTGCACTGACTTCCCTGGAGCATGTGCGTGGCAGGGTCTCTGGGCCAGGCTGTGTAAATGCCACACTACCCATCTACGCTCTGCATGCATCAGGCACTAACTTCTTAAGCCAGAGAAGGGAGGTAGTACAAACAAACGGATAATACAAAACAGTGTGACACCAGATACACTTGGCTCTGGAATTAAGTTTTCCACTCAGATTTAAGGTTGATTGTGTCTGACTGCCTGTCACCTGTGCCCATAAGTCCTTGAGCAGATGGTCACACACACCAACTCAGGCCAGATCCCATGTGCCTGAGCGTCTGGCAAAAATGACCCACCCTGATGGCTCAGGAGGTAGAAATATTAGAGCTTGACATCAAGCCAGGTCTGCAGGGGAACTCGGAGCTGGAGATCAGGAAAGACTGGTCTGCGGCCACCGGGCACATCAGTGGCAGAGGCCAGACTGGGACCCCCTGTGATTCTCGGGCTGCCCACTTCTGATAGGCGGTAGGCACAAGCGCCTCCGGAATGTTCTTAGAGGCAAACGTCTCCATGGAGCAGCCAGAAAGAACCAGCGTCAGCCATGCTGGGGCTCATTCATCTCTGAGCCACCTGAACCATCCCAGGCCACTCTCCAGTGTCTGTCTGGGAGAGAAGACCAGGGACTCTGCATCCAATCAAAAGCAACAGGAGAGTGTGAGGAAGATAGAAATTCTCCTTGGAAGACAACCAGGGCACCCTCGTGCTAAGGATAATAACAACACCCATCACAGCGGGGAGAGGAAAGCTCCTCCAAGGCCTCAGGGACCTGGCAAGGTAACAGGAAGAGAAGGGAAATCAAGATGGACACTCTGGCCTTTGCAAACCTCCTGCCAACAAGCCAATGGCCCGGCTCCTTCCTAGAGAGACATGGCCTGGTGGACATCCACCGGGGTGTCTGGCCGGCCCTGCACGCTTGGCACATATGACAAGCTCACCGTGATGGTTCACGCGGCATGTCAGCGGGACGGGGCAGTGGGACCCAGGTGTTGGGTCCACACCAGCCCACATGTTGCTGTGAAGGTATTTTAAACATGTGATACACAGAAAATCAGCAGCCTTCAGTAAAGAGGAACATTTCAGTGAGTAGCTGTTGAGTCGAGCAGATTACCCTTTACAACATGGATGGGCCTCATCTAACCCATTGAAGGCCTTCAGAGCACAGAGTGAGTTTTCCCAAAGACAGAATTGTTCTCAAGACTACAACATAGAAACTCAGCCTTCAGACTCAAGAATGCAACAGCAGCCCGGCCGGTGTGGCTCAATGGTTGAGCATCGACCTATGTGAACCAGGAGGTCATGGTTCGATTCCCAGTCAGGGCACAAGCCTGGATTGTGGGCTTGATCCCCAGTAGGGGGCATGCAGGAGGCAGCCGATCAATGATTCTCTCTCATTATTGATGTTTCTATCTCTCCCTCTCCCTTCCTCTCTCTGAAGTCAATAAAAAGTATCTATTTTTTTTAAAAGAATGCAACATCAGCCCTTGTTGGGGACAATTCCTTAAAATCAGTGGCGCTCGCTCTCCCCCTCCTGTTGGTTCTATTTCTCCGAAGGTCTCTGACTCACTCTCTGCATCTATCTCATCTCGGCTTCTCTTCCGTGCCTCAGGAACCCCCGCCTCATCTGCAGCCAGGTCAGAGCTCTCCGAGCCGACCTTAACTCCGCTCTCTTCTTCCCCCTCCACCACAGTCAGCCGGCCCGCAAGCCTGAGTGTTTTCTCACTGTTGTACTTACTCCAGGCAAAATTGAAATTTTTACCATTCCTTCCAAAAATAAAAATCCACCACCATGTGATGCCAAAAACATGTGGCCGTGGAATCCATTTTTCCACTTATATTTAAGATTGATTAGGTCTGATAAGTAAGAATCATTTCTAAAGTTAATTTAAAACTAATTTTTTGTTTGTCCGTATTCCGATTGGCGTGTACCCAGCAGCCCTTCGTGGCTCTGTGCCCCACACGCGGGGCGGGGGGCGGGGGGAGGGGGACTCACCGCTCAGTCTCAGGGCCATTCGGAGAGCAGTGGTCCTGTCCTGCTGCCACCCCAGAAAAGCAGGAACCGGAGAGGAACGCGCGCTTCTAAGTCCCCACAGCCACAGATCCTTCCATTTGTCGTCACACAGAGGACGTAAGCAGCTTCTCTCCCAGGGACAGAACTGAGCGTTTGCTTCAAAGACACCTCGGCCCATGAAAAAGTTTCCTAATGTTCACAGACAGACTTGTGAATCATGTGCAACCAAAACAGAACTAAAAATAAGCGGCGATGACAATCTACAAGAGGCTTGGGCGCTGGTATCTGAGGGGGTCACCGTTCACTTAATCCTCGACTCCAGCCCAGCCTTCCGCCGGACCCCTCCTTAGTGAGGTCACCGGTAACCCAATAGACCTGTTTCTCCTCCCTCCTCCCTCCGGGCACCACACCAGGGACCTGGACCGAGAGAGGAGGCCTGGCTGATCGTTACCACCTCCAGGAAAAGAGCTAAAATGCTAGCGCTGGTGGGGCAAACGCTGAAAACGAATTCTTTAAAAAAATCATGAGAAAACAAGTACCGTATTTTCCGGCGTATAAGACGACTGGGCGTATAAGATTTTCCTGGGTTAAAAAGTCGTCTCATATGCTGGAAAATATGGTACCTGACACTATTCATGAGAGAGACTTGGGCGAAAAGCTTATTTACTATTACCGTCTTTTCTGGCGTATAAGACGACTTTTTAACCCAGGAAAATCTTATACGCCCAGTCGTTTTATACGCCGGAAAATATGGTACTTCCAAGTGTGAGGGACCGTGAGAAAAGGCAAATACCGTCTCACTGTTCAGAGGAGGCACGGCAGCCACGAAAGGAAACCACACGTGCTCAGTCCATCACAGAGGCACCGGGTGCTGGTCGGGAGCCTCGGGAACCCCCTGGCCGCCCCCTCGCGGCCTGCAGACCCACGCAAAGGGGTGCCAATGATGGAGCGGCGCCCGCCCAGCTCTCTCTCGCACATGGAAGAGACACACCTGATTCGAGAGGCTGTGGATCGCTTTCAGCTTTTCTCTCTCTCTCTGGATATTCTGCCTGGACGTTGGCGGTCAGGCAAGTCTCTGAACCATGTGACTGACCGCAGACCATTCCCGCAGCTGTGTTTCCACCACACCCCACGCAGCGTGTGGCGCATGCTGGTTGTGTAGTAAGCGTGCAACTGATTGTGCAAAGGCGAGAACAAGTGAGCGCTCAGGCTCCATGCTGCCACCCCAGAGGCAGAGAACAGTGGGGGCACCAGCGGAAGCAAGCATCTCCTTGCTCTTCTTACTGCCCCACGACACGGAGCCATCTACACACACTGTCTCCACCCGCACAAGAACCCTGTGAGGTGGAGCCACCACTGTCCCATTGTTCAGGGGAGAAAACTGAGAAAGAGAGAAAATAAGTAACTTGCTGACCATCGGGGTGCAGAAGGCAGCTGGCTGGCCCCGTGGCCACACGGACACACACACCAGACGAGGTGGACATCTACGGACCCAGCCCTACGGCCCAACCCACCCCTTGGCCCTCAGACGCCACCATCGTCTTCGGGATCGGGGGCAGCACAGCCGGCTGGACGGCAGCGCGTGGTCCTGGCAACAGCTGGGCTTCGGCAACGTGTTCAACCCCTGGGTTTCCAGCTGAGAAGGAGGCTTTTCCGAACAGGACCCACACGTCAGAGCAGCCGGGATCAGGGAACACGGCTGCAAGCAGCAGCTGGTCCACACGCACAAATGCTGCGCAGAACAGGACGCAGGCCTGGCTTTGCAGTTTAACACGGTGTGGCCGTCCTACAGCAAATACCTGCTCTGAGTCCGGGCCAGAGCTGAGTCCAACGCGTCTGTTACGCAGCCATGTGAGGCTTTTGCTTTGAGTGCTGGCAAAGTCAAGTCCAAGAACGTCAACAGGAAGAACCATGCATCCTGTGGCCAGCAGCATTCGGCCTTGCACGTCACGTGACAGCGGCTGAATGGGCAGAGACCCCTGCAAAGAAGGGCCTCGTTTTCACGCCACCGTGAAGGGCAGGCCGCACGGCCCTCCAGGGAGAAGGACGTTGAAGGCTGAACTCCACACCACAAAACAGCTGCTTCTTGGCCACACGAGAAATTCGAAGAAGATGAGCTTGGGTCAGGCTTGGGGAACAGACACGGGGAGACCGCCCCCCCTTGACCAGGGCTCAGCCCAGCGACCAGGGTCCCAGGGGGCCCTTGAAAGCAACTTAACCAAATCCAGCTGCATTCCCAGAAAAGCTGCAGAACACGTCACTGGCCGAACCTTGCGCCCACTGCCCTCCCATGTGAACCCAGAGACCTAACGTGCAGGTCGAGTGCATCTGGAGCAGACAGGACGCCACCGGTGGCTCAAGGCACATGCCATGCGCCCGGGGAGGTCAGCCGTGTGGCCAGGTCTGCACATGGGCCAGGCCCTGCGGTGATGTCTGAGTGAAATGTGTGCACACTGATGTGTCCGGGCCGGCCCTTTCTCAGGGACTGAGCTGCAGCCACTGCAGGCCAGCGTCTGGGATGAGCTGGGTGCCATGCTGCTAACAAGGACTCACTCAGAAGACAGCTGGGGGCAGGGGGGTGTTCACCCCAGCGTTAGCACTACAGAGCACAAGGGTCAGGAGTTGGGGGGATCCTCCGACATGGGCAGAGGGTGCCATCAGCAAGGCTGTGCTCCGAGCCTCCTCACCACGTCCTCTCCCAAGGGAGGGCTGGGTTGCACGGCCGGGGGGGGGGGGGGGGGGAGAGGGGAGGGGGGCAGGCTGGATTCTGATGGCCTTCGAGTTTCCTCCCTGCTCCAGCGGTTGTTGGCCGTGAGCCTGAGGGCAAGTTCCCACGCTCCCTAAGCCACCATTTCCTCCTGTGTCAATGGGAATGGTAGCAGCCCCTCCTCAACTGGTGCTGGCCCCAACATGAGAAGACAGGTGTACATGGAACACCTGGTGCAAGGGTGTAGGGACGCAGGAGGTGGAACGTGCTATTGCTCGGGCACTAACTCGAAATTAATCAGCGGTTTCATGCCAGCTTGCGTTCTAGTTCAGATTTGGAAAACTACTGGTGTCATAGTTCCTCTCCTTCCTCCCCTCCCCTCTCCTTCCTCCCCTCCCCTCTCCTTCCTCCCCTCCCCTCTCCTTCCTCGCCCTCCGTGCCTCGCTCCCTCCCGACCCCCCGGCCATCCTCAGCAAGGCCACCCAGAGATTGTTCACAAACACCCCCGCGGGTGGTCTGAAGCGGGTCCAGACGCGCCGCTCACTCCGCCGGGCACTCCTCCGCCGGGGAGGCCTCCAGGGCCTTCCAGTAGCTCAGCATCCTCTGGGGCTGGACGAAGTGGCAAGCCACGATCTTCCGGAAGCGGCAGGCGGAGAAGCTGAGGCCGCCCGGGAAGAAGGTCTGCTCAGAGTGCAGCTCCTCCAGGCCGATGCGCAGCTTGGCCAGGCACAGCCCCACGAACACGTCCTCCAGCTTGAGGAAGGGGACGCTGTCGGACACGTTGTACACCTGGCTGGCCACGTCGCCCGAGAACACGTAGGCGGTGCCCGAGCAGAAGGGCGGGTACCGGTCCCACGGGTACTCGTAGCGGCTGACGAACCACTTGTTGCGCTTCTCGCGGATGGGGAGCTCGTGCATCTTCAGGAAGCCCGTGACGAAGCGGGCCGTGCGGTTCTTGCGCAGCAGCAGCTCCACCAGGTAGGACACGTTCACGAACATGTCCGAGTCCGTCTTCATCACGAAGGCCGCCTGCGGGCAGAAGTGGTGGACCCACTCGATGCCCATCATGGTCTTCAGGGTCAAGTTCAGGTACACGTCCACGAAGTCCTTCTGGATGATGTCGCGGTGCCGCCGGCCCTCCTGGGCCACGGCGCGGGCCACGGCCTCGCTGGGGGTGGTGCCCAGGAGGAAGAAGGTCTCGGTCCGTTTGCCCCGCACGACCCTCTCCCGGCCCCACGTCTTCCGGATGGCCGTGCGCGCGGACAGCTGCTCGTGGGAGGACGTGACCAGCAGGACCAGGAAGGGGGGGTCCCGCCGGCAGTCCACGGCGGGGAGCTGGAGGAAGCGCCCGCTCTCCTTCTTGAAAACGAACAGCTCTCCCCTAAGCAGGGGCAGGCTGTGCATGCTGAAGTACAAGCACAGGGCGCCCAGCACCACCAGCGCCGCGTACAGCCACCGCAGCTTCGCCGAGGCCATCTGAAAGGCACAAAACCACACCGTCAGGCCCGGCTGGCGTGGCTCCGTGGTGGAGCATCGACCTATGAACCTGGAGGTCTCCGTTCGATTCCCGGGTTGTGGGCTCCATCCCCAGTAGGGGTCGTGCAGGAGGCAGCCGGATGATGTGTTTCTCTCATCATTGATGTTTCTATCTCTCTTTCCCTCTCCCTTCCTCTCTGAAATCAATCAAAGAAATTTCTTTTAAATTAAATGGTCAGACCTCGAGAGCAGGAGGGCACGTTCGCTTTACCCAGGAGGCTGGGACGGGGGACGGGCTGGTGTTTCAGAAGCTCTGGACTCTTCGCTGCACACAGGACGGAAGGCGGGGCTCAATAGCGAGACACAGACCAGGGGAGGGGACACTGGTCCTGGCCCCGAGGCCAGCCAGCCCTTCACGGGGGTCTCGGGGGAGTCTCGGGGTTCTTATCTAGAAGGATATGCGACCACATCGCTCACCAGCTCCCTCCAGCTCTGCCCTTCTCCGACGCCACGGGAAGTCCAGCTGCAGAGCCTGCAAGGATGGAGACCCCATGCTCCCGATCTAAATGCCAGGACCACCCTTCTTCTCTGAGGGAATTAAGCACCATGTTAACCCTCCCAGAAATAAAAAGACCCGTTTTCTGATTTGCACAACTATCTTGAAACGCCACCCCTACCAGAGGTGGTTATTTTATTGTTCCAGGTTACTTTTTTAAAAAATATATTTTATTGATTTTTTTACAGAGAGGAAGGGAAAGGGATAGAGAGTTAGAAACATCGATGAAAGAGAAACATCGATCAGCTGCCCCCTGCACGCCCCCTACTGGGGATGTGCCCGAAACCCAGGTACATGCCCTTGATGGGAATCAAACCTGGGACCTTTCAGTCTGCAGGCTGACACTCTATCCACTGAGCCAAACCAGTTAGGGCCCAGGTTACTTTTTAAAAAATGTATTTTTATTGATTTCAGAGAGGAAGGAAGAGAGAGATAGAAACATCAATGGTGAGAGGGAATCATTGATCGGCTGCAACCTGCACTGGGGATCGAGCCGGGAACCCTGGCATGCCCTGACTGGGAATCGAACTGTGACCTCCTGGTTCATAGGTCGATGTTCAACCACTGAGCCACACCGGCCGGGCTGTTCTAGGGTACTTTATAAAGGCACCTGTCTGATTCTATCATCTTTTGCCCATCCATCTCTGTGTGTTCTCAACAAATCCAGGATGATCTGTGCGAATGTCAACATTAAGAAAGCAAATAGCCGAAACGGGTTTGGCTCAGTGGATAGAGCGTCAGCCTGTGGACTGAAAGGTCCCAGGTTCGATTCCGGTCAAGGGCATGTACCTTGGTTGCGGGCACATCCCCAGTAGGGGGTGTGCAAGAGGCAGCTGATCGATGTTTCTCTCTCATCGATGTTTCTAACTCTCTATCCCTCTCTCTTCCTCTCTGTAAAAAATCAATAAAATATATTTTAAAAAAAGAAAAAAAGAAAGAAAGCAAATAACTCACGTTTTCCTGGATAAGATGAGCCTCTGGTTTGAAAGCTAAGCCACAGGGTAGATTCCAAGAGGAAATTTGTTACAAACTGTTGTCCGCATAAGGCAGTTCTCCACTCCCAGGTTCTGGCTTGTTTCTTTACCAAAAATGATTCTCTTTCCCAGGGATCACTATAAGAAAAAAACAACAAAAACAGCAACAACAAAAACAGGGTCATTCAAATCACACATGCCTCAGGGGCAGCTCTTCACAGGCTGCTGTGCTCAGTGTTTGCTCTAGTGTCACCCTACCACCTGCCTATGTCACCTTGGGAGAACGTTAGAACCCGACCCCAGGCTCACTTTTCTCATCTGTAAAATGGGTCCAGTGGAGACAAATTCCACCACACGGTTCACCTGTCAACAACAATAACATCATGCAAGTACCCGAGCGTCCTTTAGGACAGCACCCGGAGCTCTGTAAGGAGACGTAAGTCAGTTACAATCCAACTTCTCATGTGGATACCGAACTTCTCTACAAAGTGTGGCTGATGCTTAACACACTTCACAGAGGGAAGAAATCCGTCAAGTCTCAACTCAGGGTCCGTGTCTTCAAAACGTCATCCTAGGTGAGAGGGGCTGGGAAGAAAAGAAAATGACCGAGTGAAATGAAGGAAGGGTTGGTTGTATTGACAGCAAAAGAGGACCTCAAACTTTTATTCAGTTAAAGTTTTGTTCCAAATACATTCAAGTATGTTCAGAGAAGAAGTGGAACAATGATGGAGCTTTCCAGAAGCAGCTAACTCTCAGGAGGCCGAGGTGGTCCAGTTCCTGTTCTTCTCACCTCCTCCCCTCCCCCGCAGAGCCCCCACGCTGTCAGAGGAATCGCTGCCCGAGAAGAGGAGGAGTCTGAGCTGGTCTTCGAAGGATGCTGAGAATCCTATTCCCTTCTTTCTTCCTTTGTGAGCTTATTTATTTACAGGCCTAGGATGTGCTTTAGAGAGAAACATAAAACCCAATGCACCCGAGACGGCCTGTCTCAGTGGTTGAGCATCGTCCTATGAACCAGGCCATGGTTCAATTCTCAGTCAGGGCACATGCCCGGGTTGCAGGCTCAATCCCCAGTCGGGGGAGAGGGGGTGTAGGAGGCAGCCAATCAATGATTCTCTCTCATCATTATGTCTCTATCTCTCTCCCTCCCCCTTCCTTTCAGAAATCAAATATTTTTAAATGCAAGAGGAAGATGATATTCTTCTATTCTGCTTCCTGTTTTGGACACATTGCTCATCTCCAAGGGGCCCACCTCAGCAGTAAACCTAAGTTCTTGTGCCCCAATGCACCCTTTCTCAGGACCCTTCCCCAGGGCCTCAGTCCCCCGGGTGGACACTCAGCTCACTGCCTGCACTGGTCTCTCACTGGATGCCAAATGGCACCCAGGAGGCAGAGGTGGTGGCAGGGCCCCAGTAGGCCAAAGCTCCCTGCGTCGTTGTTTTTCGTGTGAATTGGAACATTCTTCCTACCGAGAGTGCAGTGGCTGAGAAACCGCTCTGCAGACATCACAGCTCACAAACCATTTACAAAGCATCGGCATCTTTGATTGAGTCTATATCTCGGGCTATGAGGACCTGATCCCTCCTTCCAGTGGAGGTAGATTCAGGAACTCACCCAGAACCAAAGGGGGCACGTAGGGAGCGGCTCTAAGGTCAAGCCTCGGGCTGACCTGTGGCAGCGCCACAAACAAGTCCCAGCCTGGAGGGCAGAGCTCTCCTAGCATAATGAAGCTTGACCTTGTAGCCCTCCCTAATTCCTTCCTAAGTAGCTAATGGGCTGTGGGAGATGCAGCAAGTGTTGCCAAAACAAGAACCTTTGTATACATGTTAATCCACCCTTGTTTTAATCAGACTGTATAAAATAAACACCGTGTATCGGCTCTGGGTCACTGTCTCTCCATCAGTGGGCAGCTGTCCCACCCGGCCCCGGCTTTTTCCTTCTATCTCTGTGTCTGTCTCTTCCTTTCATTTTCTCAGTCCCCAGCCGCCCCTACTCAGGAACCGGACCGCTCTCTAGCCACGCTGGATACGGAAAAGAGAGAAATATTTATACTTGGCGCCCGGATCCAGGGACCTGAGTACAAGGGAACTCTCAAACGTCAGGGGTCACTCCAAGAAGTTCACCGTGCAACAAATTAAAGAAGTAAAGTAAGGGTTGTTGTATTAGCTGGGTGTAAAACTGGGTAATTCAGGGTCTCCGGAAAAAGGTCTCTACTCTCAAATGCTTAAAACTATGCTCAAAGTAGAGGATGCTCTGTTAAGCATAGTCAGATTCTTGATTTCTTAAGTTTTGTTAATGAAACTTGCCCTTGGTTTCCTGAAGAGGGAACCATCAACTTTCAAATGTGGGAAAAGGTCGGAAAGCAGTTCCGTGACTGATACACAGCAGAAGGTCCAGAGAAGATTCCTATTCCTACATTCACACTATGGTCTTTAATTCGTGATTGCCTTGATCCAGCGCCCGAGAGTTTAAGAATGTCTAAGCAGGGTGTGGCCATGGCTTTACAGCCTACAGTGGAGGAGTGGGAATCTCTAAAAATACCACCTCCCCCCTCTGCGCCTCCTCCACCTCCACCTGTCACTCCTGCGACCCCAGTCAAGAGCCCACCTGATAAAGATTTACCTCGTAATTATGAGCAAGAGCTAGAGTTTGAGGCAGAGGGGGACAAGCGTCACTGTGAGCAGGATAACTCAGATGATAAGAAAGGTTTTGCTCACAGCTGCCCAGCCTTTATGGCTGGATGCAGGCACTCAGCTGAAAGTGAAAGGGACTTCATATTTCATTTTGCTGGAGGCTCAAACTACTTGTAGTGGGCTGAACCAAGTAGAAAGGATTAAAGGAATTTCTCAGCAACTGCCAATAATTCTTTATCTTAAAAAATCTTTTCTCTCCCTCCCAGGCCACCAGAAACTCTTAGCTAGTTAAATTTCTTTCTATGTGTTTGTATTGTAATTTTAATTTGCTTTTCTCTGATTTATGATTTTGTGCTGTGTTAAAATTTTAAGAGTCTAAGATTAATTTGAAAAGTGTAAAATCTGTAAAAGTTGCAACCCAGGGAAGTTTAAACAAAGGCCAGACCATTACTAAATTTTCCCAGAGCAAACAGAATGTGGGAATGAGGAGAGAAAGAATATGAGCTGTACACGTGGCCGATAACACAGGTTCTAAGAAAATTCCCTAGACAGAAGGAAGTAACTAAAAAAGGCCCCAGCCCATTGACTAGTTTTTTGGTGATCCTGTAAAACAGATGCCCACTCCCAGGAGTGTTATTAAAAGTCTCATTTTTCCCATGTTTTTATTTCCCAGTCCGTCATTTGAAATTTGGACAGATGAGACATTTTTCACAATTTAGGGGTACATCTGGGATTTCTGTACTTATGAAGAGATAAAGGCTAGATTAAGAGAAATGGCGTGCCCCACCCGATTTGGGGTGGCTCTTGAACTGAGCCCCATATCTCTTCACGGATGCTATAGAATGAAACCCAAGACTGTTTTTCTTTAAAAGATGGCAAAAATGACACTAGGCTGTATTTGGGCAACAAGATTAGAGTTTCCATAAAAAGGGTAGTTCTTGAATAATAATGGGCCGCATTCTAAGGTTGCCTGACAGGTCCCAGGGCACTCCTGTTTTTATAAAGGAAAATAAAATAAAATAAAATAATAAAGCCACTGAAAGTCAGTAAGTTATCTCTGTCACAGAATTTGCCAAAGAAAATGCCTTGGGTAATAATAATTGACTTTAAAATCAAAGTTGTTAAGGCAAAATATACATAACTACAATGAAAGGTATATGGTAAATCTTTTTCAGTGGTAATTACATATGAGTAAACATAATTTTCCAAATTCCTTGGTAACTTGGGACTTTGGAACATTGCTAAATTTAAAATTTTGTTAAATCTCTAAGTATTTTAAAATGACAAGGTACTGAAATGTAGTCTGAGTTCGCCTCGTGTGAAGAATCTAGAGGATAGAATTGAGTCTATTCATTGAACGTGCCTTGTGTCTTTTTTGAAATCTATCCTTAGAGATGTGGATATGTTGCCAGTATGATAAATGCCAGGTGTTTGGCTTGCCGGCTAGAGTTTGAGGCTTCTGGGAGTTTGGAGTTCAGGTTAGGTTGGGAGGAACTGTATGGCTGTGACAGCAGAGTGCATGGAGTGTGGAGGTGCATCTTTGAGAGGAATGGTTCTTGTGTTTTCTCTGGAGAGATTGGTGGTTCGGAATGTATTGTGGTCCTTATGTGTATTGCGTGCAGTGGAATTTCAACCTAGGAAATAGCATTTTGTTGGCCAAATTAGAGGATAAGGATTAATTCTGTAGTCTGAACCAAATTTTTAATGCTAAGGCCAGTTTGAATTTAGTTGATGTCTTTTAAAAATAATTACAAAAGGTGTATAATATAATCTTTGGGTTATGTATATTTGATAGTTTTTCCAAGTTAAACTTCAAGACTTTAACTGAGAGATAGCTTTGGGACATTTCAAGGGCTCTGGAAAGATTCAAGGATTTATTCTCTCCTCTTAAAAGAAATATTTTTAAACTAAATTAGGCCTATTTAATATACTCGAAATCACATGGGAAGCTTTATCAAATAAAAATTAATAACTGTGTTCTGTTTAAATACATATAAGCAATTGGTTCTAACAAAATCCACAGTAAAATCTGCAAAAAGAATACTGTTTAAAAGTAAATTTAAAAAGGAGAAATTTTAAAATCTCTTCCACTACTATTTACAAAGTAAACCAAAAGTTATTATTCGGGCATTAAATCTCACCATTAATGAGACACCATAAAGAAAAAGAAAGTTACTTTTACTTGAGATGTATGTATTGCAGTATTGGCCAGCATGTTTCTCTCCTACTAGCTTTCCTGAAAAACAACCAAGTTGATTGTTCTGTTTAAAAGAAAGTAAAAGTTTTTAAAAGAAATTCCCTAAATGTGGCTTAGAGATTTCTCTAGGAAAAAATATAGTGGGAAATGCCCTTCAAATACTTAGAAACTACTTAAAAATCAAGGTATTAGGCCTCAAAAGGTAGAAATACGAACAGATTGCCTCAAGACCCTCAATGACTTTTAAAGGTTGTTAGAGGACACTAATTAGTTAAGACCTTATCTAAAAATCTCTACAGGAGAAATGACAAATTTATTCAATACTTAGGAATCCTAAGAAAGTTTTTATTAAGTGTATGCAAAGACCTACAGAGTCAATTTTCTAATCTTGTGACTCGCATGTAACAGCAGTTTGCAACCATCTAAAAAATATAAATGCCAAGTGGCTTGGGCCATCTAGTAAATCCTATCTTCCCTAAACCAAGGGCAGTTAAAAGTAAATAATTCGTATTTTGCCTCCCTAACCAAAGCTTATGTCTATATACTCAAAAAGACTGATAGCATAAATCCAATTCGTGTCATTTACTGTCCACACCCTAGGACAAATAATGTTAGAAAATAAACCTTATCTCAGACTGATTTAAATAGACAAATTGAAATAAGTGTATGTGGCAGGGGAACTAAGACAGATAGTGGAAGATTACCAGAGGTTTAATATTGTCACAGAGGCTTGCCTCTCACCTGGAGATTACTTATTATGGAAGCATTTTATCTGTGTTTGTGCTGATATTGGACCAGCCTAGGTTCAGGGAATGGTCCAAGATGCAGGAGAGGAAAGCATTGGGTAAATGAATGTCACTCCAAGACTGATGTTAATGGTAATTTAATGACTCCTAGGCAGGGAAACTTCAAATGGGGCCAGCCCCAGCCCCACCAAACAGGAGGGTTCTTATCCCTAACCCCACTGCAGCCTTTCCAGCTGGCTCGGTCCCAAAACCAACTTTCAAAACCTTTTATCATGCCACCCCAGGAAGTGCAGGATCGGACCTCAGTCCCACCTCCTGATATGTACTAACCCCAGAGATGGGGCCTCGGGCCATTGCTACAGGAGTGTATGGTCCCCTTCCTGTGGGCATGATGGGATTAATTTTAGGGAAGAGCAATTTGACACTGAAAGGATTTCAAGTTCTCCCTGGGGTGATAGATCAGGACTATACTGGAGAAATTAAAGTAAGGGCACAAACAATTAATACTAACCATTATCCTACAAATAAAGTCTTACAATTGCTCTCAGTTACTACCTTTACCTTTAGGCATTAACCATTTTTACAGATGGATCCAGTTCTGGAAAGGCTGGATCTACTGCAGGAGGGGAGCAAAGGTCCTTCAAACCCCTTATATTTCAGCACAACGGGTAGAAATACAAGCTCTTATTTATGCCTTGACAGATTTTGCTACGGAGCCCATCAACCTATATAGTGATAGTGCTTATGTAGTAAGTATGGCCAAAATTATTGAAACAGCTACTATAGGGCACACTAATTTGGAGGAACGCTTTCATTTATTTTTCAGCCTTCAAAAGGGAACAACAATTTCCCTGCTTTATTGGCCATATCCGATCTCATTCAGGTCTCCCTGGTAAATGAAGCTATTGATGGCCTCCTTGCTATAATGCAAGAGGCTACACCATTTTCTCTTGCCCAGTCCTCCCATGCTTTGCATCATCAAAATGCTGCTGCCTTGCACAAACAGTTCCTTATTTCTAGGGAGCAAGCTCATCAAATTGTTAAGCAGTGCCCTCAATGTGTAATACACTGCCCTGTACAATCATTACGGGTTAATCCTAGGGGTCTTAAACCTAATCAAATCTGGCAAATGGATGTCACCCACATCCCAGAGTTTGGTAAGCATAGATGGGTACATGTTAATGTAGATACCTGCTCCCACTTTATCTTTGCGACTCCCCAAACAGGGGAAAGTGCCAAGCACATAATTAATCATTGCTTAGCCACCTTTGTGGCACTAGGACCTCCCTTAGAGCTAAAAAGAGACAATAGACCCACATATGCTAGTTCTGCTTTTCAGCACTTTTGTCAGCAATATCAAATTTATCACAAAACTGGTATCCCTTACAACCCTCAAGGTCAAGCAATAGTGGAAAGAGCCAATCGTACTCTTAAAATGCAATTGCTAAAACAAAAAGGGGGAGCCAGATGTTATGTGTCACCTCAAAACAAACTCAGTCATGCTCTTTATACTTTAAATTTTTTGAATTGTGATGCAGAGGGTCATACAGCAGCCAAAAGGCATCAGGCCTCCTGTACAACAGCCTCCGCTGGGTTAGCCCAGTGAAAGGATGCACATACCAGACAAGAGTTTTACCAGATTCAGTAATGATGTGGAGAAGAGGCTGTGTTTTGTATCTTTCCAGAAGGAGCAGTGCAGCCAATTTGGGTGCCAGAGCGTTACATGCATCACCACAATGGACCCAGAGAAACTCCTTGTCCCATCGTTTCAAAGACTGAGAGTTGCCCCGATGACAGCAATGTGGAAGAAGAAAACGAACGCTATGCAAGGGACTGAGCTGCCAACATGGGGTCAGCTGAAGAAGTTAACAACTGAAGCCCAGCAGATGATAGAAAAGCAAGAAGTGGAAGCTACTCCCTCAACCATGTTTCTGGCTGTGCTAGCATTGGTTAGCTGCCAGTCTTCTGTAAAATCTTGCGCAGCCAAATCTGAGGACTCAGAAAATATACACCAGCAGCAAAAGAAACTTTCATTTAGTAGCTAAAAATGTTAACATGTCCGTAGTTTGATTTCTCTCTTATTGCTATGTTGCATTGGCATTGTTTTGTTATTATTTTAATAGCTAGAGTTTTGCTCTTGATGTTCAAGTTTTAAAATGTTAACATGTCTGTAGTTTGGTTTTTGCATTGGCATTGTTTTGTTATTGTTTTAATAGTCAGAGCTTCCTGTTAAGTTTTATTATAGTAGCTTAAAAACAAAAGAAGGGGGAGATGTAGGACGCAGCTATAGGATTAAGCCCTGACCTGTGGCAGGGCCACAAACAAATCCCAGCCTGGAGGGCAGAGCTCTCCTAGCATAATGAAGCCTGACCTTGTAGCCCTCCCTAATTCCTTCCTAAGTAGCTAATGGGCTGTGGGAGATGCAGCAAGTGTTGCCAAAACAAGAACCTTTGTATACATGTTAATCCACCCTTGTTTTAATCAGACTGTATAAAATAAACGCCGTGTATCGGCTCTGGGTCACTGTCTCTCCATCAGAGGACAGCTGTCCCACCTGGCCCCAGCTTTTTCCTTCTATCTCTATGTCTGTCTCTTTCTTTCATTTTCTCAATCCCCAGCTGCCCCTACTCAGGAACCGGACCACTCTCTAGCCGTGCTCGATGTGGAAAAGAGAGAGATATTTATAGGGGCAGAGCCACCAGAGGACAGAGCCACCAGGGGACAGAGCCTGAGCAGAACGTTTCTAGGGAGGTAAGTGTGTATCCCTGGGTTCTAGCCCCCATAGGCCCGCTGAAGGCAGGAGCCCTTAGCATAAAGCAGCTCTGCTTTCCCTGGGGCAGAGCCATGAACAGGTACTATCTCTGCTATGGAAACCCCATCTTCCAAGCACATCTAGCCCTGGCTGTGAGACCCTGGCTGTGAGACCCTGGCTGTGTGGCCCAGGCTATGAGGCCCAGGCTGTGTGGCCCAGCCAACCGGGCAGTAAGGGAGCAGCAGTTTACTGAGCAAACGCTGCACGCCAGGCTTTGCTCTTCTAACCTGTGGGCATTACAGACACAGGCACAGCACCTCGGAACTGGAGTAGATACCCATTGCACATGAATTATAGATGATGGCAAGTCAGAAGGTGGCAGGCGCTTCCTCCCTTCTCCTCCGCCCCCCATCCTCTGTGAGCTCCTCTGCAGGCATCACAGCTGCGGCTGCGGCTCCAGGCTGGGTTCACTGGGCCCTTCTGTGCTGGAATTCCCCAGGGCCATGGGTGTGACCACCTGGTGCCCCAGAGGCTGTGCACTGGTTAGACACGGGCACGTCTGAATTGCAGTGAAACAAATAATTGCACAAAGCAAGGGCCCTCAATGTGTTGGAATGAGAGGAGGCAGGTGAAAGATATGCGCTGGGAGAGGCTGGGAGAGGCAGCTGGGCTTGGAGGAAATAACTGTGAGACATGACGAACTGCAAGTAAACAAGGGAGGAGGCAGGCCCCGGTGTGAGCTGGAAGGTTCAGGGCCCTCCAGGGTGTGGTCTAGATGGTGGCCTCGCATCTAGATGAAGGAGCCCTGTAGCTAAAGACACATTTTTTTGAGACATGAGGGAGGAGGGGTGACTAGCTCCTTGCCAGGGGTCGTTCCCGCCTAGGGGTATAAATCCTCTAAACTCCCAAATATTGGAGCACTCAGTTCAGTCTCAGCCAGCTGAGCGGCCGCTCAGGGCTTCTCTGAGTGCACTGCTTTCCTACAAGCAAATCCTTGCCTGCTTCTGCTGTTATTTGTTGTCTCTTGTTGGAATTCATTCCTAAAGCAAGACGAGAACAGGGGGCGCAGAGCGATGTCTCTGGCCAGAGATAACCTGGTCTACCGCCAACCAAAGGAACCTGAAAGTCAGTGTCCCAACCTCCTCCTGGTCATGTGGAGGGTCCCTCGCCAGGCCCGATGGGCAGGACCTCTGACCTAAGGCTACAGGCCCTGGAGACTAGGAAAGGGTTCAGAGCCCACCTGCCCAAGGGCTAGAAAGCCAAAGCCGTGGTCTGGAGAGTTACGTTCAGACAGGCGGGGAGGACGATCTCCGGGATCTGAAGGGGAAGATCTGTGGGCATCAATGGTCAAGTTCAACCCTGAGCACAGAAGGAGCACCCGGGGCCAAAATCCCCAAGGCCCGTGACCATGGGGGAGGGAGAACTGACCGGTGCCAAGCCAGCTGGGTGGGCCATGAGGAAGTGACGGGTTATGATCCAACCTTCGAGGGTTCCCCCAGAAATCAGTGCATGATAGATGTCAGAGCAGCCTGGCTCGGTATTCTAGACACCACAGGACAAGAGATGGAGCTAGAAGAGAACAGCCTGTGAGAGCTGGTGAGCGTTTCCCGTCGGGCTTCCAGTCACAGATAGAGGCAGTGGGAAGGACTCTATCAGTTTCAAAGACAGGTTCTCCGAGTCAAGGATGGAGATGAGTTCCCGATGATTTTAACTGGTAACTAAGCAGACATGGACCATAGAAGACAGGTGACACAGCAGCTAGCAGGACACCTGGAGATGAATCACACACAGGCATCAGCAAAGATCTTTTTTGGGATGGATGAGGATCACGCTTTCCATGAACTTATCCTGTTATAAGAAAATCTCAAGAGCAAGAACGTCCTCCTTCACCAGAACCAACGGAAAGAAAAGGTAAGAAAGGCTGCCACTGTGTCGTTTTCCAAGAATCCCTTGAGTTTTAGCTGCCAGCTGCCAGGGGAAGCCCGTACTTCTCCTCTCCTTACTGTTCCGTCATCTTGGTACCATTCTAGGCTCAGACAAATGACCGCCTGGTAGCCTCAGACCAAGAAGCTGGCTGACCCTTTCCACGAAGCTAATCCTCGGGTCATCTCAAGACACATCTAAAGGGAACACTAAGGCGGCTCTGAAGATTACCTGATTGCTCTGAAATACATCTTTCTGCACATGCATTCTTTTCTAAGAGCTTACATTTTAACAGGGATGGATCCGATTTGGAACCTAAGCTGTTTGCCAAGCTGGAATCATAGATTTTGAAATAACTGTGAACTTCAGGTATCCGATTGCCCACTGTTACTCTAAATGGAAACAAACATAGGAAGGTGTGTGTGTTTCAATGTGAATTGTTGCCTGTCACTACAACTTCTGATGTCACCTTCATCTACCTTAAACACACTGCACTGAACCCTCAAAAATGAGACAGCTCAGACCTTTACTAATGCTACAACCTTTGTTTTCTGGTGGCCAAAATACCAAAATGCCCATTGTATTTATCAATTTTAAAAAAGCTTTAAAAGCTTTTATTACTCCTATTCTTAAAGATGAGACTATTCTACATGGCCAAATATTTGGACTCATTCTGGACTCGGGCATTTCAATGTTCTTGGTTTTCTAATTCAGCTCTTTGCACAACCAGGTTGAGGGTAGAAATAAAGAATTTATGTCTGTCTTCCTTTTTAAGTATTTCTAGATAAGGCATTAAATAAAACTAAAACTGATTTTGTTTATAATATAAAATATGGAATTGATCTTTCCAGGGTCAGAGACGGTGAATGTTTTTGCTCTGTACTTTTCTACATTATATTTGCTTCCACAGCATACCTGTGTCTAGGTAAAGCTAAGTATTTAATTCTCACTGTTCACTTTTAATGGACAAAGAAAAAAGTGAAAACCACAGAAACGGTGGGGGAACGTGATTGCTGCTCGGGTCCTGGCCAGTCCCACCCTTGGCCTGTCCCAGAGCTACCTGAGAATCCTTCCCCATGGAGTACAGTGGGACGAGGATCTGAAATCACCTTCTACACCCTCCCAGGCACTGACTCCCATAGAAGGTAGTGTAACACTTCAAACTGACAATCAGTGTAACTGTGGGTGGCTTATGATTTTCTCTTTAATTCTGTGGATTGTGTCTAAACAACTCAAAAGTATGTTCCTGATTTTGAGATACTAAGTGGTATTGAACATGTACAACAGCCCCAGGAGGTTTATAAAGCACACCCTTGTATATAGCATTAGGTGGTGGAATTAAAATTGACCTATTATCACACATACAAAAAATTATAATAACAAACAGAACTTCAAAAGATATCATCAAGAGAGTTCCAAGGCCCACAGACTGGGAGACTATATATTTGTCCTACCTAAATCTGGAAAAGGACTATTATCCAGAATAAGTCAACAGCTTCTATGAATCAACAAGGAAAGGCCAAAAAAATTTTTTTTAATGAATTGTAAGCAGATATGTCACAAAAGATTACCTAAATGGCCAAAAACCCAAGAAGTGACATGGACAGTCATTGGGGAAATGCAAACGAAAGCCCAATGAAATACCACCGCCACCCACAGAAGGACGGAAATAAAGTAGGTGGCGATGCCGCGTGCTACCAACACTCTGGAAAGCTGTGTTTACCTTGGCAGCATCTACTCCAGTAAAAGACAGGCTGTGGCCAGCACACCACTCCTGGGCACAAACCCAGCAGAAGAGATCACTTACCTCCACCAAGGCTCATGGCCAAGAATGCTCAGAGCACACTGCTCATAATAATGAAAACCTAGGAGATCAGCTTTGGTCCAATCAGGAGAGAGAAACCACACAGTCATTTGAATAGGGAATGTTTAATATAAAGAATCATTCACTTTAATAAAGAGATTCGAGGGACAAGAGATCAGCAGTCAGGAGTAAAGAGAACTCAAAATACAGGAATGGCGGATCAGAGGGGAAGCCAGGGCCCCTCGCATGGAGGATGAATACTCATACCCCAGAGAAAGTACCCTCTCCAGGGCCGAGGTCCAGACCTTGTCAAGGGCACAGCACGGCCCACCGACAGAAGAGAAGTCCCTGTGGGCCTACAGCCACTTTCACAGAGCAGTCAAAAAGCGAATTTGGAGCTAAAAGGCAATCGATTGAGAAACTGCACAATACAAACAAGAAATTTCCATCGACAGCAGAATGGACCAATGAAATGTTCCACAGCCATAAACACAAAACAAAACAAAAGCTGTTGACCTACCCACCACATAGCCCTTGGACATTCATGTGTTTCGTGAAAAGAGCTAGACGTGATAGAGTCCGTACTGAATACTTCCATTTAAGTGAAGTTGAAAACCAGGCAAAGAGTTTCAATGATGACGGGAGTCAGAGGAGCCGGGACCTTTGGTGGGGGATCATTGACCAGGAAAAAGCGCAAGGACCCTTGTGGAGAGCTGGATATATTCTATTATTTTTTTTTTTTTTTTTTAAGAGAGAGAGGAGAGATAGAAACATCAATGATGAGAGAGAATCATTGATCGGCTGCCTCCTGCACGCCCCCCACTGTGGATCGAGCCCGCAACCCAGGTTGAGAGCCCCTGGGAAGGCACAGGGGCATTTCTTTAAATTGTCAGCTGAATCCAGGGCGGTAGGCAAAGCCACCTGCTGGAAACACATTCTGCCAAAAGGCGGAAGTATTGTCAGCTTGACCTTCATTTCTGCCCAGGTGCTGGGGAGTGGGTTTGATTATGTAAATCCAGCCAAGCACCAGGAATGAATAGGACTCAGGCCCACCCAAGAATGCGAATAATCTCCTTTGTCTTGACTTTTAGTAAAACTTCCTGGTAGTTGGGGTATAAAATAAACACACTGTCTTGGCTCTGGGTCACTGTCTCTCCATCAGAAGAGGGCAGCAGTCCCACCCGGTCCCAGCTTTTTCCTTCCATCTCTGTGTCTGTCTCTTTCCTTCATTTTTTCAATCCCCAGCAGCCCCTACTCAGGAACTGGACTGCTCTCTAGCCGCGCTAGACACAGAAAAGAGAGAAATATTTACACCCAGGCATGTGCCCTTGGCCGGAATCAAACCTGGGACCCTTCAGTCCGCAGGCTGACACTCTATCCATTGAGCCAAACCAGCTAGGGCATATTCTGTTCTTAATCTGGGTGGTGGTTACATGTTACATGTGGGTGTAGACACGATAGCATTTATTGAGCCATATAACTAAGATCTGTACATTCTGCTGTAAGTTATATCACACTGATATTTTTAAAAAGTTTAATTAAAAATATACCTCTAAAAAAGCGATATTTCTGTAGAATTGCTCCAACTTATATGAGCACACATTTGATGATTTTTTTTTTACACAATGCATTTCATGAGCCCGTGTATCACAGCACAGCCCAGACCTGTTTGGTGTCCAGGTCTTACTTTATAAAGGGACTTAGTGGGGTCAACGACATTGAAAGACACACGCAGCTTGGTTGCAGTAGTGGTGTGATTTGGCACCGGACCTGTGTCCTCATCTCCTACTGGGTATTCACACCTCCCTCACGGGGTGAATAGAAGGCACCAGATGCCAGGCAGTAATTACTCGGTCTGGCCCTAGCCAGTTTGGCTCTATGAATAGAGCATCAACCCACGGACTGAAGATTCCCGGGTTCATATCCGGTCAAGGACACGTACCTTGGTTGCAAGTTCCCCAGCCCTGGTCGGGGTGCGTGCAGGAGGCAACCAATCGATGTGTCCCTCTCACATCAATATTTCTCTCTGTCTCTCCCTCCCCCTTCAAATCTCTCTAAAAATCAAGGGGAAAGTATCCTCGGGTAAAGATTAACAACAAAAAAATTACTGTC
The DNA here is from genome assembly GCA_025583905.1 of Ia io. Lineage (NCBI taxonomy): Eukaryota > Metazoa > Chordata > Mammalia > Chiroptera > Vespertilionidae > Ia > Ia io. Next base: position 110,807,336 of record JAJQQW010000009.1, read on the forward strand.
TGACTTCTGACCAGACTGTGCCGTTTAGTAGGACGGGTGGCACTCAGTGGTGTCAACTCGGTTCTCCCCTTCAAGTCCCACCTTGCTAGAGCATTCTGCCCACACGGTCCCAGTCACAGACCAGCGGGGTGCACTGTCCACAGGGTGACCTGAAGCCCAAGGAGAGCGGGAAGCGTGGTCTGCAAGTTGCCCCAAGAGCCTCACTCCTGGCTGGTGGCTCACACCCAGGCCACACCTGCAGAGAGCCCGAGGGCACCTGGGGAGGGAACACAGCCCCGGGCCACCAGAGAAGAAGAGCCGTGACCTCGTGGAGAGCAGCGAGAGGAACAGAATGGGGCCTCCTCCAGTTTGCTGGGGAAGTAACTGCTCCCCAAAGGCAGTTAAGGGGCCACCAACCCTCTATCATGGATCTTATTTTTAAATATTTTTTATTGATTTCAGGGAGGAAGGAAGAGGGAGCGAGAGATAGGAACATCAATGATGAGCAAGTCAGCTGCTTCCCATACCCACCCTGCTAGAGGTCGAGCCTGTAACCCGGGCATGTGCCCTGACTGGGCATTGAACCGTGACCTCCTGGTTCATGGTCAATGCTCAACCACTGAGCCATGTCGGCCGAGCTATATCACGGATCTTTTTAACACAGTTCATAAAACAAAACTGCTCAGCCAAGAGCGGTGAACATAGGACTACAAAGAAAATCAACTATGTTGAAATAAAGCTATCAAGATGTTTTCAAAGTCCGCCTGGGTAATGTTCTGTGCCGAGTGCACTTCTGCACCCATGTATCCAACCATGACCTCCAGCTCCACGTCTAGCCTCTACCGCGTTTTGAAGGCAGAAGAGCTGTATCCGCATTTAGAAACACCCACAACTATTGTGAGGTGAAATGCCGGTGACTTCTCCCACTACTGTGTGGGCCCGTGCCCGTGATGGGCTGACTGTGTCCGCCACAAATTCCTATGTTGGAGCCCTAAACCCCAGGACCTCCGCATGAGACCTTTATATGGAGGTCAGAAATTGACCAAGTCACATGGAGGTCAGGAGGGTGGCCCTAATCCAGGTATGACTGGTGTCCTAATTCAAAGGGGCCATTTGGACACGGATGGGGAGAGCGTCATGTGACGATGAAGGCTGAGATAGGGGCGATGCTCCCACAACCTGAGGAACCCCAAGATGGCCAGCAACCACCGGAAGCTGGGGGAGAGGATGGGACAGAGGCTCCCTCACAGCCTCTGGAGGAACCAGCCCTGCCCACACCTTGGTCTCCGACCTCCACCCTCCAGACTGTGAGGCAACGAAAACCTGGTGCCTGAGCCCCGCAGTGTGTGGCGCCATGCAGCCGGGAACCAGCGGCAGGGCCCGCAGTCGTGATGGCAGAGGTGGGAAACTTCAGCTAAAGGCTCGCCAGTAAGACTGGAATTGTTTCCCATCTAAGGTGTCAGACCCCGGTTACTCCTCTGCCCTGGCATTTGGCGTCTTCTCCAGGCCCCTCGCCTGATGCTCACACTCCAACACCAAGGGCGGCAGCGATTTGAGGGGCGGGAAGACAGTGGTGGACATCGAGGCCGTGGCTGAGGTCACCCCCACGTTTCAGTCACCCTGAAGTGGGTGGTGGTGGTGACTTTTATCTGAGCTGCCCTTCTGACGGCCCAAGGCTGAGCGAGGCCTGGGAGTGGGGACTGGGGTCAAGTAGAGCGGGACATGTGAGCTGCATGATTTTACCACTTTTGGGTAAAATATGTTTTTAATTTGATGGGGGAAATGGTGGTGGTGCTGACAACTTCTTAAAATTTTCCCACTTAAAATAACCTGCCCACCCTCTTCCAGCCCCGCTCCCCTTTGAGAAGTGCCCTCCCCTCTCCGGGGCTCCCTGGGCAGCTCCCGGGCCCGCAGGAGCGGCCTCTGGCGACGGCCAGTCACTCGGACTGCCCTGGACGCCGTGGGTGGAGAGGGCGCCTGGAGACTCCTCTCCGGCGAGAAGGGAATTAAGTGTCTCAACCCGGGGAGGATGGCTTCTTCCTCTGCCTGTCACATCCCCTCATCGACTCAGCCGGGAGCGGCGAACAGAACCGGCTGTGGCTTAGGCAATGTTACCAGGCAGTGCCCCCAGCGTGGCCCCAGAGCATCCTGCATGTCCTGTGAGGCTGACGCACTGGGACAAGGACACCTCCTATTGGAAGAGCTTCCAGGGTAGCCGTTGCCAGAGAACAGGCAGAGCGCCCTCATCCCAGCCCCAGAGAACCCCCTCTGAGTGCCGAGGGGCCCAGGGACTTGGGGTTCACCGATGAGGAAGATGAGCCTTTGAGGGGTCACGGCCCACAGGACAAGTGGAGCAGTGACCACGATGACACAGCAAGGAGGTGTGTGCGCCTGGCAGCCTCTCCCTGAGCAAACTCCGGTCAGGCCCCTCTGAACCCCCTCCTTGCCTTTGACTTCCGTGTCCGTTACTCACGGCCCAATGTTAGCAAGAATCCTGCGGAGTGGGTCTAGCCAGAATCCCCATCTGCAGTATCTGATCAAATTCCCTCCCCCGGGCCTGGTGTCTGGCAGCCTGGCTGGCGGCCTTCTGCAAGAATCCTGCCGAGTCAGCTCAGAATCCTGCCCTACCAGTCACTGCCCCGCTCACCCGCCTGCCCTGACCATGAAGCCTGCCCTCCATGCTGCATTCTGAGTTGAGCCCAGCTCCATACTGAGGTCTTGCTTCCCCTATTGCAATCATTTCTGAACAAAATCGGTCTTGCCTCTTTCTCCCCCGTCCAGCTGGGTTTTCTCTGACAGACAGAGGCGAGAACGGAGATCCCACCTGGGATGCTCAGGAGAGCTGCTCTAGCCCGGCCAGCATGGCTCAGTGGTTGAGCATTGACCAACGAACCAGGAGGTCAAAGTTCGATTCCCCGTCAGGGCACACGCCCAGGTTGCAGGCTTGATCCCTAGTGTGGGACATGCAAGAGGCAGCTAGTAAATGATTCTCTCTCATCATTGAGGTTTCTCTCTCTCTCTTTCACTCCCTCTCCTTACTCTCTGAAGTCAATAAAAACGTATTTTAAAAAAGAGAGCTGTTCTAGGGAGGCCCGGGGCAGAGGCAGGAGGTCCAGGGGGGCTGGTGAGGACTGTGCAGAGGGAGAGCTTGGAGGTGAGGATGGAGACCAGGCAAGGTGGGCGCAGCATGGCCTTGATGACACAGGAGGAGTCTGACCTTTTCTGAAAACGTCAGGGGGTCCACAGGCCTTCTCTGGGCTTTGCAGGCATGAGTCAGGGTCCCATGGGGCCTCTCTCCCCTACCCATGATTCAACAGAGGGGTCCCCTGATTTCCTTGAACACAGTATCTCCAATCAAACCAAGCGACTGAGGAGATGGAGCCCAGGGATTCATACCAATGATCACGGGTCTCAGAATCAATAAGGGAGAGCTTTGGGGAGGCATTTCCGGAATGGACATTTTAGGCAGCTCGGCGGCCATAACAAAATGCCACAGACTAGGCGGCTACACAGCAGACTTTATCTTCTCACAGTTCTGGAGGCTGGAAGTGGGAGACCAGGCTGGCAGCATGGTGGGGTTCCAGCGACAGCCCTCTTCCGGGCTTGCCACAGCCTACCTCCCACTGTCCTCAGAAGAGAGACAGAGAGAGAGAGAGAGAGAGAGAACAAGAACATGTGCTCAAGGGCTCTCTTTAGTTCTTGAATCTCTTTTTTTTTAATATATATATATATTTTTTATTTCAGAGAGGGAGAGAGAGATAGAAACATCAATGATGAGAGAATATCATTGATCGGCTGCCTCCGCGCACACCCCACACTGGAAATCAAGCCCGAAACCCTGGCATGTGCCCTGACCAGGAATTGAACCGTGACCTTCTGGTTCACAGCTCAATGCTCAACCACTGAGCCACCCCGGCTGGGTATGGACCTCTTTTTATAAGGCACTAATCCCATCATGGGGGCCCCATCCTCCGTGACCTCATCTAAACTTATTTACCTCCCAAACACCCAACTCCAAACCCTATCACATACATATGAATTTGGCGAGGGGACCCATTCAGTCCACAGCAGGGATCCTCTCCCGCATTCACTGAGCACCTACTGTGTGATGCTGCTCAGGGTGAGTAGCTCGGGGTCTCCTTGAGTTTCCCTCAGTTACACGACCTCACTCTGCAGAGGAACGCTCGCTCTCCTCCAGGTTTCAGTGAGGCTTCCCCCTGGGAGGCTCCATTTCCGGACCTTCCAGACCCTCCTTCTCCCCGGACATGGAGGGCCACAGCCTCAGACGGACAGTGAGGGGACGTGCATGTGCTATGGGGTCTGTCCTGCTGAGGTTCTGCCCTTGCTCTGCAATCTAGCCGCTGCTGAAGCTTCCTCCACCATTTTTTTGAAGTGCCTTTACTTGCCACTCCCAAACCTTAAAACACCAAGAGCATGACTCAAGAGTTTGCAGCGGGACTCTTTTCGACCTCAGAAGCATTCTGTTCTGAACGTTTTATCTGAAACGTGAAAAGGAACAAAAAGAAGGCATCCATGGATTCAGAAAGGCCCATCTACAATGACCTTTTTTTAATAAATAAGCTTTCAATTACTTTAATAAGCTAAGAATGCGGGCCTTTCCTCTGACCAAAAACTAAACAAATGATTAACGCAGCAAAATAAGCACACAGCAGAATGCGCTGGATGGGCCCGGTGCAATCAACCGCATGAGGAAAAGCTGAAAACTTGGGGAAAGGTCTTCGGTTGCCCGGGTCTGGTGAAGTACAGGGAGGATGGCACTCTTTATTGTGTGATTTTTTAACTTTTTTATTTTTTTGGTTAATCCTCATCCGAGGCTATTTTTCCCATTGTTTTCTAGAGAGAATAGAAGGGAGGGAAGGAGGGAAAAGAAGAGAGGGAAGGAGGGAAAAGAAGAGAGGGAGGGAGGGAGGGAGGGAGGGAGGAGGGAGGGAGGGAGGGGGAGCAATAGAGAGAGAGAGAGAGAGAGAGAGAGAGAGAGAGAGAAACATCAATGTGAAAGAGACACTCGATTGGTTGCCTCCTGCACGTGTGCCCCGACCAGGCCCAGGGATCAAACCTGCAACCAGGTATGTGCCCTTGACCGATAAGGGAGCCCATGACCCTTCAGTGCGAGGGCCAACACTCTAACCACTGAGCAGCACCGGCCAGGGCAGGAAGGACATCCTCCTTAGCCCCATATCAAACACCTTGAAAACAAACACAAGCACTTTCTCTCAAAGCACATCTTCTCCCCGGTTACTCTGGACACTGCGGCCCAAACGGCAGAGCCACAGAACGCAGGCTGCTTGGCTGGCCTCCGTGAAGAATGTGAGAGTGATAGGAATTCCAACCCCAGGACCAGAGCAGAGAAGAAAGAGAAATCACTGAAACACGGAAGTGTGATCATTCTGGAAACTGTGATCTGCCCAGATTTCAATTATGTGACGCTCCCTACACAAGAGGCCCTGGGAAGTTCAAGTTGAAGGTGCTGCCTGAATGCATGTGAGCTCCATGGCCTGAAATGTCACTGCTTGACAAACAAGTCCAGCCGGTCTTTAAAGTGGCAACTGACCCATCCACCCAACTCCTTCCGAATCAGCTCACGCCCTGACTTCTCTGTGTCAGCTGACCTGCCCCTGCCTCCACCCTCAGGCCACCCTGGTTCCCTCTCAGCTCCCAGAGCAGACCTGGTCTTTCCTTCCTGTGCACCTGTCCCTCACGTCCTTCTCCTCCCCACCGCCCCCCGCCCCCCCCCGCCCCGCCGCCACTTGCCCCACTTCTGCTCAACTAGCTCTAGCCTACCCCTCCCTGTCCAGCCTTTATCTACTACTCGTCCCACCCATTGTATGGTGTTTTATCAATTCCATTAAGGGGATCAGAGTTTATTCTTTCTTTGTACAAACCTCACTAATAGACTACCGTCCACCTTTCCCACTGGTCAGTAACACCAGGAGGACGGAGCATTCTTTTCTGTGTTGTTCATTGTAGGTCCCGGCGCACAGGAATTTGGCACCTAGAAGCCCAAAGGACAGTCCTGAATGGCCCATGAGAGGTGCCCACATCTCCAGAAGCTGAAGCGGGGTTCTGTGCAAGGGAAGACATTGTCCTACAGGAAGACAAAGGCTTGCTTCACACGGCATAGCCTCGGGATGAAACTGCTACGCAAAACTTTTCCGTGCACTGGTATTTTTGCTTTATGTCCATTTCAGAAGACATCAATTATTTCTCAGCAGAAACAGAGCCCAGCTTATTTCAATGGAAGAGGAAGCAATATCAAAATATCAAGCGTTCTGCCCACTGTTCACACTGAGGAGGCCGGTGGGTTATTAGAGGCAAAGCATGGGCCGCTGTTAAGAGTGTTCAGAAATACACTGAGTGGCCAGATTGTTATGATCTCTGAACGCATAATAATCTGGCCACTCAGTGTATATCCTCCTATATAATAAAAGGCTAATATGCAAATTGTCCCCTCGACCAGGAGTTCGACCAGCAGGCATGCCAGGCAACCGCCCATATCCCCTCCCCCTGGCCAGGCTGGCCAGACCCCACCCATGCATGAATTCATGCACCAGGCCTCTAATATACATATACATACATCCTATCTAATAAAAGAGTAATATGCAAATTGACCATACCTCCGCTACACCCACAAGCCATGCCCACCAGCCAATCAGGAGCGAGTATACAAATTAACCCAACCAAGAGGGCTGCAGCCACAGGGCTGCAGCAAGCAGGAGGCTTGGGTTTCCCTGGCAATGGAGGAAGCCAAGCTTTCCTGCCTCCCTGGCCGGCCCAGGCCTACACTCAAGGCTACAAAGTTTCAATTATAGAAGATAAATAAATCCCAACAAAAAATGGCTGGAGCCACGGAGTGAACAGGAGGCCTGGCTCTGCTCAAGGCTACAAAGTTTCAATTATAGAAAATAAATAACCCCCAGATACCAGGGCCTTCGCTTGGGTCACTGGGAGGTGTGGCCAGCCTGAAAACCACCACAGGCCCCTTGCCCAGGCTGCCCACACCCCAAGGGAGCCCCCACCCTGATCCGGAACACCCGTCAGGGCAAACCAGCTGGCCCCCAGCCATGCACCAGGCCTCTATCCTATCTAATAAAAGAGTAATATGCAAATTTACCATCACTCCAACACACAAGATGGCTGCCCCCATGTGGTCAAAGATGACTGCCCCCATGTGGACACAAAATGGCCACGACAAGATGGCCAGCAGGGGAGGGCAGTTGAGAGGGACCAGGTCTGCAAAGGATGGCAGTTGTGGGCGATCAGGCCAGCAGGGGAGGGCTGTTGGGAGGGATCAGGCATGCAAGGGAGGGCAGTTGGGGGTGATCAAGCCTGCAGGGGAAGGCAGTTAGGGGTGACCAGGCCGGCAGAGGAGGGAAGTTGGGGGCGACCAGGCCTGCAGGGAAGGACAGTTGGGGGGGACCCAGGCCTGCAGGGGAGAGCAGTTGCGGGGGACCAGGCCTGCAGGAGAAGGCAGTTAGGGGTGACCAGGCCTTCAGGGGAGGGCAGTTAGGGGTGACCAGGCCTGCAGGGGAGGGTAGTTAGGGGCAATCAGGCTGGCAGGGGAGCAGTTAGTGGGTGATCAGGCTGGCAGGCAGAAGCGGTTAGGGGCAATCAGGAAGGCAAGCAGGCAAGCAGTTGGGAGCCAGCAGTCCTGGATTGTGAGAGGGATGTCCAACTGCCCGTTTAGGCCTGATCCAGGTGAGAGGGTGCAGGCTGGGCTGAGGGACACACACCCCCATGCACGAATTTTGTGCACCAGGTCTCTAGCATATATATATATATATACACACACACATACACACACACACTGAGTGGCCAGATTATTATGCATTCAGAGATCATAATAATCTGACCACTCAGGCAGCTCTGGTGGGAAGGGGAATAAACAGCTGTGCAGAGAAGAAAGGCAGGGAATTATGGGTACATGCATAGTACTGATCCCAGCATTTGCCTGTTGGTCCCAGGACGTAAGTACATTAAGAGGATGGGCCCTAGCCAGTGCAGCTCAGTGCCAGGTTCAATTCTGGTCAAGGACACATACCTCAGTTGCAGGCTCCTCCCCAGCCCGGGCCCTCATCAGGGCACATGCAGGAGGCAACCAATCAATGTGTTTCTCTCACGGTAGTATTTCTCTCTGTCTTTCCCTCTCTCTTTCACTCTCTCTAAAAATCAATGGAAAAATATCCTCGGGTTAGGATTAATAAAAAAACACACAAAAAAAAACAGGATAGAAGATCACCTTTGTTCAGAAAACAGCGCATACACAAGAGCAAAGCACAGCTGGCCAGGCGCAGACTTCAAATTCACATGTCTGCCAATCGCAGACGTGACTCTCAGAAGCCACTAAACCTCCGCAGACCCTCCTGCCTCACACACTCCCCGTGGCTAAGATCATCACAGGGAATACGAACAGAACCAAGACACAGGTGCTCAGAACATTCCCTCTCCAACGTTTGGGTTTACTGCGGAATCTGCTTCCAGCTCACTCCCATTCACTTCACTCAAATCTGACTAAGAGCACACAGCTTTCACTAAAGACAACTTTGGCAGGAAAACCACAGATTTTAATGTGAAATGATTCACAGTGAAAATATGACACTTCTTAAAAGCTCATTAAAATGGTTAAATGCTGGTGGGTTTGTTAGAGAGTCCCACTGTTGCACTTAACAATTTTTTCGCTGGTATCTGGCTTTGAGTGCAGTTGTTATAGAACAAGCTGGGGCTATTTTCCTATAAAAACTAAAGCTGTTGAGCCCTAAAAATTTTATTGAGAATATATTCTACCAATAAAAAGAACAAAACTTATCAATTGGAGAAACAAGAACTCAAAGTTAGACAAAAATAAGTGACTTCTAAGCACCACTTTCAAACCCTCATCATTTTGTTTTTAAAGCAGCATTTCCACTATTCTAACTGCATGCAGTTCTGAATAGCAATGTAGCTGTCCACAGACTTAAGAGGAAAACAATAAGCCACCATCCTGGCCATACAGCAATAAAACTAGGAATTAACACCTATTTTTATTAAGATCATAAAAAACTCAACCACTTAGAAATAAAGAAAAGTATGAGGTCAAAGGAGATATTAAATATGCAACAACCGATTACTTATAAAACAGGTGAAAACACTAGATACAACTTTTCAGGATGTGTTCAAAGCTGCTTTTAGAGGCAAGTGCATAGCTTTATTATTTTCATTATTAAAGAAAAGACCTCAAAGAATTTTGGAAACAAAAAAAATTATAGAAAATAGGAATAATAAAATTAAATGCAGGATTAAATTTCTCTCAACATTAAAACAAAATATTGCTGATAGATATGCACATACCCGCTCTTTAAAAATGGGCTAAGCTCTAACATATCCAATAAATACAGAAAGTGGGCAGAAGAAAAATAAAATGAGAACTGGATGTGGGAAATGCTACATAGAGAAGATAATCAAGATGTTAAGAGACCTGTGTTTGGAATCCAAGGGAACTGGGTCAGATCCTAAGTCTGACACTTGTTAGCTATGCAACTGTAGGCATACTTACCTTCTTAAGACAATTTCCTCTACACAAGAAGAATGGAAAACTTTTAAAATGAGAAAACAACACTAACTACCTCCTGAAGTTTTTGTGAAAGTCAAATAAGTGCTTCGTTGTACCCAGGAACTAGTAAGCTCCCAGGCAATAATCGATCATTCCTAAGACTTCTGTGATGTTAGTTTGCTTGGTTCATAAGGTCCTACAATCCCCTCTGACATTTGCTCTGGATACAATTACTTGACTTGGTCCCATTAGGTCCACTGTGCAAGGTAACACTTGTGATTTTGTCTTCAAAATAATGCCATTTATAGAAACTGCTGAAAGGTCAAATTCTTCCAGATTGGAAGTGGAATTGACATGGCAGGATCTGGTGAGGAGGCAGGTGATGTGGAGTGATTTGACAAGGGTCAAATGTGTCCAAAAAATGTGTCCCTACAACATAGGTGTGTGCTTTAAAAAAAGTCTCCTACTAACATGTACAGAGGCGAGCTCTTTAGAATCTGCCTGCATAAACGGAGATATTGAAATGGCAACAGTGGGACAACATCTAGGAACAGAACAATGACAAGCAAAGAATAGAATTCAGAAAACAAGAGTCGGGAAGGGGAAAAATGGAGGTGAGAAGGGATCAATTGGATACGTAAGAGGGAAACCAGATGAATGTCTCAACAGTGGTTAAGACCTGCACTGCCTGTGTCCCAGCTACCGTGCTGAGCCCTTTTCATGTGATTACGCATTCGTTTTCACCACCTATCTACGAGGTGGGTGCTAATGTCCTCTTTCATTGAGGAGACCCCGCAGGATGGAATCACTAGCCTGAGTCCTGGAGTGAATGAACGGCCACAGCCAGCATCTACAGCCTGCTAAAGGCGCCCGGGGCCCACAGTCCTAAACCCCACTGCCCACCCCATGTCCCTCAGTGTCACAGAGCAGTGTCCCAGGAACCAAAGGAGCCTAAAGAAGGACGGGGTCATCATCAGTGTCAATCCTACAGAAAACTGTGGAGCCAGAAACTCTCCGAATTCCAAAAGGCAACTTCATTGGAGTGATTGTGGCTCAAGTTGGAGAGCAAATGACAATTCTTTAGGAAGATAAGGCGATCAAAGGCGGTTGGTTTTGATAAAACTTTCCATACAAGGAAACAGCAGCTAAAGAGACGATGATCCAAAACATGGGATGTGGCTGCTGGAGAACTCCTATGCATCCCTCAGAACCCTGCTCAGGCACCACTACTCTATATACGTTTCGGCCTCATCTTGTCTTTCCCCAGAACTGATCATTCCCCTCTTCCCTGGGCTCCCTTAGCACACTGGAATGTCTATTGCAGTGCTGATTCTGCATTTCACTTGCTTGTGGCTGCCTCCCCAACTAGACTATGAGCTCCTCATGGTCAGGGACTGGTGCTCCTTCATGTATCCTCAGGGTCCCACTGGGAGCAAGTGGGCAGGTACTCAGTGAATATTTGTTGCATAAAAAAAAAAAAAAGAAAAATGGTGTGGGAAGGGGTGGGAAGAAATGGAGCTGTTCAGTCAAGCCTGAGAACAGGACAAACTAGGATATCAACAAGTTATGACTAGCGGAGAACTATGGTGGAAAGAAGAAACCGGGAAAGAAAGAAATGCCACTCAACCTCTTTCCCAGAACTAAAGTTCATGATAGTAAGAGTACCTTATCTGTTAACACGCTGGGTTCATCAACAACAAAACAACCAACCTGATTTTTTTAAATGGACAAAGGACTTGAACAGACATTTCTCCCCAGGCAAGCTGGAGGGGGGGGGGGGAGGGGGGGCGGGGACGGGACGGGCGGAGACAGGGGAGAGGCTGACAAGGACCAAGCAGTGTTCCATGGCCATGAAACCAGGATGCAGTCCTGGCAGAAAATCAAGTAGAAATTTGATCAGAAGCCCAGTCCAATGGACACACAAGCATCCTGGGGAGGCCGAGGGTTCCCCTGCGACACGGGGGCCTGGCTCGGAGCCCGAGGCCAACACCATGCCCAGGAAGGAGGTGTGCCGCCCTCCAGCCCGGCCAGCCCGGCCAGCACTGGGCTGGGCTGGCCCGAGTCTGCAGTTGTAAGTGCCTGACCGAGGAAAGGATGAAGACGGTCACCCGTGTGGCCAGGGATGTAGAATCTCATAAAGTCCAAAATAAACAGCAGTCCTTGTTTATTCAAAGTACCTCCCTAGAAGCCCTAAAAAGAAAGGGTGCCCAGGGTCTGGAAAACCTTTACAAAGAGCACCCTGTCCTTGTCAATCTGCTGAGTGATGGCCTAGGGAAATATCTGTACACGCCGCGTTGCATTTCCAGGAGCTAAATTGTCAACGGGCCCTAACCTGTTTGGCTCAGTGGATAGAGCTCGGCCTGCGGACTGAAGGGTCCCAGGTTCGACTCCGGTCAAGGGCATGTACCTTGGTTGCGGGCACATCCCCAGTGCGGGGTATGCAGGAGGGAGCTGATCGATGTTTCTCTCTCATCGATGTTTCTAGCTCTCTATCCCTCTCCCTTCCGCTCTGTAAAAAATCAATAAAATATTTTTTTTTTAAATAAAAAATTGTCAAGGGACCTCACATTGAGGTCCTCGCTGCAAACATCTGGGTTTAATTATTTTTAACTTCCCTAACGAAGGATATGATTAAGAGGAAAACTGAAGTATACGATTGTGTAACCACTCTGCTATACACCTGAGAGCAATGCAAAATACTGACAGTAAGCTGTAATTGAAAAATATTAAATGTAAACTGTAATTGCTACGCAGCCATTCCTTAAAAGGAAGACTCGTATTTTTTTACCAGGCTGTACTACATCCCCAGGAGTAACGTCTCTTACAGCTGGAGGTTTGTACCTTTTGAGCCCTTCACCCATTTTTGCCCACCCCCCCAACCCCTGCCTCTGGCAACCACCAATCTGTTCTCTGTACCTGTGAGTTCAGTTGTGTCTTGTCTTGCTAGACTCCACATGTAAGTAAGATGTCCAGTATTTGTCTTCCTCTGTCTGACTTATTCACCGAAAGGAAGGTATCGTGTTCTCCCTTTGAAGCAATCTGCATATGACATGTACCTGTTTCAGAAGAAACTCCATAAAAGGTAGGCAGGTATGAAACTCTATAACTTATCTGAAGTAGTTTATTACTTGTAAGGATGGGCAGAATAAACATGCATTTCCCCAGCAATGTGAATCTACAAAACAGCAGCCTTCCCCACCCCCAGCACTCACTGGAATCTGATCCTCTCCAGATCTCTATCCTCATTAAACTTTCCTCCTCCTTCTCACGAAACAAGGGCAGAAGCAGTCAAGGAGGGAGACGCGAACATGGGAGGTGATGTTTACAGTTACAAAAGGTGATTTTTTTAAAGTCCATCATGCTACTATAAAGAGTGAAAAATGACTTCACAACATCTGATTAACGGAAGGTTTAAGTAGGGTTTTCTATTACTGGAAGCTATATTTATGGCCAAGGAGTCAGAAACCTAAACAACAACAAAAAAGGAAAACAGAAACAGGATAAAAAAAAAAAGTTAGCCCGGCCAGCATGGCTCCGTGGTTGAGGGTAGATCTCTGAATTGGGAGGTCACGGTTCGATTCCTGGTCAGGGCACATGCCTCAGTTGTGGGCTTGATCCCCAGTAGGGGGCATGCAGGAGGCAGCCGATCCATGAGTCTCTTTCATCATTGATGTTTCTATCACTCTCTCCCTCTCCCTTCCTCTCTAAAATCAATAAAAATATATTTAAAAAATTAAAAATGCAATATTTACAGGGTATATTTTCTCTCTCTCTCTCTCTCTCTCTCTCTCTCTCTCTCTCTCTCTCTCACACACACACACACACACACACACACACACACACACACACCACTGGTATAGATATTGCCAAAAATGTTGATTACAAAATTTGAAGGCTAGGGACTAGGAGGAGAGGGTAAAGGGGAGGGGGAAATGGGAGATACCTGTAATACTACCCTATACTAGAGGCCTGGTGCATGAAATTTGTGCACGGGGGTGTGTGTCCCTCAGCCCAGCCTGCACCCTCTCCAATCTGGGAACCCTCAATGGATGTCCAACTGCCCGGGATAGGGCCTAAACGGGCAGTTGGACATCCCTCTCACAATCCAGGACTGCTGGCTCCCAAATGCTCACCTGCCTGCCTTCCTGATTGCCCCTAACCACTTCTGCCTGCCAGCCTAATCACCCCCTAACGACTCCTCTGACAGCGTGATTGATGCCTAACTGCTCCCCTGCCAGCCCAATTACCCCTAACTGCCCTCCCCTGCTGGCCTGTTTCCCCCCAATTGTCCTCCCCACAGGTCTTGTCCCCTGCAACTGCTCTCCCCTGCAGGCCTGGGTCCCCCCCAACTGCCCTCCCCTGAAGGCCTGGTCCCCCCAACTGCCCTCTCCTGCAGGCCTGGTCCCTCCCAACTGCTCTTCCCTGCAGGCCTGGGTCCCCCCAACTGCCCTTCCCTGCAGGCCCAGTCGCCCCCAACTTCCCTCTTCTGCCAGCCTGGTCACCCCTAACTGCCCTCCTCTGCAGGCTTGATTGCCCCCAACTGCCCTCCCTTGTAGGCCTGGTCCCTCCCTACTGCCCTCCCCTGCTGGCCTGATCACCCACAACTACCCTCCCTTGCAGGCCTGGTCCCTCCCAACTGCCCTCCCCTGCTGGCCATCTTGTGGCAGCCATCTTGTGTCCTCATGGGGGTGGCCATCTTTGACCACATGGGGCAGCCATCTTTGTGTTGGAGTGATGGTCAATTTGCATATTACTCTTTTATTAGATAAGATAATAAAACCTTAATATGCAAATCGACCGAACAGTAGAACACCCAGTTGCTATGATGCGCACTCACCACCAGGGGACAGATGCTCAATGCAGGAGCTGCCCCCTGGTGGTCAGTGTGCTCCCACAGGGGGAGCGTCGCTCAGCCACAAGACGGGCTGGAGAGCACAGGAGCCTCTCCCACCTCTGTGGCAGCGCTAGAGGGCGCAGGCCAGGCTAAGGGACCCTCCCCAGCCCTCCAGCCCCTCCAGTTCATGAATGCCATGCACCAGGCCTCTAGTCAACAATAAAAAAAAAATTTTTTTTAAACTCTGAAGGCACCTTATTGCATTTAAGAATGACCCAGAGTCTCTCCCTCTGGTCCTCTCCACAAAGTCAAACGCCTCCTGCCACTCCTTAGTGAAGAGATGTCATTCACCATCGCCCACCAGCCCCCACCACCCCCAACCTCTGCAGGGACCTGTCTGTGCAGAGTGCTGGGGGGAGGTGGTTTTCAGGTTGGATTATTCGTTTTAACTGTGAGATGTTAATTCCCTAACCTCATGTTTGTACTGTGCCCAGTGAGCAACACAACTTCCTCCTGTCGTCCCGCCATTTGGCTGATTTGCATACTAGGGTTTTATTAGATAGGATAGTATTACAGGAATCTCCCATTCCTGCATGGTGTGATAAGGTAACACTTCACAGATGACTACATCAGTATCAATTTATCAATTTTAAAAAATACATACATAATCCAATAAAAATGAGGGAAGGACTTGAATAGACATTTTCCCAGAGAACACACACAAATGGCCAGCAGGTATATGAAAAGGTGCTCAACAGCACTGGTGACCAGGGAAATGCAAGTCAACCCCCAATGAGGCATCGCTGCACACCTGCCAGGATGTCTCCTGTCAGAAAGACCAGAGATAATATAACAGGTGGAGAGGATGTGGAGGAAAGGGAGCCTGGTGCACTGCTGACCGGCATGTACTGGCCCAGCCACTACAGAAAACACGAGAGGCTCCTCAGAAATTCAAAGCAGCACTACCATAGGACCCGGCGACCCCACTCCTGGGCATGTAATTCCAAGAAAACGAAAACATCTCAAAGAGGTTTCTGTACTCCCGTGTTCGCTGCAGCATTACTCCTAACAGCCAAGGTGTAGAAGCAACCTAAGCGTCTGTGGATGAATGAACAGATGAAGAGGATGCTGTGTTTATCTACAATGAACTATTATGCAGTCTGTAACAAAGAAGGAAACCTTGCCCACTGCCACAGGAGGATGGACAGGAGGACATCGCGCTAAGGGAAATGAGCCGCACATACAAAGACAAGCACTCCAGGACTCCATGGCGCCACTTAATGTGGAATCAAAAAAAAAAAAAAAAAGTCAAGCTCACAGAGACAGAGGAGAGGGGGCTGAGGCTGGGAAAAGAAGGAGAGGTTCTGAGGATCCGGACATGGGACCGCACTTTACAACCCCGTGTTGTATAACTGAAATGTGCTGAGAGTAGGACTGGAATGTTCTCCCTCTCCCTCTCCCTCTCCCTCTCCCTCTCCCTCTCCCTCTCCCTCTCTCTCTCTCTCTCTCTCTCTCTCTCTCTCTCTCTCACACACACACACACACACACACACACACACACGTATGTGAAAAAATGAACACACTGGTAGATCAAGTTTGAAGAAATTTCTGTCACCATTTTTCCCCCTTAATATAACAAGAAGAATAAAAGGACCACAAGCCTGCAGAGCACGTCCTCAGAAGTGCTCCCCAGTCAAAAACGCACGAGGCCGGGCCAACGCCAGCCCGCACCCTCGCCCGAGTCCCAGGGTCTGCACCTCCTGGGGGACCCCGGCGTCCCCCTTTCCGCCCCCCCCCCCCCCCAGCAACTCCGGCCCCTAAATCTCCTGCCTTCGACCCCTGAGGCCCTGCGCCCCCACGCTCGCACCTCCTCTGGTGTGCGGGCCCCATCTCCTGGGTCCTTCCCTGCCCCCCCCAAGTCCCCGCGCGCCCCCACCTCCTGCGTCCCCCCCACACCCCGCTCCACCTCCCCCAGTCCCCGCGCGCCCCCACCTCCTGCGTCCCCCGCGCCCCCGCGCTTCTGCACCCTCAGAGCCCCGGCCCTGCGCCCACACCTCCTCCGGCCCCCGTGCCCACGCGCCCATCCCGGCCCCGGCGTGCCTGCACCTCCGGCCCTGGCGGTGCGCCCGCACTCCCTCTGCGGTGCGGTCCGGCCCGGCTGCAGCCGCGGGAAGCTCAGCGCCCCTCGGGGGCCGGCGGAGCCCGGCCTGGGGGGCCGGGGAGGAGCTGGGTCCCGGCCGTGCGCCGCCACACCTCCGCGCAGCACCCCGGAGGGAGGCAGAGCGGCGGTGTGCGCCCTGAATCTGATAGGTGCGGAGCTGGCGACGGCGGTGAGGGGCGGGGAAGGTGGAGGGCCGCTCGCTGCGCCCGGCGACTGTGGGGCGGACGCGAGTAGAGGGACGCCCCAATCCCCTCCACCGCCCCGCGGGGCTCCCAGAGGCCGCAGGACCCGGCTCCGGGTGCCCGGGAGGCGGCAGGAACCGTCTGCAAAGCTCCCCTCCGCGGCCTCCAGGGGAGAGCATCCTTCCCTGCGCGCCAGGCGCTCGCGGAGATGGAATTCGCCCTCGTCCCCTTAGGGCCTCGGCGCATTCTTGGAGCGCACCCCCTGCCCTCCCGGGGGACGGATCCAGAGTGAACTTTCTAACGCTCTCGGTTCCCGGGAGGCAGCGCGGCCCTGTGCTCCCCAAAGCCCTGATGCCTCCAGAAAGAACACCCTCCCCTTTCGGAAAAGAGGCTTTTTCATAGCAAACGGGTTGTTTACAGCAATGAGTCAAGGTCAGATTAGGGAATGGGGGGGGCCTGGGGGCTGTGTCATCCTTAGGGGAACCGAATGCAGTAGGTACTACTCCAATTCCCATTTCACAGAGGAGGAAACTGAGGCACAGAGAAGTTAAGAGGCGTGATGAGTAGTGAGATGGATGAGATGATGCCATTGGGACCCCAGCTTTCTCTGGCAGGGAAAAATATGCATATACTTATCTACAACAATATACACGGATATTTTTTAAGAGGATCATCTAATTCAGTGGATGTCAGCCGTGTCTGGAAATCTTGAAACTCCCCAATGCTCGGGCCCTACCCCTGGCGGAATGAATCAGACTTCTTTTCCTTAATCTCACATGTCCACTCGCTTCAGAACAATGCCAAGCCTGAGTTTCCTGTGGCTGGCATGGGATCCTTCTTGGGCAAAGAGGAATGAAATGGGCTCATGTGGGGGAGGGGTGAAGAAGCCCCGAATATTTAAGGAGGTGGAGTGCCACAGCTTAACAGATGCAGAATCTGGTGCTGCCCCTGCTCTTGATCCCGCTACCTCAGGGCCCTGCTCCCTGGGGACAGACTGATGGCTCACACTGCCACTCTGGGACAGGCTCACACACAGTATTCTGAGGCCCACTTAAATGTTCATGGTCCACGAGAAAGGCGTGTAAGAAACCACGACACTCCCTTTCCAAAAAGCGTGGAGCCCTGGCCGTTGTGGCTCAGTGGTTAGAGCATCTGACTGGGCACTGAAGGGTCTCAGCCCCCCCCCCCGCCCCCGCCTCCTCCAATCTCTCTAAAAATCAATAGAAAAAATATCTTCCGGTGAGGATTAATAATAATAAACAAAAAGAGTTAGAGAAATACACGGACACTGATGAAGATGGACTTCTTGGCAAACTCTCCGAAGAGGAATCGGTACACTTGGAAAATGTTCCTGATGACCTAGATCCCCCGAGTGCCCTGCCACAAGCTGGATTCCAACAGAAACACCAGACAGAGAGCAGACACCAGGCATCTGACCCTGAGCACCTGCCTCCTCACGTCCCTGGAGAAGGAGGCTTTGGAAAGGAGAGACAGGGAAGACCCTGCCCTTCCCCGGAGAAAAGAAAGGGAGAGAAACGTCTTTACCAGAGGAAGCGAACATGAGCCTGGATCCAGAACCAGAAGAAACTTTGGCCAGTGCCTCCGACACTGAACTCTACACAATGTGCTCAATAATCGTGTATACAAACACACACACACACACACACACACACACACACACACACGCATGTTGTCTCCAGTCATTGCCACATGCCTGAGGCAGTCGGGCCCAGGGCCCACAGACAGCTGCAGAGCACACGTTATTGGGGCTGGCCCTGCGAAAGAGGGCGATTTCTCAGACTGGACAGTTTTACTACCTAATGGGGTCCTGGCCAAAATCCACATATCAAGGGCCTGGGAGAAATGTGGTCAAAGGTGAAAGGTCAAGCCTTTGTTTGAGCAACCACCCAACCCCACAGAGGTGGAAGTAAGGCTGCAGCTGAAAGCCGGCCATCCCAGCCTCCAAGGAGCCAATCTCTCGAGTTCCGACCCTCGAGGAACCGGCAGATGCTCTGGAGACCAACCTGCATGTAACTCACCGCCCGCAGCAGTGGCCCTGGGGCAACTGCTATAGCAGATATTCTGAAAGTAAACCAGACCTAGAAAAGCCTAATCATAGAACCCAATTTTCTAACAGGAACTCAGATCCCAGCCCTGCAGAGGCACTAAGAGAACATGACACCTTGACCCAAACCAGGATGCACAGCCAGGGACAGCAGTTGGAACAGCCGTAGAGATGGACATTGCCCAGATGCTCCTGGAGAATTCAAGGATCCTTGAACTTGGATATCGGTTTACCGAGCACGGGCCACGAGCAAGGGGGCGGCTGCCACCACAGGGAGTCATGACCTGGTTTGTAAAACGTGAGTTGAAGGAGACCAAGGGTCAGTTTCCACAAGAGGCGAAGTTTCAACCCGGCGGCCATTTAAAAAGGAACAAAAACACTTCTGAAACGGAACGAAGGGTCCAATGCTGTGATTACTGGAGTCAAATCAATTACCGGAGTTGAATCTTTGTGGTGCGTTTCATTGTCCGTGTGGCCGGCGATCAGAGAGGGCGACAGGCATAACACCTGGAGGAAATCGCCCTGACATCTCCTCCCAAGCTCGCTGTGCACATAGCGTTAGAAGGTGGGGGGGGAAATCCTAAAAATGACACGTAACAGCTACGTGAGTTCCCCTTCTGCTTCCTGTCCTGGTCCGTGTAAAATTAGCCCCAAGATGCTGTAAAGATCAGCCCCGAGACTCTGCCTCCTTTCACACAGGGCCTGTCCTTGACCTTCTTTCTGAGTGATGGGCCCATTTGGTCTTCAAGGTCACTTGTCTTTATCTGCCTCCTGAGCAATGGATCCATTTGGGCTTCAAGGATGCTCATCTTTTTTTTTTTTTTTTTTCCCCCCCACAAGAAGCCATAACTTTACTAATGAGAGAAACAGTACAGATGTCAAACCAAGCTGCAGTAACGCTCTTGAAACACCAAAAAAAGTCCTCCTTTTAAGCCTGGCTGGTTTGGCTCGGTGGTTGAGCATCGACCTATGAACCAAGAAGTCACCACTTGGATTCCTGGTCAGGACACATGCCTGGGTTGCAGGCTCGATCCCCAGTGTGGGGCGTGCAGGAGGCAGCTAATCAATGATTCTCTCTCATCATTGATGTTTCTCTCTCTCTTTCCCCCTCGCCCTTCCTCTCTGAAGTCAATAAAAATATTTTTTGAAAAGGTTGTTCATTTCAATTAACACAACTAGTAATTTTGTTTTTCTTTTTTCCAACACCACTTATTTATCTGGGATTTTAATACCTACAGTTGTTTTATTTGCTCACGGGTACCTCTGGCAACTTGCACCAGCAGGCATATGCAGACCTTAGTGGGTGACAACAATCAAAAATGATACTTTAAAAAAACAAGATGCAGTGCCGGTTGAGAGAGTCAGAGTAAGGAAGAGGCCTCAGAACTAGCAGGAGGAGCTGTGGGTTGCAGGGCAGGTGCAGTGAAGAAGCTGATGAGTGAGAACATAGTGACAGGGTAGTGCCATCAGCAGCCTAGATGTGACAGCTCCCCAGCGCCCCGCCCTGGCCGACAGGCAGCAGGACCCCTAGGTAACCACAAGGGCCTGGTGCTCCAGGCTGAGCACTGGTAGCCAGCACACCCAGACAGGATGCAGCCTCACAGCCCGGGGATGGAGCTGGCGCCAGCCCAGAGGGTGGATAAGGTAACGCCTGCCCTCCCTCCACACCCCCGCCCCCCTGCCCTCTCCCTCCCTGCCTGCCTTCCCCATCACCTCCAGGGTCACACCTCTGTCAGCCACAGGCCCCTCAGCTCAGATGGCTCACCTGACCAGCCTTGGGCATCCTGGAGGACTGGGACACAGGGCAGGACCCGGAGGAAGGTGCCTGGGAAAGACAGAACTGAGAAGTGGAGGGTGAGTGTCCCCTCAGGGCCTCGCACAGCCATGGTCCAGCTAAGACTGGGATGATGAAAAGGCCACAAGAAGGTGCGGAGATAGCCTTCCAGGCAGAGGGGAGGCCCCAAGGCAGGGATTTGCCTTCCACGACTATGTCTTACCATGTGGGAAATGGGCTCATAGAACAGAGCAGACCAGATAGGTCAGTGCGCACAAATCTCACAGCCTTGCTCACGCTGTCATGGAAATGAGAGCCCATTCCCTGGACCAGCGCTCCACCTGTGGCTCCGACCAGAGAGGCAGGGGCAGGGGTCGGGGACGCAGGGGTCGGGGCCCTTGTGAAGCTGCAAGAGGACCCAGGCAGTGCCCTGCTCTGCCCCCTCCTCCGTGGCTGGATCTCACCTGTGGGCCATGCAAATGCTGCCCTTGACAGCAGCTTCGCCTCCTCCCACATGTCCCCCACGCCCGCCCCCAGGTCCTCCAGAGCACGGGACCGAGACCGCCATCAAAGCGCCCAGGCTTCCCAGGTTGCTGAGACCCCAAACAGGGGTCCCAACCTCAGCACAACTAACACTGGGGGTCAACTAGTTCTTTGTTGAGGACTGGCTTGTGTGTTATAGATGTTTAGCAGGATCCCAGGCCTCTAAGGCCAGGAGTGTACACACACACACACACACACACACACACACACGTTGTCTCCAGTCATTGCCACATGCCTAAGACAGTCGGACCCGGGCCCACAGACAGCTGCAGAGCACACGTTATCAGGGCTGGCCCTGCGAAAGAGGGCAATTTCTCAGACGGGACAGTTTTACTACCGAATGGGGCTCCTGGCCAAAGTCCACCTGCCCCATCATCCTCCTTGCTCCTCAGGTGGGATGAGCTCATTCCCATCACAGGCTCTGTGCGCCTCCTTTCCCCTCTTCCGGAATGTTCCTCTCCCAGGTATTCACGGGACTCTCCCTGCTTCACCCTGGCTCCGCTCAGGCCTTCCCTGAACACTGTCTAGGGCATGCAGCCTCCCCCTCACCACCTAGGCCCTTGCCCGCCTTGCTCCACTGGGCTGCCTGGCATCCATTTGCTCCCTGGCGTGTGCCCTGTGGCCCCTGGCAGAGCAGGGCTCAGGGCGCACACCACGTCCCCAGCAGCGGGCTGGGTGGGGCAGAGGGCTGCCCAACAATAGTTGTTGAATAAATAAGTGAGGGAATGAATGAGCAAACCGCAAAGATATGTGCAGAGGCCTGGGAACCGAGAGAGCAGGGAGCTCTGTCATGCCTCTGGTTGGGTCTCAGGGGTCGTGGGAGGCAGGGGGAGACCCTCCCTCCTCATCCAGGCTGGTGATCCCGGAGGGAGGGGGTTTGTGCCCTCCCCCATCTCTGAGGTCAGAAATGCGTCTCGTCTCCGTGGAGAACCCTGCACCTCCGAGGGAAGAACCTGGGGGCACGCAGCCTCCGAGCAAGACAATCCCGGGGACCCTGTTGGAACTTAGAGAGCTGGTCAGAGGTTCTCTGCGGCAGCTGCTGCGCTAATTAGCATGAGGGAGCCAGGAAGGTTTTTCAGGCCCACGGCAGGTTTCTGAACTGTTAAACAAAGCTGGCGTGGCTGGAGGGGGCTGGGGGCTGAGACTCTGACTGGAGGCTGGAGTGGCTGGAGGGGGCTGGGGGGCTGAGACTCTGACTGGAGGCTGGCGTGGCTGGAGGGGGCTGGGGGGCTGAGTCTCTGACTGGAGGCTGGCGTGGCGGGAGGGGGCTATGGGAGCTGGGTCTGCACTCAGAGAACGTGGCTGCAGCCTAGAGTGTGGTGCACACACAGGCCGAGTGGCTGACTGTCCTGGGGCCCCAGCAAAGCCATCGGGGGACACCCTGCCCACATGGCCCAGAAAAGCCTGCCCCGCCTGGGCTGACACCACCCCCCACCAAGAGGCCCGCTTTTCCCCGACTGGGTGGGGGCTGCAGAACATAATTGTAATCCCGACCCCTCGAGGGGCCAAGGAGCTATTGGCCAGAGACAGGACAGCCCTGCAAGGTTGTGGCCAGTGACGCCCTAAGGTTGGGATGAGCATGGCCTGCCTCTCATCCCTCTAAGTCAGTGGTCAGCAAACTCATTAGTCAACAGAGCCAAATATCAACAGTAAACGATTGAAATTTCTTTTGAGAGCCACATTTTTTAAACTTAAACTATATAGGTAGGTACAGTGTTATTAACTTAATTAGGGTACTCCTAAGCTGGCCTTTGCTAAAAACTCAAGGGGTCAAAGAGCCGCGTGTGGCTCGAGAGCCGCAGTTTGCCGAACACTGCTCTAAGTAGATGGGACCAAACCTTCCCAGACAATGAAGGGGTCCTCACTCTGAGTGGGACCAGAAAGGGCAGTCTGCACTGGCTTAAAGAGGTCAGGTGAGCAAGGAGGGCTGAGTTCAGACGACACGGGCACCTCTGAGAAATAGAGCCGCCAGCCCTCAGGCCATGGCTGATGTGACGTTAATAGTGTGGGACCTTGCCTCAGTACCTGCTGTATTTCGTACTTTCTTTTGTTGTTGTTGTTCTTTTTGCTGTTGTTAATTTTGTTTCTAATTTAATAAATCTTTATTGTTCAGATTATTACAATTTTCCTCTTTTTTCCCCCATAGCTCCCCTCCACCCAGTTCCCACCCCACCCTCTGCCCTTACCTCCCCCCGACTGTCCTCATCCATAGGTGTACGATTTTTGTCCAGTCTCTTCCCGCACCCCCCACACCCCTTTCCCCCCAAGAATTGTCAGTCCACTCTCTTTCTATGCCCCTGATTCTATTATATTCACCAGTTTATTCTGTTCATCAGATTTTTCATTCACTTGATTTTTAGATTCACTTGTTGGTAAATATGTATTTGTTGTTCATAATTTTTATCTTTACCTTTTTCTTCTTCTTCCTCTTCTTAAAGAATACTTTTCAGCATTTCATATAATACTGGTTTGGTGGTGATGAACTCCTTTAGCTTTTTCTTATCTGTGAAGCTCTTTATCTGACCTTCAATTCTGAATGATAACTTTGCTGGGTAGAGTAATCTTCGTTGTAGGTTCTTGCTCTTCATCACTTTGAATATTTCTTGCCATTCCCGTCTGGCCTGCATAGTTTCTGTTGAGAAATCAGCTGACAGTCATATGGGTGCTCCCTTGTAGGTAACTATTTTTCTCTTGCTGCTTTTAATATTCTCTCTTTGTCTTTTGCTCTTGGCATTTTAATTATGATGTGTCTTGGTGTGGTCCTCTTTGGATTCCTTTTGTTTGGGGTTCTCTGTGTTTCCTGGACTTGTAAGTCTATTTCTTCCACCAGGTGGGGAAGTTTTCAGTCATTATTTCTTCAAATAGATTTTCAGTATCTAGTTCCCTCTCTTCTTCTGGCACCCCCATAATTCAGATGTTGGTACGCTTGAAGTTGTCCCAGAGGCTCCTTACACTATCTTGATATTTTTGGATTCTTTTTTCTTTTTGCTTTTCTGGTTGAGTGTTTTTTGCTTCTTTGTATTTCAAATCTTTGACTTGATTTTTGCGATCTTCTAGTCTGCTGTTGGATCTCTGTATATTATTCTTTATTTCAGTCAGTGTATGCTTAATTTCTAGTTGGTCCTTTTTCATATCCTCGAGGGTCTTGCTACATTTATCAGCCTTTTCTAGAAAATTCTTGAAAAACCTAATAACCGTGGTTTTGAACTCTATATCCAGTCATTTGCTTTCCTCCATTTCTTTCATTTGTGACCTGTTTCTTTGTCTCCACATTTTGCCTGCTTACTTGAGTTGATAGAGTGGCTTTGCATGCTAGGTGTCCTATAGGGCCCAGTGGCTCAGCTTCCCCAGTTACCTGAGGTGGACACTCTTGGTGCACCCCTTTGTGGGCTGTGTGCACAGTCTTATTGTAGTTAAGCCTTGATCGTTGTTGGTATCACTGGGAGGAATTGACCTCCAGGCCAATTGTCTGTGAGGATCAGCTGTGTCTACGATGGGAGAACTTCTGTGATGGAGACACCCTTATGAGGCAAGACTTGCTTCAGTGGGGTTTTGATGCTCACTGAGTCTGCCCCCTGAGTGTATCAGTCACTGGCCATGTCAGGAGCTGGACCAGGACATGGAGGTTAGCAGAAGTTTAGTAGAATGTGAGGGGTAAAGAGGAAGAGCCGATGGATCTGACTGAGGTGGACTTAAGCAGTGTGTCCCATCTCTTCTTGAGCATTAGAGACTCCTGCTTTCAAATGGAGGGTGTGGGCCCCACCATCCCAAAAGGAGCCAGGCCTGCGCTGTTGAGGTTTGGGAAGGAGCCTGCAGCCCACTCAACACCCTCTCCCTTCCATCACCCAGAGATGCCACCGTGCCCACCCCCAGGACCATGCCCAGTGCTGCTTCGACTCTAGACTGAGGATGGAGCGTTAGGACTGGGAGGGGCTGAGCACGCTGTCTGGCGCACAGGGAGCCTGGGGACATGCCAGCACTGATGGTTTGGAAAATGACCCAGGGGCACATTTCTAGGAATTGGGGGCAGAGGACCAGGGCCCAGGCTCTAACCTCCCCCCCACCCCTCACCATGGATCCTTCCCAAGCTCTGCCCTTCCATGGTCCCTTGTGAGGTGGTTCAAGTGCCCATAGAAGCGCTTCTGATGTCCAAAATAGAGTAAAAAGGGCGAGCAATGCTCAGTAAATAAATAAGGTGGTGTTCTGTGCCCATTTTACAGATGACATCACTGAGCCACAGAGAGGTCAGGTAATTGGCCCAGGTACAGCAATTTCCTGCCCACTAGAAATAACATGATATTATATGTACATTACCTTGTTAGCCCACCTCATTCCTCCCCTGCTTTTTATCATAAATGTTATGAATCTAAAGTGGGGGGTGGGGGTTAAGGGTACAGTGCTTCTCACTTTAGCCTGAAGCCAGTGGGGAGCTGGCAGAAGTTAGCCGAGATTTATTTCAAAGGCACAAACCCATGAAGTCGTACTTAACCACGGGCTGGAAGCTCGATGAGATTTCTGTAAAAAGGAGATACGGAACCAGTTATCCTACTTTTGTCTGAGGCCAAACACCCAGGAATAGGGTGGAGAGCAATAAGGAAAATTAACTAGAGACAGGGAAAAGGAAGACCAGTGCAAAAGGGTATGATGCTCTCGGAGGTCTGGGACATCCTTGCCATGCTCCGGTTCTTCTCTTCCTTCCTCTTCTGTGGGCTCAGGAACTCGCGTTTTAAAGGTTCTCGTGGTTGGTGTGTGCTGGGCAGCATTTAACATCCCCCGGATGTCAAATGGGTATTCACAAAACAAAAAACAGAGTCCGGGACCTGATGTACTACCAACCAGGGGAGACCCTATCTGTGCAGTTTCTCCCAGTTTTACTGAGCTATAATTGTCGTGTAACATTGTGTAAGTTTAAAGTGTACAACATAATGCTCTGATATATGTATACATTGTGAAAATGCTTACAATAAGTTTAGTTAAGCCCTGACCGGTTTGGCTCAGTGGATAGAGCGTCGGGCCGTGGACTGAAGGGTCCCGGGTTCGATCCCGGTAGAGGGCATGTTATACTTTGGTTGCAGGCTCGATCCCCAGTAGGGGGCGTGCAGGAGGCAGCGGATAGAAACATCGATGCGAGAGAAACATCTAACTCTCTATCCCTCTCCCTTCCTCTCTGTAAAAAAATCAATAAAAATATATTTTTAAAAAAATAATAAGTTCAGTTAACATCCATCACCTCACGTAGTTACAATGTTTCCTTGTGATGAGAATGTTTAAGATCCATTCTTTTGGCAACTTTCAAATATGCAGAACAGCACTGTTAACTACAGTCATCCTATTGTGCATGACTATGTAGTTTTTTTTAGTGCAGGCCTTCTCAGAACCTTTATTTGACTTGTGAAGGTTCCAGAGGGGCATCGAGAAGGCAACCTTCTCCTCGCCTTGCTAATCATGCAACCCATTTTTCAAAGAGCGTGTTGGAGGATTGATGTTCCCAGATCCCCACTAAAGCAAAATAAATCGAAGGGAAATAAGTCATGGTGTGATACCTCTGTTACTTCTGCTGAGATCTGACGCCCATTTGGCAACAAGACGTCTTGGTCCATGCACACGGATGAAAGGAGTCTTGTGGAGGCACTTGGAGAAGTGGACTTGAACTTGAATTTTTCATATTTGCAGAGCCAGACCACACTGTCCCCCAAGTCCACGGGGCACAAACTAACTGCTGTGCTTGGCAGCAAATGTGAATGTTTTACGAAAAGCCTAGTGTTTACGGAATGTTTTTCAAGCAGGGCCCCTCTCTCCCCAGAGCCAGTGGTTGGCGTGGCTCAGTGGTTGAGCATTGACTTATGAACCAGGAGGTCACGGTTTGATTCCCAGTCAGGGCACATGCCTGGGTTGCAGGTTTGATTCCCAGTCAGGGCACATGCCCAGGAGCATGCAGGGAGCGGCCCGTCAATGATTCTTTCTCATTGATGTTTCTATCTCTCTCTCCCTTTCCCTTCCTCTTTGAAATCAATAAAAAAAATATATTTTTTTAATAAAAACATGCTTTTCTTAGCACTTTCTGCCTTGCCACCCCCACCCCACCCAGAAGGCTGGAGTTCTCACAGGTCTTGTCCAAAAAGAAGCAAGTGGAAAAGCAGGACACTCCAATCCACTCATTGGGCTGAGACCCAGGCCCCAGCCAATGGGCCGACCCCCATTTATGGAAGGCCCAGGCAAGGAAATGCCCATGCCAGCCCAAATGCCTTCCTTGCACAGAAACCTGTGGGCAGCCTCGCCCCGGCCGCGCCCCCTCCTCCAGGCTGCATCTCTGACAGCCAGGACATGGTGGGGGCGGCTGGGACATGCTATGCCCCTCTGTAAGCTCCTCCACCTGTTTGCTCTCTGACAATTGCCACGGCTCACAGGACTGTCACTGTCCAGCCTGACACCCGGGACAGAAGCCCGAGGCCCCTCCTCTCTCACTGTCACAGAACCTGGTAAGTTCCCCCTAAGCCTGTCTCTCGCCCAACTCCTCCTCCAAGCCCAGCCCAGGCCTCCCCATCTCTGGCTGGCACTTTCAAGCACCCAGGATTGGCCTCCTGAGCACCACTGCCAGGAGACGCTCGCCTCATTAAATGGGGCCCTTGCTTGAATGTCATGGTCACTCATGGTCAGAGGCATGGGCACTGAAGGACCGTTCATTGGCCCCAGCTGCTCACCTGGCCAGGCGCGTTGCCCAGCCCCTCTCACCAACCAGTCTGCCACTTGGGACACACCGCTCTGCCATTATTTATTCCTCTCCTGCCCTCTCTTCCCTTCCCCAGGGCCCTAGAAAACTCCTATGCATCCATCAAAACCCACATCAGCCGTAACCGGTTTGGCTCAGTGGATAGAGCGTCGGCCTGCGGACTCAAGGGTCCCAGGTTCGATTCCGGTCAATGGCATGTACCTTGGTTGCCGGCACATCCCCAGTAGGGAGGTATGCAGGAGGCAGTTGATCAATGTTTCTCTCTCATTGATGTTTCTAACTCTCTATCCCTCTCCCTTCCTCTCTGTAAAAAAAAAGAAATCAATAAAATATATTTTTAAAATTAAAATAAAAAATTTAAAAAAAAAAAAAACACATCAAATGCCACCTTCTCGCCCCTGCTCAGAGTCAGTGACTTCCTCCTCCTGCCATGTTTGTCCCTCCCCCTTCAGCAGCCCTCACCACCGTCTGTGGGCTCACGTTGGGGACAGAGACCTCATGTCATTTTTTAAGATATATTTTTATTGATTTCAGAGAGAAAGAGAGAGAGAGGACTAGCAACATCAATGATGAGAGAGAATCACCTATCAGCTGCCTCCTGCATGCCCTCTACTGGGAATCAAGCCTGCAACCCAGGCATGTGCCCTGATGGAGAATCGGACTGTGACCTCCCGGTTCAAAGGTCAACATCAACCACGGAGCCACACCAGCCGGGCTCATGTCATTTGTTTTTCTGCTGCCGAACCTCGCACAGCGTTACCCTTTAAGGGTGAAATGATGCGCAGGAGGAGCTGAGGGAACCCCTGCCTGCCTCGCTATGGCCCCGAGAACCCCTCCTCTGGGGCTTGTGGGTTGAGGAGGACAAGGAAGAGGCAGCAGCACTTTCTGTTCTCACCCCATCACTGGGGACAGCCCGCTGCCAGTCATTCAGACTGAAACGTGGAAGGACTCCATTAAAACTAAAGCGCCACTAACAGAAGGGCAGCGCCGAGGCTGCGGGCTGGGCCTCGGACAGGTGCAGGCCACTGGGAGGCGGTGGCCTGGCCGCGTTGACGCTCCCCAGGACAGTAGCCTCGGCCACAGGCTGGGAGCACCGAGGGGGAGGACGCAGGGGACAGGGGCCTCGGCCACAGGCTGGGAGCACCGAGGGGGAGGACGTAGGGGACAGGGGCCTCGGCCACAGGCTGGGAGCACCGAGGGGGAGGACGCAGGGGACAGGGGCCTCGGCCACAGGCTGGGAGCACCGAGGGGGAGGACGCAGGGGACAGGGGCCTCGGCCACAGGCTGGGAGCACCGAGGGGGAGGACGCAGGGGACAGGGGCCTCGGCCACAGGCTGGGAGCACCGAGGGGGAGGACGCAGGGGACAGGGGCCTCGGCCATAGGTTGGGAGCACCGAGGGGGAGGACGCAGGGGACAGGGGCCTTGGGGCACAGTGCCCTGTCCCTCCACCTTTTTGCTCCGGTCATGGTCCGTATTTGGGGAACAGTGTTTCTGTTCATTCTGCCACTTGCCGCAAGCCCTGGTCACACGGAAAGGACTTTGGGAATCCCCCGAGCTGGCGAACTAGCAGAGATACCCTGTCATCAGTATTTCAGCTCGGCTTCTATCAGCAGCCACGTGCCCAGTCCCACCCACGGAACCATGAACACGACGTCTTCCTGTGTTCCTCGGGACAGAGTGACCATCGACCACAAAAGCACCCTTCCCGTAAGAGAGGGCGGTGTCCTGCCGTTACTGAAAAAAGTCTGGGATGAATCGAATCACTGGTGTTAAATTCATACACTTAGAAAACCGGGGAAACCGAATAAATAGTTTCATTTATTTAAATAAAGGGAGGGTAGAGCTTTGCAGAGGATCAGCTTCCGTCGGGGCAGAGAGGTTACAGAATCCACCCAGGACTCTCCACAGGGACCACAGCAGGCATTTTCCACGTCAGGGGCTTTAATCTTGGAAAGGGGGTCGTAAAAAATGGTGTGTGCTTAATGCCTAGTTTGTAAATGAAGCATCATAAATTTCACTTCTGTTTTCTTTTCTTTTTATCCTCATCCAAGGGTATGTTTTTATTGATTTGAAGGAGAGAGTAAGGGGGAGAGAGAGAGAGAGAAAGGGAGAGAGAGAGAGAGAGAGAGAGAGAGAGAGAGAGAGAGAAACATCGATGTGAGAGAGCAAAACCTTTTGGTGCACAAACGATGCTCCAACCAACTGAGCCCCCCGCCAGGCTTGCCTTCTGTGTGTTCAGTGGTAACAATAGCTGATCTGAACTTGGAAACGCTCCCTGTTGGTAAAAGAAGTTTCCACTCAGTGCGTTACGAGGCCAGGCCTTCCTGGGAGGTGCTACGAACAAGCAAGGACAGGGCCACATCCCTCACAGCCTTCACACTTGCCCTCCAACAGCTCTTCAAGACATTTCTGTTTAACGCATTGGGCATCCTCTGCTGTCACCCTCAGCTCCCACCCCAGATCACCTGCCCTGTTGAACCCAAACCGAGTGTTACAATCCCACCTACAAGTGCCTCCTGGCTTTGCCATCTCGGCCAGTCGTTCCCCAAAACTGTTCATCTACACTAATAAAAGAGAAAGATGCAAATTGACTGTACCTTCGTGAAGCCCACCAACCAGTTAGGAGTGAGTATGCAAATTAAGCCAACAAAGATGGTGGGTTAATTTGCATACACAGGTGCTGAGCCGCTGGGGGCGGGGCAGGACGCTTGCATCATCACCATGGTGACAACGCAGGCGTTCTACACCGCCCCAGCGGCTCCAGGCCTCTGGACAGCGTGGGAAGGCAGAAAGGCGGCTCTGGCCAGAGCAAAGGCGGTGCCGGCAGCCAGGGGAAGGAAGGCCCATTCTTGCATGAATCTTTGAGCATTGGGCCTCTAGTTTTAAATAAAAATCATAAACCTGAAAGTGGTTCTCTTCTTGGTTCCTTCACTCAACACCCAACCACAGGGAGGCACTGGAGCCGGGCGCGGCGCTAGACATGAGAAAAAGGGGTTTCTCCTCAGGTTCCTGCTGCCCACATTCACGGCATAGTTTCACCACCAGGACAGCCCACAGGCAAAGCTGAAAGAGGAAAGGATGGGAGAAAACACAAACAGGAAGCTCACCCCTATGGGCTGCGCTGTGACTCCTCTGGAACCTGCCACTATTTGACTTCCCAGGGGCACCAGGTAATTGCTGTTTGTGTTCTGGGCAGAATTTTTAGCCACAGTCTGTGGTCGAGAAGAGCTGACTCCCGGCTGGCCAGCTCCAGAAGTGGGTGTCTCAGGTCCTTTGATTTTTTTTTTTAAATATATTTTTATTGATTTCAGAGAGGAAGGGAGAGGGAGAGAGAGAAACATCAATGATGAGAGAGAACCATGGATCAGCTGCCTCCTGCACGCCCCACACTGGGGATGGAGCCTGCAACCCAGGCATGTGCCCTGACCGGGAATCGAACCGTGACCTCTTGGTTCATAAGTCAACATTCAACCACTGAGCCACGTGGGCCTGGGCATCATTTTAGATGAAGCAATATGGATTCTTCCTTCAGAAGGATTAATACTCTTAATTATTGGGATGTTAGCTCCCCTCACCCCCTCATGTTCATTTTAAATGCCGTATTTTCACTCTTACTAATGAGGATGTCAACAACTATGTTTTGTTTTGTGGCAAGTCTTTTCTGGGAAGTCATTTTAATATTGTTTTCCCAAAGTCAGGCCCCAAATTTAGCGCCATGAAGCTGCGAAGATGTCTTTGGCACCTAAAATACCTTTCAGGTTCCCTGGACAGCCAAACACAAACATTGGCTCCTTCGCCTTCTGAAAGGAGATACAACAAAAGCAGCTGAGTTTGTTTGTTATAGAAAGATCTCTAGATCTTTAGTCAAAACTATCACAAAAGCTCTTTCATGTAATCATGAGCGAGTTACATAAACTCTCTGAGCCTTGGTTTCTGTATCTGTAAATTAGGGGCAATCCTCATTCCCTTATAGGTTTACTGTGAAGATGAACTCAGACAACGTAAGCAAAACACCCAGCACACAGTAGGCATCCAATGCAGGTTAGTTAGTGAACTTCCTCCCAATCTGGGAGTGTCATCTAAATTCATATCCAATAACAAAAACCCAAGGCAGGATCAATCTGACTCTGAATATTTTATATCGAGATGAATCGAGTTTTCTCTATTCCTTTTTGTCTATCCAGTTAACCCTTGATGAACACCGGTTTAAACTCCATGGGTTCACTTATACATGGATGTTTTGAATAAATACAGCAAATGTATTTTTTCTTTCTTATAGATTCCTTAATAACATTTCTTTTTCTTTAGCTTACTTTATTGTAAAAATGCTGAATAGAATACATATAACAGACAAAATATCCGTTGACTGTTTATGTTACGGGTAAGGCTTCCGGTCCACAGGAGGTAGATTATTAGTAGTTAAGTTTGGGGGAGGCCAAAGCTGAATGTGAAGTTTGACTATGTGGGGGGCAGCGCCCCTAAACCTGCATTGTTCAGGCATCAACTGTAGTTTGGAAACCATGCTCTCTCTTTCTGTTCTTTGGGTGTGAAGCTTACAATTACTAGACTAGGCATACCTGACATAAGACCAAAGTTAACCAACTCTCTAGTACTATAGTGCAAGGAGACCTGGCAAGGGGGTCCAGTCCCCAGCCCGGGGCTCACAGCAATGTCATCCTGCTTCCCACCTTCCCTTTCTTTACAGCCCACACCAATCATCATTACTTTTCTTTTATTTCGTGCTTTTATTTTTAGTAGTTTAGTAGTCTTCTTCAAGGAGGGTGTGCTTAATTCTCTCCAGTTTATTTGTGCAAAAATGTCTTATTTTGCACTCGGCCTTCAATGACTCTTAGCTGGGTATAGAAGTCTAAGCTGAGGCTGTTTGCTCTCAGCCATTTGAAATGCCCCTGTGTGGTGTGGGCACGAGCTCTGAGCTCAGAACCCCTAGGGTGCAGCCCTGGCTTTGCCCATCACTCAGAGACTCTGGGACCAGCTCCCTTGTGCGCGGCGTGGGGATAATTCCAGTCCTACCTTACAGAGTGCTGTAAAGATTGAGTGAGACAGTGAATGTAAAGCACTTACAACACAATAATGCCATATACGGTGAGCTATTACTTTATTGTTACCATACTGTCTTCAAATTATTGCTGTGGTTGAACATCTGATGGCATCTAATTTATTTCTTTGTACGTCACTGACTTTGCTCCCTGGTTACCTTTAGGGTCTTTGTTTTTGGTGTTTTCCAGTTTCATTTCCATGTACCTGGCTGTTATTTATTTTTATTTGTCCTCCTTAGGTTTCTTCAGGCTTCCTGAATCTGAGGATTCGTGTCCTTCCACAAGATTAGAAAATCCTCAGCCATTAGAAAATCCTCAGCACATCACCTCTCTTTCTTGCGAGCTCACCCTGGCACTGAGAAGGACCTCTGTTGCATGTCATCCAGGATTTCTAGAGCTGTTTCAACAGCAGGAGGGTTTCCATTGTATGCAGATCACATCTGGGACAGAATCGCAAGTCCTGACCTGAGCATTTTTAAAGTTTTTTAAATTTAACATTCAATTCAAAAAATAATACCAAAGAGCTCTTTAAAACCCTGAGCTACCTATTTAAATCATAGAGTTTGAATTATTCTTATAACAATGCTAAGCTAATCATTGAAACAAGGGAATGTTTGAATTTAAATTTCCTCTGACTGACACGCTAAGGAAGCTCAGAACCCTCGCTGAGCCAGCGTCCTTTCCCAAACACGTAACTGCCTGCAGAAACCCCCGACCACGGCCAGTGAGCAGCAGAGGAAGATACACCATGTGTTTCACTTCCAGGACCACCAACCTGCCCATCTGCCACCTGTGAGCTAATTAAGCATCATGATTTCATCTCATTAAATGTGCATCAACACTAATATACTTGCCAACAAATTTGACCTAAATTCACACTCAAGCTCAATTTTCCCTATTTCTTTTCTTTCAACTCTCTGCTGGGAAAATGGGAATGCATTCCTGTCTAACTTTTCTCCATGTAATTTCTTTTTGTAAATATATTTTTATTGATTTCAGAAAGGAAGGGAGAGGGAGAGAGAGAGAGAAACATCAATGATGAGAGAGAATCATTGATTAGCTGCATCCCGCATGCCCCACACTGGGGATCAAGCACGCAACCTAGGCATATGGCCTGACCAGGAATCGAACCATGACTTCCTGGTTCATAGGTCAATGCTCAACCACTGAGCCACTCCGGCCAGGCCTCCGTGTAATTTCCACCTCCAACTTTGGCATTCTTCAAGTGTGGGCTTTGCTGGAATCATTAAATCATAGAATGTGAGCTCTAAAAAGGCATGACCTGCTCTTCTTCAGCCCTATGTCTTGTACTGTGTGCTCTTGAAGTATTTGTTGAATGAATGAAAGAAGCTTCAAGCTTTTCCAAATGAATGTCCCTCCCCAATCTGGAATTGTCCTCATTGCACCTCAGTAACCCAAGCTCCGCCTGCATGCCTCCAGGGCACAGGAAGGCTATCAATTCATCACACCTGGGGCCCCTGGACCCTGTTGTTCATTGATTTGGTTTTTCTAGTTGAGTCCCTCTGCTTCCTCCACCTATTCCACCTGGGCCCGTGTGATTCCTCCACAGAAATGCTCTGAAGCAGTGGTCGGCAAACTCGTTAGTCAACAGAGCCAAATATCAACAGTACAACGATTGAAATTTCTTTTGAGAGCCAAATTTTTTAAACTTAAACTTCTTCTAATGCCACTTCTTCAAAATAGACTTGCCCAGGCCATGGTATTTTGTGGAAGAGCCACACTCAAGGGGCCAAAGAGCCGCATGTGGCTCGCGAGCCGCAGTTTGCCGACCACGGCTCTGAAGGATTATACCTGTTCTAAACGATGAGCTGTGGAAACACCTCTCCCTCATCTTGTAACAGACCGTAGAGCTGGGCGGCCAGGACCTTTGGGTGGGTCCTGGGAGTCCTCGGTTTTTCCGATTCCCTCCGTGGATTTGCATGTGGTTGGTTCACAGGCCGGTACGAATCTGGGGTGCTGTTCTGGCAACAAGCTCACCTCCAAATATCTCTTCTCCTCAGTTCAATGTCCCTCATTCTTTTAACCAGTTCTGTATAGTGATGGCTTCCAATGGCCCATGTCTGATCCAACTGGACATTCCTTCTGAAAAGATGTCACCCATACAACTAGATACAATACTCTAGGTGTGATCTGTCCACTAGAGACGATAAATAGACCCACTTGGACCATGACCTCACATGCAGCCTCTGGACTTTAGGACCCCAAACCCAAGCCACCCCCTGGAAGACCCAGTCAGACCTCCAACTCTTTATCCCTGAGCCTAAGATCCATAGGAAGCTCTGCCATCAGGTTTTCGTAGCCACAGGTCAAGGCTCTGAGGAGGAGGTGGGCCAAGACCCTGGTCTGCAGTTCCCTGTCCTTGGCATTCCCTTAGTGCCCCTTTCCGGTCTGGACCCCAGGCTGGCAGTGGCCGGAGGAACACCATTCTCCACGAGACTTGCATTCCTAACTCTCCTCTGTGGAAAAAGAACACCCTTCCTACCACCAGGGCAGGTGCTGTGCTCAGAGCACATGGGTTTCCCATCCCATAGCCGATCCTACAGGGGTCCATGAGGTCCAGAAGTTGAAGCCAATGTCTTGAATAAGTTCAAACACAAGCCAAGAATTAGGCCAACTTTCAATGTCCCCTTCTGTCATTGCATTCTGTACTTTTATTATTTCATATTTATGCAAATATCCAGATGCTAAACCCTAACAGTTTCCAAAATCATACGCCATGATCTGACAAACTTAGCTATAACGGAGCCATTCAGCCTGCGCCGATGTCATGAACAGTGTTGAACCCGACAGTCGCAGTACATAGCACAGCACACGGATTCTCCTGGTCGCTGCTCACAGCATTCAGGGGAGGGGGGTGACTTTTACCCCCATTTTAGAACTCAAGAGTCGCCTAAAAAGAAGTTAAATAATTCACCCAAAATCTCACACCTGGAAAATAAGAAAACCCAAATTTCCCTGACCAGTGTTGATCAGTGGTTAGAGTGTCAGCTCACACATGGAAGGGCCATGGGTTCAATTTCCAGTCAAGGGCATGTATCTGGGTTGCGGTTCGCTCCCCACATGCAGGAGGCCACCAATGCGTCTCTCTCACATCGATGTTTCTCTCCCCCTCACACTCCCTCCCTTCCACTCTCTCTGAAAAGTCCTCAGTTTTTCCATATCCTTGTGTGAGGATTAACAACAACAACAACAACAAAAAAAAAAACACACACACACATACCAAAAAAAAAGAAAACCAAGATCCAACCACAAAGGCTAGGATTTTACCATTATAACTTCCGACACAGCCCTTGTCCCACATCAAAGTGAACTAAAATTCAGACACATGTTACATCACCAAGATTGCCAAGCCAAGCACTCCCGTCCTTAGAGTGCAAAACACCCCTCTGCTCAGGCTCAACACTCCCCATCCCAAACATTTCATTAACTTGCCACCGATTTTCTCCTCCATTTATAACACGCAGATTATCTTCGCTGGCAATAAACTCCCCAAATCTTGTGACTAAAGTGGACAACCTTGGAAACTGCATCATGAAAAATGTGCTACTTTTTTTAATTGGCTAGAAATGTTATATGGGCAGCTCTGAGAGGCTTTATGGGTGGCAATCATGTTTTACTGCTGCTTATTGAGGGATAACATACAAAAAGCAAAGTGCATGAACCCTAAGTGTACAACTCATATATACTGAGATAAAGTCTTATGTGTGTGTGTGTGTGTGTGTGTGTGTGTGTGTGTGTGTGTCTGTTATAGAGGGTAATATTGACTGAAACAAAAAATTAAAATCAAAAATTTATTATTCAGAATTCACAAAACTGAGTGAGTGTAAAGGAAATTTAGTTGCACTTTCCTAAGGACTATGCAGGAAGACAGCAAACTCCGAAAGTGGAAGGCTGTGCAAGATAAACCAGCCTTCTCCTTAGGCAAACAAATCACAGGAAGAAAAATAAACGCATAGGAACAAAGGAACTTCAGATACATATCATCTGATCTCAGCCTCCAATAGGGTGCTACTTGTCACCCCACTACATTTCCGAGGAGGGAGCTGAGGGCAAGAGCAGCTAAGGCGGCAGCGAACAGAAGCCTGATTCTCCCACCGTGGGAGTGACGTTACAACCAGCTCTGCAGAGAGGGTGGCTTGCGCGTCCCTCTTAGACATCCGGGACAGCCCTGGCGACGGTGCACTTTGTACCTAAAATGAGAAAGTTTGAAGAACACATCCCGACTATGTGGATGATGGGCGTCAAATGCACGCCTGTGGGAACATGTGGAATCAAGCAACAACACCTTCTAGGGGAGGAACCCGCATTGCGTGGAGACATCCATCAGCTTTGATAGCACTTTTCATCCATCTTCTCATAAAATAACCAACGGAGCGAAGATTAAGACTCACATTTTTCCCTCTTGGGTGCTTGGGGCTGAAGGTTCGCCGTGGCTGCTGTCACAGCCCGTGGCTCTCAGGTCCTAGGGCTGAGGGTTTGCGTGGCTGCTGTCACAGCCCGTGGCTCCCGGGTCCTAGGGCTGAGGGTTTGTGTGGCTGCTGTCACAGCCCGTGGCTCCCGGGTCCTAGGACTGAGGGTTTGCGTGGCTGCTGTCACAGCCCGTGGCTCCCGGGTCCTAGGGCTGAGGGTTTGTGTGGCTGCTGTCACAGCCCGTGGCTCCCGGGTCCTAGGACTGAGGGTTTGCGTGGCTGCTGTCACAGCCCGTGGCTCCCGGGTCCTAGGACTGAGGGTTTGTGTGGCTGCTGTCACAGCCCGTGGCTTTCCTCGACCCACGTAACACAGAGGCGGCTTTGTTAGAGGATTAGCCTCCTGCCTGAGCGCCTTGAGCTCTGAGAGCCACTTCACTGTGCTGGTGCTGTTGCCATGGTTACTAGGCCCTCTCAGGATGCTTTCCAGATTACAGATATTGCTGGAAAACAGGCTCATTTCTTGGTTCTTATTCACACAGTTTCTATTGGTTTTATTCTTGGATTAAAAACCATCATGGGCCGAAACCGGTTTGGCTCAGTGGATAGAGCGTCTGGGACTGAAGGGTCCCAGGTTCGATTCCGGTCGGGGGCATGTACCTTGGTTGCGGGCACATCCCTAGTAGGGGGTGTGCAAGAGGCAGCTGATCGATGTTTCTCTCTCATCAATGTTTCTAACTCTCTATCCCTCTTCCTTCCTCTCTGTAAAAAATCAATAAAATATATT
The DNA here is from genome assembly GCA_025583905.1 of Ia io. Taxonomy (NCBI): domain Eukaryota; kingdom Metazoa; phylum Chordata; class Mammalia; order Chiroptera; family Vespertilionidae; genus Ia; species Ia io. Next base: position 110,845,423 of record JAJQQW010000009.1, read on the forward strand.
TAAAAAAAAACAAAACATCACGGGCCCTAGCCAGTTTGGCTCAGTGGATAGAACGTCGGCTGGCCTACAGACCAAAGGGTCCCTGGTTCGATTCCGGTCAAGGGCATGTACCTCGACTGCAGGCTCCTCCCCAGCTGGGCCTTAGTCAGGGGCATGCAGGAGGCAACCAATCGATGTGTTTCTCTCACATCGATGTTTCTGTCTTTCCCTCTCTCTTCCACTCTCTCTAAAATCAATGGGAAAAATATCCCTGGGTAAGGATTAAAAATAAGTAAATAAAAATTTAAAAAATAAAAATAAGGGAGAACCAAGATGGAGACATAGGTAAACGCCTGTACTTTCTGCCTCTTACAACCACATCAAAATTACAACTAAAATACAGAACTATCATCCAGAACCACGGGAAAGCTGGCTGAGTGGAAGTACTACAACTAGAGAGGTCAAGAAGAAAGCACACTGAGACTGGTAGGAGGTACGGAGGTGTGAAGGCACAGAACAGGCTGGTCCAGCACCCACGTGTGCCACTATTTTTAATCAGGAAGGAGGCCACCTGGAGGAGCGAGGGATCCCAGCCCCACACCAGACCCCCAGCCCGGGTCCCAGAGCTGGGGAAAGAGGTCCCTACAGGCTGTAAGAACTACGGACTGTAAAATCAGTGCAGATTGGGGTTGAGTGACACACAGGCTGCTGGAGACCCAGCTGCTCCTCTTAAAAGGCCGGCACCATGAACCGAATTTACAAGCTCCCACTTTCTCTGAGCTCCAATGCCAGGCAAAGCTCTGCGGGACCCAGACACATATGGGGAGAAACTGGACTGTCTGGCATCAGGGCAGGAACTTGGGGGCAGCTTTCTTCCAGATGGAGGTACTTGCAGGGGTCATTGTTCCTATGCTGGGACCTCCCCAGTACAGAGCTGACTGGCAGCCATTTCTGTTTGCTCCACCCTGGAGATTACATAAGACCCTGCCCCACCCAATTTACAACCCCACCCAAGCTGTATGCAGTGCTTTTGCATATGAATGGCCTGTCCTTGCTCAGGCTAACCTCTGTTAAACAAGCTGCGGCTGGGTCAGGGATCCCTAACCTATCAATAAAAGGCCCAAAAACCAGCACCAGCACCAGCCTGCATTGTTTCACAGCTGGGCCTCTCTGGGCACTTCCAAACCCATTACAAAGAGGAGAAACCTGAAGATCTCTCTGTAGCTCCTGCTGGGTGGCCCCAGGCAGAGGCTGACTTTGCACCTCCTTGGAGATCCAAGAGCCAGTGCACCCAGTGGTCAAAGTGAGACCACACCAGATTACAACTCTACACATCCATAAAAGACACACTCAAGGGGCAGACTCAGTGAGCATCAAAGCCCCACTGAAGCAAGTCCTGCTCCGTAAGGGTGTCTCCTGCACAGCAGCTCTCCCACGGTACTCGCAGCTGGTCCCCACAGCCAATTGGCCTGGAGGTCAATTCCTCCCAGTGACACCAACAGCAATCAAGGCTCAACTACAACAAAACTGTGCACACAGCCCACAAAGGGGTGCACCAAGAGTGTCCACCTCAGGTGACTGGGGAGGCTGAGCCACTGGGCCCTATAGGACACCTACCACACAAGGCCACTCTGTCAACTCAAAGAGACTTAGCAGCTACCCAATACATAGAAACAAACACAGGGAAGCAGCCAAAATGCAGAGAAAAAGAAACATGTCACAAATGAAAGAAATGGAAGAAAGCAAACTACTGGATATAGAGTTCAAAACCACAGTTAAAAGGTTACTCAAGAATCTTCTAGAAACCTCCAAGGAACTTAGTGATACTTTCAAGAATTTTAGTGAGAATGCCAAAAAAAAAAAAAAGTGGAAAAGGACCAGTCAGAAATTAAGCATACACTGAATGATATAAAGAATAATATACAGGGATTCAACAGTAGATTAGAGGATCCTAAGAATCAAATCAATGGTTTGAAATACAAGGAAGCAAAAAACACCCAATCAGAAGAGCAAAAAGAATCCAAAAATATTAAGATAGTGTAAGGAGCCTCTGGGACAACTTCAAGCATACCAGCATCCGAATTATGGGGGTGCCAGAAGAAGAGAGAGAACTAGATACTGAAAACCTATTTGAAGAAATAATGACTGAAAACTTCCCCCACCTGGTGAAAGAAATAGACTTACAAGTCCAGGAAACACAGAGAACCCCAAACAAAAGGAATCCAAAGAGGACCACACCAAGACACATCATAATTAAAATGCCAAGAGCAAAAGACAAAGAGAGAATCTTACAAGCAGCAAGAGGAAAATAGTTAGTTACCTACAAGGGAGCACCCATACGATTGTCAGCTGATTTCTCAACAGAAACTATGCAGGCCAGAAGGGAGTGGCAAGAAATATTCAAAGTGATGAAGAGCAAGAACCTACAACCAAGATTACTCTACCCAGCAAAGCTATCATTCAGAATTGAAGGGCAGATAAAGAGCTTCACAGATAAGAAAAAGCTAAAGGAGTTTATCACTGCCAAACCAGTATTATATGAAATGCTGAAAGGTATTCTTTAAGAAAAGGAAGAAGAAGAAAAAGGTAAAGATAAAAATTATGAACAACAGCCGAAACCGGTTTGGCTCAGTGGATAGAGCGTCGGCCTGCGGACTCAAGGGTCCCAGGTTCGATTCCGGTCAAGGGCATGTACCTTGGTTGCGGGCACATCCCCAGTGGGGGGTGTGCAAGAGGCAGCTGATCGATGTTTCTCTCTCATCGATGTTTCTAACTCTCTATCCCTCTCTCTTCCTCTCTGTAAAAAATCAATAAAATATATTTTTAAAAAAATTATGAACAATAAATACGTATCTATCAACAAGTGAATCTAAAAATCAACTGAATAAAAAATCTGATGAACAGAATAAACTGGTGAATATAATAGAATCAGGGACATAGAAAGGGAGTGGACTGACAATTCTCAGGGGGGAAAAGGGTGTGGGGGGTGTGGGAAGAGACTGGACAAAAATCATACACCTATGGATGAAGACAGTTTAGGGGTGGGTAAGGAAAGAGGGTGGAGAGGGAACCAGGTGGAGGGGAGCTATGGGGGGAAAAAAGAGGAACAATTGTAGTAATCTGAACAATAAAGATTTATTAAAAATAAATAAATAAATAAAATAAAAATAAAACCCTTTAAAAATTAATTAATAAAAAACAACAACATCGTGGCCCTCTAATGAGGGAAAATCACACATCGCAGTTCTGGTAATTGAGAGCTGGGAGCATGGTGTGGAGGTGCCAAATCATGCCCATGGCTTGGCAAATAGAATTTACTAGAGGCCTGATGCACAAAGATTCATGCAAGAATGGGCCTTCCTTCCCCTGGCTGCCGGCACCGCCTTCACTCTGGCCAGAACCGCCTTTCCGCCTTCCCACACTGCCCAGAGGCCCAGAGCGGCTGGGGTGGGGCGGACGCTCGGTGCCTGTGTATGCAAATTAACCTGTCATCTTTGTTGGGTTAATTTGCATACTCACTCCTGATTGGCTGGTGGGTGTTGCAAAGGTACGGTCAATTAGCATGTTACTCTTTTATTCGTGTAGATGCCTTACATACATGTCTTTACATCATGTCCATGTCAGGCCTGGGTGGGGCTTCCTACCAGGGAATCCCATGATGAGTTACCTCAATAAGGATAAACCCACTCCTCTTCAAACATGCATTACTGATACATTAAAGTAAAAATAATAGCGACCAACTAAAACCATCCGTTATGTTTTGTGAGCATAAATTCTTTTCCAGGAATCAGAATTACTCAAGGTGGGGCACGGGTGTATACTGGGTCCTAGAGAGAAACATAGGTCTTGGGTGGGGGGGGTCACAAGCCCTGAAGTAGATCCAGGAGGGTCTCTCAGAGTCCACAGAAGGTGGCCCCATGCACCAACCATGGAGAGAACAGGCGGAAGCCAAGACAGACCGCTCCATGTGGGCACCAGAACCTCGGTTCATTGTGAGGGTCACTTCAACCCCACCTACATAAACATAAAACCACACAGGGCAGTTACCACCTTGGAGTTTTACAAAACCAACAAGGCCTTTAAGGCCTTGAGGACAACGGAAACCAGGCAAAGAAGGAAAAGTGCGTGCTTTTTTCTGCATGATTAAGACTAAGACACATGAGTGGATATCAAGGAGCCGTGCCCACGGCAGTTCTGAGCACCAGCTCTGAAGCCAGGCAGGTCTGGGGTCAATCCCTGCCCCTGCTACCGTGAGAACGTAGAGAGCCGCAGGAGGTTTCTGAGTGTCCGTCTCCCCGTGGCAAAATGGGAAGGATAACACCAATGGTATGACTTCATAAGAAATTGCAGACAAAGTGCTTGACACAGCACCTGGACATGGGAAACATCCAATAAGGGGTAGCTGTCATCACAATAAGAAGAAAAGGTGGAGGAGGAGGCAGAAATGGAGAAAGAAAAGGAAGAATGACAGGAAGAAGAGAGAGAAAGGAGGAGGAGGAAGGAGAAAGAAGAGATGAGAGGGAGGAGGAAATACAGAAACAAGAGAAGTGGGGGGAAGAGTCGGAAGGAAGGAGGAGTGGGGAAGTATTTGCAATATTTACAATGTCACGTCCCTGCAAACAGAGATAGGGAAGATGAATCGTGTGACCCAGGTTCAAATCCTGACTCTAACACGTATATATCCATGACCCCTGAAACGCTCTCTAGTAGTTCCAGAATTTACCATTTGGCCTTCCCTTCTGACCACATAGGTTCACTTTTTCTTTAAGATGCTTATACTGATTATAGAATTTATATTATATTTAGCCTTTCCTTTTTATTTTAGTTTTTTATTATAGTTTGCCTAAATTTATGAAGAACCCAGACAAATTCAACACACACACACACAAAAAACAAACAACCCAATTAAAAACTGGGCAGAGGACCTGAACAGACAGTTCTCCAAAGAGGACATACAGATGGCCAACAGACACGAAAAGCTGCTCAAGGCCACTAGCCATCAGAGAGATGCGAACTGAAACCACCGTGAGAGATTGCCTCACACCTGTGTCCCTTTTTTGTCTAGTTTGACTAAAGGAAAGGACCCCCCGAACCACCGTCTGTGGGAACAGGAGCGCTAGGCAGGAGACAAGCAGGCTCCTGCTGAAGGAGGCCTTAGGCACTCAGCGTCCCTGGCCCACTTCCTCGTCTGGTCTCTGCAGAACAGTCTTTCTGTTCCGGGCTCTTCTCTGGAGCGTGGCCATGCGGGCGGCCTCAGAGGCTGGGTGGTTACTCAGGATTACCTGGGACCACTGAACTCCCATCCCCATAAAGCTGGCTCCTGCCAGGGCAACCACACAACCAGGGGCAGTAAAAATGGATATTGGCCAGACTTCAAGGCGCAGGAGACGTAGGAGGTCATCGGTTGCCTTTGGCAACATGCATTGGTCTCAGAGCTGGACCTGGAGGCACAGAATAGAAATTATCATAAAAATAAGAATCAGGCTTAGGGAACAGTGCAGCCCCAACTTTCATCTTCTGCAGAGACATGTCGCCAAGATGATATTTTCCCTGGGGAACAGGTTTCCTTCCGTGAAGGAAACAGGAGTTTGAGCCAAATTTAAGTAAATCTTAAAGGGCAGCTAAGCTTCGCTGACATTGAGACTATACTGGTAAGAGAAAAGGGGACTCCGAGGCCTCAATTGTATTATTATTTTTCATTAAAAAATAAAAGCATATCTGCAATTGCATCTTTGAAGAAAAGGATTCCATCATCATCACACACACAAAATCCTTCCACTTCTTAGGTATATTTCTAGTTGCTTCCTTTGGCTTCCCCGAGATAAGTCAAATGACCTTTGAACCAAGAATGGATGTCCAGCCGAAACCGGTTTTGCTCAGTGGATAGAGCGTCGGCCTGTGGACTGAAAGGTTCCAGGTTCGATTCCGGTCAAGGGCATGTACCTTGGTTGCGGGCACATCCCCAGTAGAGGGTGTGCAAGAGGCAGCTGATCGATGTTTCTCTCTCATCGATGTTTCTAACTCTCTATCCCTCTCTCTTCCTCTCTGTAAAAAACCAATAAAAAATAAAAAAAAAAGAATGGATGTCCAGAAGAAGCACTCCTACATGGAAATGACCACAGTCTTTTGGAACCACATCAGCCACCTATGCCCATCTGCCCTGGGTCTGTGTGACTGGCAGGAGAACGGGGGGCTCAGGGCACTGCCATCACGAGAAGTGGGCACCTGGTCCCGAGCTCCCTGCTCAATGTTTCCATCTCTCTGGTATTATTTTTTCCTTCAGACACAAACATACGCACACACACGCACGCGCACTCACTCACACGCACACACACACCTTTCCATCTTCACTTCCTGGCATTTTTTCAAATATTTTTACTGATTACAGAGAGGAAGGGAGAGGGAGAGAGAGATAGAAATAGCAATGATGAGAGAGAATCATGGATTGGCTGCTTCCTGCACGCCCCCATACTAAGGATCGAGCCTGCAACCCAGGCATGTGGCCTGATGGGAAAATCGAAGAACCGTGACCTCCTGGTTCATGGGTCAACACTCAACCACTGAGCCACGCCAGCTGGGCCCTGACATTTTTTAAATGAAGGCTGCTATTGCTTTTGCCTTAGCTGGGTTTGTTATTTTGATTAAAAAATACAATCTGGGGACTCTTTCCTCCTCCCCCACATGGGAGTCCGTGCTGTGAGATCCTTTCCCCTCCGCATGTGGGAGTCTGTACTTGTTCTTCAATGAATTTCCACCTTTGCTAAAAAAAAAAAAAAATACAGTCTGATCAAGGAAAAGAATGGCTGTGCAGAATATGAGTCTATTTGTCACTATGATTTAAAACCAAAGATGCGAACCCCAAGAAATGTGCAGGGCTTCCGCTCAGAGAAGCCATCCCTCTGCACGTGGATGGTTTCATAGACGGGGCGCCTGGGCTGTCAGCTTCCCCCCAGCAAGCGGCACAGGCAGGAGGAGGAGAGACCGCAAATGCAAACCCTGCCATCCTCTGCTTTGCATTTTTAAATCCCTTTCTTTTTCTTTACTTCCTAAATCAAAGAATCCTAAGAGAAAGAATGTCTGACTGTAACAAGATAACCTTTAACTGGATGGTTTGTACTGAAAGCCTGTGTTTGCATTGTGAAGGGAGAAAACAATGGTTTGCTGGGTTTTTAACATAGAAAAGTGGGGTAGGAATACGATTGACCAGATACCTGTCCATTTCTATTTTGAAAATAACTTTTGCCAGGAGTTACATTCAAACGATTTGACAGTGTGTGTGGTGGGGGCCACCAGCTGCAGTAGACGTGGCTGAGACATTGAGACATACAGAGATGGGGTCAACCCGTGAGAGCAGCGATGGTGAACCTTTCTCCTCCCATGGCACACAAACTAATTACTAACATTCTGCGGCACAGCAAGAAATATATTTTTTGCTGATCTGACAAAAAACATACTAGTAGGTATAATTTAGATCCATTCACACCCGACGGCTATTATTGTGTTGGCTGTTGTCATTTTTTTACTTGACAATCTAAGAGAAAAGAGGTCAGTGCCCCTGACTACAGTCAGGCGTTGCAGGTTGTAAACATTCTTGCACACACTGGTTGAAAATCGCTGCGTTAGAGGCTGGATTGCAGGGCAGGGCAGCAGGCCATTTCCCTCGTGCTGCAGGAGTGTTGCTTCATCACTGTCCATTCTTAGGCCGAGCCAGTGGGTCCCAGCACAGGCCAGCCCGGCCCAGCCCGCTCAGGCCCGATTCTGGGGTACATGCCACACTGGACGCCGGGAGCCAGCACGCGCCTGCCTCTCACAACCACGTGGAGGAGATGAATGGACGGAAAACTCACAGGACACCAAATCCCCACCAAGTTCTCTTTTTCTCCAACAGGTTCCTGCGGCTCAACGAGAAGGCTCAGAACTGCCTGCGGACTGAGGGGAAGTGTGGTTTACTGAGTCGGCACATCAAGGCCAGATAATCAGTCCAAATCCCCACAAGGTCACAATTAATAATTAGCTTCATCGCAAAAATGGATAACATGGGAAATGCAGGTAAATGTTTAAACCCAGCTGATGAGCCCGGCCGGTGTGGCTCAGTGGTTGAGCATCGACTTATGAACCAGGAGGTCACGGTTTGATTCCCAGTCAGGGCACATGCCCGGGGTGTGGGCTCGATCCCCAGTGTGGGGCGTGCAGGAGGCAGCCGATCCATGATTCTCTCTCATCATTTATGTTTCTAGCTCTCTCTCCCCTCTCCCTTCCTCTCTGAAATCAATAAAAATATTTTTTAAAAATAATAAAAATAAATAAACCCAGCTGATGAGTCTCTTATTTGTAATAGTCAATGATGGGACAAGATGGTCATAGCCCCGGCGTTCCGGGGACTCTCCGGGTCACTGAGGCAGGGTGCTGCCTAGCCCAGGGCAGAGGCGCCCAGCCCGCAGAGGGCAGAGGCTGTCTGGGGAATTTAAGGATCCTCCCGCAAGAGAAATGGCTTTGGTGTTTGGATAGGCAGCCAGAAATAGCAGTAACCAACTCGCCTCTGGGGTCAAACAGAGGGCTGCATCCTCATCCACAACTCACCAGCCACAGCTCTACTCGGCTGAGCCTCCTTCTCCCCAGCCAGAAACACAATTCTGTAGAAATTACGCTTAGGTCTACAGTCGTTGGCAGGATGACATAAGACAACACATGGAAAATCTTTTAAAGAGTATCTGGCACCCAGTAAACAGTCAGTAAGTTTAGTTCCTCTTCTAACCAAGAAAGTCATTGACACCCGGGCTCACGGCACGGTGCTCTGGGTCCCAACGATGAACGGCATGTGCACGCTGTCCTCTAACCCTCCCATCTGAATCCCACTGCTGGGCCCGGCCGGTGTGGCTCAGTGGACAGAGCGTCGGCCTGCAGACCAAAGGGTCCCGGGTTCGATTCCAGTCAAGGGCATGTACCTCGGTTACCGTCTCCTCCCCAGGCTGGGCCCTGGGCCGAGCACGTGAAGGAAGCAACCAATCGATATGTTTCTCTCACATCAGTGTTCCTCTCTTCCACTCTCTCTAAAAAATCAGTGGAAAAATAACCTTGGGCCCTGCCGGCGTGGCTCAGTGGTTGAGTGTCAACCTATGAACCAGGAGGACACGGTTCGATTCCCGGTCAGGGCTCATGCCCAAGTTGAGGGCTCCATCCCCAATGTGGGGCATGCAGAAGGCAGCTGATCAATGATTCTCTCTCATCACTGATGTTTCTTTCTCTCTCTCTCCCTTCCTCTCTGAAATCAATAAAAATATTTTTTTAAAAAGAAAACCTCGGGTGAGGATTAAAAAACAAATAAATAAATTCCACTGCTTGGTATTTACTCAGCAGAAATAAACATTTTGTCTACAAAACACTTGCCCACAAGTGTGCATGGTCTGTATTCAAAATAGCCCCAAACTGGAAATGACTCAGGTGTCCTCAGCAGAGGTATGAATAGACCAACTCTGACATCCTACTCAGCAGTGAAGGGAACAATGCAGGTGCCAACGCAGTGAATCTCCAATTCATTTTGTGGAGGGAGAGGAGCCAGACGGAAGAGTCAATAGAAGTTCTAGAACGGGAACACTACAGCGTCAGAGGGCAGAGGAGAGGTCGCCTGAGGACGGGGGAGAGGGGAGAGACCAGCTGCAGAGGAGCACGAGGGAACTTTGTGGGGTGATAGAATGTTCTGGAGCTTGTTGGGGTGTTGGTTCCATGAATGTACACATTGTCAGAACTCATCAGACCATACATGTAACATGGGTGTCGTCGCATAATAAGAAATATATCTGGTCTTGGTCCCAATTCCTGGCACAGAGCTTCTCAGTGACCTTGGTGTGTCCTTGGCAGGACCATCTTTTGTTATTTACAATGAGCCCCTTTGGATCATGAGACCACGTGTGAGGAGGGGGAATCTAGAGAGCTTCGGATGGGAGCCGGTTGCCAGGAAAGCCAACCTCGTGATTAGGTTAGAACTTTCAGCCTCATCCCACCCCATCTCCAGAGGAGCAGGAGGAGGGGGAAGAAGGGGAGGAGGGGGAGGAGCAGGAGGAAGGGGAGGAGCAGGGAGGAGCGGGAGATTGAGCTCAGGCACCCATAGCCAATGATTTCATTGATCCTGCCGATGCATTGAAGTGTTAATGAGAACCTCAGAAAGATGAGTTTGGGGGAGTTTTCTGGTTGCCAAACACACAATGTACCGTGAGGGTGGCACACCCCACTCCACAGGGACAAAGGCCCCACCTTGAGGACCCTCTGGACCTTGCTCTGTTCATTTGTATCTTACATAATAGATTGTAATCATAGCCATTATGCTTCCCCGTGTCCTTTGAATCATTTCAGTAAATTGTCACTAGAAGGGGAGTTCAGTTCCCTCTATCACTGGTGGTGGCCACAGCCAGCGGCCTGAGAACTTGAGAAGGAAGGAAACGGGACTGCTCCCCCACCCCCACCCCACACCCCTGTTCCACCAGTCCCCCCACCCCTGTCCCACCAGTCCCTGGTTCAACTAAGAAACCAGCCCAGCTGAGAAGTCCAAGTCCCCGTACTCCAGGGTCCAAACATCTTGACCGAGGTTTCAAGTCTAAAGACAGAATAGGTGGACCAGAGGAGGCGCTCTGAGGGCAGGGTGCACACTGACCCCTGCCCAGCCAGGCACTGTCCAGGGGCAAGGCCATGGTCAAGGACAGGGAGGAAAGGTTTGCTGGGAAGGCCGGTCCAGGCTTCGGAGTGGAACACAGGTGGATCCGAGTCCCAGCTTGGCCATTTCCAGGCTGTGGGACCTGACCCACGTACTGAACGCACCCCTGCCTGTTTCCCTATCTATAAAATGAGGCTGGGGTCCACCTCATCAGATTGCCATAGATTGGATTACATGAAGCCCTCAGTACAGAGCCTGACGCATAGCAGGCTCCTGATAAATGTTAGCAAATAAAAATACTCTGACACACAATAACCGCTGTCTATGTTCAATCCTACACTGAGTTTGACTCCTGTGAGCCGGTGAGAGAAGGCGTCATGCACCTGCACTGACAAGATCCACCTGCTGGACTTGAGCAAGTTCCTCCTGGGTCACTCCCGACCCCCCGACCCCTCCATGCTGCTCACACGAATCTCCCACCCCTGAGAGCATTGCTATGTCTCTGAACACTCGTCTCTGAACACTCTTCTCCAGGTTTCTAGTTCTGGAGAACAACCTGCCCTACTGATATGTTTTGCAACTCAATTTCCCACTTACGAGAAAGTCCTTCCAAAAGAAGTAAAAATAAATAAACAAATAAATAACCAAGTATCTTAGACAACCATAAAATAAAACACTTTGTGAGAATCCTGAGTCTATTTGCAAATATTTAGAAACTAAACACCTGGTGCACAAAATTTGTTCATGGGCCAGGTCCCTAGGCCTAGCCGGCGATCAGGGCCAATCAGGTTCCCCGCCGCCCCCCACACACACACACACACACTTGGCCTTCCCTCGCGGCTTGAGTCCAGTTCCCTGTCCCAGCCCTGGGGCCTGATCAGGTGATCGGGGCCTGCAGGCTGGGGGCAGCTCCTGCATTGAGTGTCTGCCCCCTGGTGGTCAGTGCACATCATAGTGATCAGCCATTCTGGTTGTTCCATCGTAATGGTCACTTAGGCTTTTATATATATAGATATGTGATATGAGGACTAAAAGGCTTGAAACAGAATGACAATCAGCCACTTGGCCAACCTGGTTCTGTTTACACGGCTCTGAGGAGCTAGACCAAGTGTGTCAAACTTGCAGCCCCCAGCTGCATGCGGCCCACAATGAATATTTTTGTGCCCAGCTAATACAATGGTATGTAAGAAAGGTTTTAATAAAAATTTCATGACTTAATTTTTACAATATCCTGTTACACATGATTATTAATAACGAACTACAACATTCGCTAATGACTGATTACTATCATCGTGTTGCATTAATTTCCCTTGCACCTTACGTGTAGGTGCACCATTTCTCTCCACTAATACCAGCAGCAAATATTTTAGCAGCCGATGGACATGGCATTAGTCTTGGACTGACTTGTTTGGTGTGCACAACAGGAAATATTTCGCTTTCAGAGAACAAGAAAAATAGGTTTATTTGCGTTACGCTTATTAATTTGTGCAGTTATTCAGTGTCTGGTAAGTTAATGTTCAAGAAAAAATATTAATTGTTATTTAAATATTCTATTATTTTATGTTAACAATGACTCATTTATTTCAGCCCTTTGTATTCAGCATGTCTCTGTCAAAATAAACCTACGTTTCTATGAAAATTGAAGCTTTTGTTTTTTCGGCCCACATAAACCTAAACCTTGTTTACTTGGCCCGTGTTAGCCTTTGAGTTTGACATGCTTGAGCTAGACCCAGGAGTCCTGCATTATCATCAAAATTGTCGGTAAGCAATCAGTTGCCAACTGCATTAGACTCCTGTGTGTGTGATGCAAAACTGTGAAGTCCAAACAATCATTGGTTTTAATGGCTTTGAAGAAGGCATAGCATTCTCTCCAAAATAAGATAAAAACCTTATTAAAAAATACACTAATTAACTGACAACTGGTGTGGGGCTTTGTGTGTTAGTTTTTCCTCTGTCTGGTTTAAACAGCACCCTCACTTGCACATGTGGCCGGGGGCTCTGAGGCCACCACACTCTATCAAGCAGCTTGTGTGTTGTCTCCACCTAATGGTCGTTCTGTATCATTACACTTTGCTGGAGTCACTCAGCTTACAACGCGTGCACAGGTGTAACGGTTGCACTGCTTTGGAAAGAAAACAGTTTTAAATATTCCTCAAGGACCCTTGCTGGCAGTTCGTCCTCCTTCTATACCCCTCACACGTAGTTAGAAAACTAAGAACCTGATGACAACCACAAAGCATCCACAGAGCACATCCCAGGTCCTTGTACCAAACGACCTCAGCCCAAAAAAATGCCGGGAAACGAGGGGAAAGGCCGAGTGGAGAGGGAGCACTTGTTGTTTAGTGGCTGGGGAAAAAAAAAAAAAACACCTTCACATTTCTGTGCACTTGCTTCTCTAGTTAAAAAATACAAAAGTTACTTTGAATGTGAAGCCTCCTGAAGACTAATAAACCAAACTCTTGGAACTTCTATCAGCTTCAAAACATCATGTAACTGTGAGTAAATCATATAATTATTCCATTTTATGGTCTTGTTCCTTTTTCTGCAGGGTGATTTTGCTTCGCTTGGGTTTTTCTTTATTCTTTTTTTATGTATTCGTAATTCAGTGTCCAGAAACTTCCATATTGATAAAGCACGTGGCTTATCAATTTACATTATATTTTGATGCTGCACAGTCCATATTTGGGGACTATCCTCACAGTGCCCCTGGACCCACTAGCCACTGAAGGCTAAACCAAATCTGCAAGACCACTTATTCTGTAGGTTGACACTCAACCCCTGAGCCACGCCAGCCAGGCTATGCCTTTCACTTTTAATCGAGAAAACTGATGACAACCACAAAGCATCCACAGCGTATACCTTGGGTCCTTGTACCAAATTATCTCAACCCAAAACAAGGGGGAAAGACTGAGTGGGGAAGGGAACACTTATTGTTTAGTAGATTTCAGTCATCTTCAAATAAAATGAAATATGAATAAATAAAAATATGCTCCTAGCCCTAACCAGTTTGGCTCAGTGGATAGAGCATCGGCCTGCGGACTCAAGGTCCCAGGTTCTATTCAGGTCAAGGGCATGTACCTTGGTTGCAGGCACATCCCCAGTAGGGGGTGTGCAGGAGGCAGCTGATCGATGTTTCTCTCTCATCGATGTTTCTAACTCTCTATCCCTCTTCCTTCCTCTCTGTAAAAAATTAACAAAATATATATTTTTTAAAAAAAAATATGCTCCTAGAATGTTCCTTTTACAATGGCAGCAAGACAATATAAGAAAAAAATAATCCAACTTTAATAAGTGGTCTGGAAAAAATAATAATAAATAAGTACATCAGTGGCCTGGTTATTGTTGCTTGTTACTAGCACAGATACTTTCTTCATTTGCAAATGTGAGAAACAGGAGCAACACCAGCGCGAAGATAAACAAGCCTATCTCCACCCCACCCTATCACAGAAGACGAAGCGCCGGCCCGAAGAACAGCAGAAGCGTAAGGCCTACGTGTGCATGCAGTTGCTATAAAATGGCACATGCTTTTAACGGGCCATAATTTAGTGCAGTGAAGGGCAGATGGAAATTAATTTTTAATTATAGGAATTTCTGTCTCACTGATGTCTCTCATCTTATTTTTAGCAAAGGGAGAAATGCTTTCAAAGCCATCTCCGTCAACTATCTGGAACAAAATAAGCTTAATTCACTTCAACATGCCTCCTTTAGTTACTAGGGTAACCAGAAAAGAACTGTTTTCCAGAGTTCCTGGGATCCACACGGCTTCTGCCACCACAGAAATCAGCCTCGAGTGACACAAGCAGGCTCAGCTGCAGAACCAGGGGCGGACTCAGGAGAAGCTGATGGCCACTCCACGTCGAATTGCCACGATCGTCCTTAAATCAGAAAATCGCCCTAAAGCGAGGAGGCGAGCTATTGCAACAGGACAGAAGCAACGTCTGCGGCAAGGAAAATGCAAGGACTAGCACATTCACCAAGAAGAGAGGGATGTCAACAAAATCGTCCCCCAAAAAAGCATCTATGACAAACGGAGGTGGGGCAGAGAAACAGTCACACCTACCTGGTGAGCAAGCCATCGGCTGGACCAGCTCCGGGAACAGACACTCTGGCATCGGAAGACAAAATTACAGGACCGGCTCGGCACGAGCAGCCATGGCTGCCAATCAATCAACGGCAGGAGAGAAAGCAGCAGCCGCGCCCTTCAGCGCAAAAACGTGTGAAGGGCCCTGGGCTGCAAATCTATTTGTCCTCACTATTATCCCCACACGTGTGGGCGATCCCGTTACAGCCGGATAAGGCTTCCGAGATGACGCACGCAGCAGTGTGTGATACAGAACATGACGTAACAAGACCATCAGTGTCATCTGAAAACGCAGAGCCAATAATCAGTGAAATGGGAAACACCCACCCCGATGCAGACAGAAAGTTCTGCTGAGGATTCGGAGGTGGCGACAGATACAGGAGTTCAGGCAGACAGTAGAGGCCGAAAGCTAAGAAACCGGATGCCCCTCGGGTCAAGGTCTTTGCTATCCATCTTTATTTGTATGCTTGTTCTCTGGAAGGCACTACATTTCGAAAGCTAATTCTGAGGCAAGTAGCATAAGGCCCATACAAAGAATTACTCTCAGCATAGCACCAAGAGGAATTCTATATTTTGAAACCATTTTCTTTTTCAGGGTATTAGTAAGAAGGTCTACTCATGCAGAGCCAAAAAAGGAGAAAATTAAGCAAAGGGCCAAAATGTCAGGCCCATGAAGGTATGCACGTGTTGTCTTGACAATGAACTTCATGTTGATATGGTAGGGAAAGGGATCCACGTACACCGAACCGTGTCAGATAGTCCGATTCCTCGGTGAGCCCCAGGTGTACTGAGCGGTGGGCTAGCTTCAGGCCAAAGCGTTTGCTGAGTCTGGTTTGGGGGAAGACAGCTGAAGTGTTGCTTCGTGACTTGGGTTTTCTAAAAGAAAGGAGGGACATTAAGGAGACGACTGTTAAAGGGAGACAGAGAATGTTTCGCACGATATTCATTATCTATCATGCAAGGAAATATTTGCCTTTTATTCCATAGCCCATTACTCATCCTTTGTTCCCAAGTGCAGGTAGGAAATTATATGTTTCTCTTGGGAAGTCAACCAGGTTTATATCTTCCTCTGTATGTGCGCCTATCAAACACCTTAAGGAAGGCGACAGCTTCAATGATGGTGTCCCCGCTGTGTTTTCATGGAGAATGAATGGAGCACCTGTGGAGGGCACCCGACTTTGCCCCCCCCCCCCCCTGCCTGCTGCAGGAAGTCCATCTATCTCTCAATAAACGTTGTTTCCACTTACAACCAATCAATCAGTCAATCAACCAATAATAAATGGCCCGAGGTAGACTCAAGCAGAGGTAAGTAGGGGCCTTCTCCAGGGACACCAACTGAGTATCCGTTTCAAACACAAAATGAGTCCTCCCTCACAGTTCCATGCACTGCCATGCTCTCCCTGAAAACCACCTTTTCAAGGAAAAGGCCTGGAACATCCATGAGCTAAGAGATGGGCATGTCTTTGGCAGCTGGATTGCGTTGCCAGGTTGCATTGTAAAGGAGGATGCTGAACCTCGCAGGGGTCAGGGGTGGGGGGCAGGGAGCTGCCTGACTCCCTCCTTCACTGTCAGGCACTTTGACCTCAGGACAGACCACTGAGGACTGGATTCCAAACTAGAAGCCACCAGAAAAGCTGGCCGATGCGCTGCCACCGCTGCAGTGGCTTTCTTTTCCATCCGCCTATGAGGCCAGCCGCCTCCGTGAAGGGCTCTCAGCTGTGCCAGTTCACACTCAGAGCTTCTGTTACAGGTGCCACGTGAACACTGCGTCATTCTTAAAGAACTAGACATCCGTGAGGAGAAATGGATTTAAACAGTACATATGAGTCTTTCACTGCGGGTTTGTCTGGTTTTTGAGTTTGGGGTTATTCGTAGTTTTGTGGGGGGGTTTTGTATAAGGGCAAATATGAGCCTATTTTCCTTTCCAACCATTCTTCAGATGAACTGCTGAAAAGTTACTTTGCTGTTATTCTTTTTAGAAAAAATGGGTCCCAGCCCATCCCTCAGAAATGGGATTAGGGCACCAAGAAGAATGACAACAGATTTCTCAATAATAACAACTGATGGAAAAATAAATAAAATAAAATAAAAGGGCTCGTGCCCAAAACGACAACATTAGACCTTCAAGTAGAAATCCATGCGCCCAGGACATGAAAGAGAAAACATCCGATGATGGGCAAGGTTTGCTGTGCAATTTAAATAAATGAGTGATGAAACGTTCCTGGTCCATTCATAAATTGTGATGGCTCCTCTCACCAGCTCTAAGATTCCCTCAAAATGGATTAAGCTCCAAGATTTTACGTCAGCTTTTCATGTCTAAGGGGAGGACTGTGCTATTGAAATTGGTCTTTGGCACACAAAGTGGAGTTATTTGTTAGCGGATATTTACAAAGCACTGGGGAATTCTTGTTTCTTCTCCAACTGAGCCCTTTGTCCACCCTTCCCTAGACAGGCTCTGAGCTTCATCAGAGAGCCTTCTGGGGACCTGCTGTGTGGCTGAAGGCTTCCTCCCTCACTCTCTCCTTCCCTGGCGCCCCTGACCTCAACAGTCCCCAAATCTGTCTTACGGGTGTCAGTAGAGGCATAATATGGACATTAAGGAGACTTAAAAATATTCTTAATTTTAATGTAAATGTTAAAAAGAACTCTGCTAGCACCAAAGCAAACTGCCGCCTCAAATTTGGTTGCAGGGTCAAATAATAATTACATATTTACATGGGGATTTGCTATATTTGCCAGATGTTTTTATAGCACTTACGATCTTTAGGTGTGTTCACATATTCCTTCTTATCTGGATGGCCCACGACATTTGAGCATCGCCCCCATGTTCTTGTATCCACTGTCGTTAGCTACTGTCATTGTCTTGTGAACATTTTTCTGTGGCACTTACCAAACTGTGAAGCATTACAGGATTCTTTTTCGTGGCCAGTAGAAGTCTAAAACTACAAGGCAGCAAGTGCCCTTGTCAAAGATGGCCTGAGGCGCCGCCATGGTGTTTTAATGAGTGTTCTGGTTAATGTTTATAAGTGAATATGTGATATCCAGCTCTTATCACTAGATATCTACCAGCCATATTTGTTTTCATGAACAGCAGCCAGCTTTGTGGTTTTTTAAAGTTACAGTTTAGCCGAAACCGGTTTAGCTCAGTGGACAGAGCGTCGGTCTGCAGACTAAAGGGTCCCAGGTTCGATTCCGGTCAAGGGCATGTACCTTGGTTGCGGGCACATCCCCAGTAGGAGGTGTGCAGGAGGCAGTTGGTCAATGTTTCTCTCTCATTGATGTTTCTAGCTCTCTGTCCCTCTCCCCTCCTCTCTGTAAAAAATCAATAAAATATATTTTTAAAAAAAAAAAAATAAATAAAGTTACAGTTCATTGCCATCAATCATGGGCCTCCACTGTAAGCGTTTGGTCAGTAGAGTCAGTAAGAGAAGGCCGGGAACGGGACCCTGCCTGTACCTTCGCATAAATGAAGGTCACGCAGAGAAAGAGGAGAAAATAAGAACAAAACAAACTCTTCCTCAAAGGATCACTTCTTCCTGGAAGTCATCTCGACCCTAGGCTTCCGTGCCCGGTGACCGAGCGGTGGGTGCGCAGTTCACCAGCCCTGTGGCTCCGGAAGGGCAGCCCAGGCCTGGGGGCGAGGCATCGATCTGCACTAGAACCCGCTTCCATTACACTCAGCAGAGCACAGAGAGCTACTCAGTAAACAAGTGTCACCCCGGGACCACAGCTACCTGGAAACGCTGAAGAAATAAAGCACGAAAGGCCTAAGACTCTTCTCCTCCTTCTCCTCCTGCTTCTTCTCCTGCTTCTTCTTCTCCTTTTTCAGCTTCCTCTTCCTCTGCGTCCCCTTCTGCTCCCTCCTCCGTTACCTCTCCTGCCTGTTTTTAACAAAAACCACCTGATTGTTGAGAGGAGTAGGTAAGGGTCAGCAGACACAGTGTGGCTCTCCTAAGGAAGCTGGTCGGGGAGCCTCGGGGTGGGGAGCCTGCGCTGGAGGGAAGGGGGCCAGGAGGCAGGCTGCTGGGGGGCGCGTGGCCAGGGGTGAGGACAGGTGTGGTGTGGGGGACACCGAGGGCTGCCGGGAGAGGCCTGGGAGGCAGCTGGCCTTGGCGGCTGGGGATCAGAGCAGACCTGGTTCCCAGGTCCTCAGGCTCCACAGGGACCAGGCTCAGAGCCCCTCAAGAACCTCGACCAACCTCCCCCCGAGGATGCACCCTTCCTCCGACTGGTTGTGGGGAAGCCGAGTGGGGTGATTTATAGACCACAACCGGCCAAGGTCTTTAGAGACTGTGGAGAGGATTGGGTTGGCAGAGAACACAACCTAAAATCATGGACCATGTTGCCAGGGCTTCACGAAGCTCTCGGGATGCCCGGGTCTGCAGGGCCTTCCAGAGACAGTGCCCAGACGCTGGGGGCCTCCTGCTTTCCTCCTTCACTCCTCGGGCACCATCCACACGCCCTGTTAGCCCCCCACGACCCCTGGGTGTCAGGGGCCCCGAAGTCCCCTCTGTGGGTCTGAAGCTGCAGCCCGGACTGTCTTTGGCGGAAGTTCATGGTCTTCTCAGCCCTCCCCAACCTGCCTCCCAAACACTGCCCAGCCCGTCAGCAAGCAGCTGGCACCCATCTTAACATCAT
The DNA here is from genome assembly GCA_025583905.1 of Ia io. Taxonomy (NCBI): domain Eukaryota; kingdom Metazoa; phylum Chordata; class Mammalia; order Chiroptera; family Vespertilionidae; genus Ia; species Ia io. The sequence continues at coordinate 110,864,769 of JAJQQW010000009.1, forward strand.
GACCAAGGAAGAAGACCCCTTGTTTTATAGGGAACCCACCTGAGCCTAACACCACCACAAACCACGGAAGTCCTGTGGAGACTGCCCGCCCCCCGAACCTGGGTTCAGGTCCTTCCTCGGACTTCCTCTTAGCCCGTCCCCACCTCCACCACAGCAGTTAACACATTTGGTGAAAATTACCTGCTTCCTCCCTGGTGAGACTCCCGGCGCCTCCCCTCCATCCTCACTCCTGTGCCAGAGAGGCTCCTGGCCCCTGGGAAGCGCTCACACGTGCTCATGAACAGAGCTGCGTCCAGTGAGACCGCGGTGCAAAGGCGAACACTCACCTTCTCCTCTTGGGATTCGGCGAGGTTGCCTTCCTCTTCCTTGTCCTCCTTTTGTGCCTCATTTTCTCCACTTTCTCCAGCCTCCTCTGTTCCCTGGTCGTAAAGGAAACCCACCGTGTCACTAACCGGAGACAAGCTCTCAAGGAACCCCCAGGTCCATACGTGCTGTGGGTTTTTATCTGGACACAGAGCACACACACAAAGCCAATGGAGGCCTCCTGTTTGAGGCCACTTAGCTCCCAGACAGCCATTTCCAACCTTTTTTACCTCCTGGCCCACATAACTCATTACTAAACTTCTGCAGCACACCAAAAAATGTTACATTTTTTGCCAATCTGATTTTTTCAAATAGGATAATTTTGATTCATTCACACCAGACAGCTATTGTGTTGGCTGCTGTCATTTTTTAACTTGTCAATCTAAGGGAAAAGAGGTCAGTACCCCTGACTAGATAGCCAGGTATTGCCCGTTTTACGCATTCGTGCAGCACACCGGTCCAAATCGCTGTCCTAGGGTATAGGGTTGCCACCCATCGAAACTGCTGATGGGAGCTCTGGGTGAGATTCAACAGATCTGATTCACGAGCGTGGCAGAGTAATCGCCTCCCATGTGAGGAGTCTCCATTTACCCACCGAAGGTTTACAGAGAGAGCTCCAAAGGTCCCATATCGAGGCAGTGTTTGTTTTGTGTTGTTCGTGGGGAAAGGAGGCTTTATCATTTTAGAGATTCAAAAAGATGAGACAGGTAGACAGACAGACACAGATAATGAAGGAATGGGATGAAGGACAGAAGGATAGACAGATGATAGAGAACGGACAGACAGATACAGAAAGATCAGGACCACGATGGCATTCTGAGGAGACTGGTCTGCGGGAAGATGGTTCGAGAAACCAACTCTTACCTCTGCGGTGCTCTGCGCCTCGCCCACGACCTCACCATTGGGCAGGGACGGTTCTTCCTCCGGCGGCTTTGTCTCCTGCATCAGACAGATTGAAAGTGTGTGAGAATTTCTTTGAGGAAATAATAGCTTGCATTTCAACATCATTTAACTATCCTGGTTATTTTGTCTTCATCCCTCATTTTATCTTTGCAACAGCACTGAGACCTCAGTCAGTAGGGCAGTCACTACCACTCACACCTTAGAGACAAGAAAATAAAGGCATATAAACAAAGCAAACAAACGTTTTGCCCATTTTTTTCTCATGAGACAAGTGTTATTTCCAAACCCCTAGGAAGGCATTACAATAATGAAGATAGAAACCCAAACCAAATCCTGAAACAGAGGGAGACGGGCCTGCAGGATAGCCAGGAGGACCCGGCCAGTCAGGGGGAAGCAGGGGAGATGCAGTCTAGGCAGGGACCTCCCCCTGGAGCCTGAGTCTGTGTCTTAGCGTGATGTTCTGGGGAAAGGGGGTTGGGAATCAGGCATCCTCACTCCAGCAGTCCCACTGTTGCCCTGGGTGATTGGGAGGAAGAGAAGGCTGCAGCGAGTGAGCAAGAATGTCACTGAGTCTGACCTTGACATTTCCTTCCTGCTCCATAAATAAGTTACCCTGCATGTCTCAGGGGTTGACCTGGGAGAGCCAGCAAAATAGCCATGGCCTCTGAAAGAAGAGGCAGGCGGCCTGGCACCAGGCACCAGGCACCAGGCACTGGGCACCGAGCACTAGAGGAAGACACAATCAGACTCTTGCTTGGGCTGCCGCCGCTGCTCTCCCACCAAACGTCCAAGTGGGGCTCCCCTCCCCTGTGGCAACGGGGCCGTGCTGGCACAGGCTGGACCCCTTGTTGCTGTTGGTACTCCTCCTGCTGCAGTTGCTGGGCCAGCTCAAAGTCGCTAAGACCCAACGTGCCCTGTGGCTGCTGCCGCTGCAGGGACAAGGTGGTCAGGTAGTCCTGGTCTACCTGCCGCTGCTTTTCTGGGGAGCCCCTCCCACCTTCTGCTCCAGGCCCCTTGCCCAGGGAATGACTCGGGTGAAAGAGTACACCAGACAGCAATCTTTTTTTTTTTTAAATAAACCTTTATTGTTCAGATTATTATAATTGTTCCTTTTTTTCCCCCCATAGCTCCCCTCCACCCCCACCCTACCCTCTGCCCTTACCGCCCCCCACTGTCCTCATCCATAGGTGTACAATTTTTGCCCAGTCTCTTCCCGCATCCCCCACACCCCTTTCCCCCCCGAGAATTGTCAGTCCACTCCCTTTCTATGCCCCTGATTCTATTATATTCACCAGTTTATTCTGTTCATCAGATTTTTTATTCACTTGATTTTTAGATTCACTTGTTGATAAGATATGTATTTGTTGTTCATAATTTTTATCTTTACCTTTTTCTTCCTCTTTTTAAAGAATACCTTTCAGCATTTCATATAATACTCGTTTGGTGGTGATGAACTCCTTTAGCTTTTTCTTATCTGTGAAGCTCTTTATCTGACCTTCAATTCTGAATGATAGCTTTGCTGGGTAGAGTAATCTTGGTTGTAGGTTCTTGCTGTTCATCACTTTGAATATTTCTTGCCACTCCCTTCTGGCCTGCATAGAAATCAGCTGACAGTCATATGGGTGCTCCCTTGTAGGTAACTGTTTTTCTCTTGCTGCTTTTAATATTCTCTCTTTGTCTTTTGCTCTTGGCATTTTAATTATGATGTGTCTTGGTGTGGTCCTCTTTGGATTCCTTTTGTTTGGGGCTCTCTGCACTTCCTGGACTTGTAAGTCTATTTCTTTCACCAGGTAGGAGAAGTTTTCTGTCATTATTTCTTCAAATAGGTTTTCAATATCTTGCTCTCTCTCTTCTTCTGGCACCCCCATAATTCGGATGTTGGTACACTTGAGGTTGTCCCAGAGGCTCCTTACACTATCTTAATATTTTTGGATTCTTTTTTCTTTTTGCTTTTACAGTTGGGTGTTTTTTGCATCTTTGTATTTCAAATCTTTGACTTGATTTTTGCGATCCTCTAGTCTGCTGTTGGATCTCTGTACATTATTTTTTATTTCAGTCAGTGTATGCTTAATTTCTAGTTGGTCCTTTTCATATCCTCAAGGGTCTCGCTAAATTTATCAGCCTTTTCTAGAAAATTCTTGAAAAACCTTATAACGGTGGTTTTGAACTCTATATCCAGTAGTTTGATTTCCTCCACTTCTTTCATTTGTGACCTGTTTCTTTGTCTCCGCATTTTGGCTGCTTCCCTGAGTTGATAGAGTGGCTTTGTGTGCTAGGTGTCTTATAGGGCCCAGTGGCTCAGCCTCCCCAGTTACCTGAGGTGGACACTCTTGGTGCACCCCTTTGTGGGCTGCGTGCACAGTCTTGTTGTAGTTAAGCCTTGATTGTTGTTGGTAACACTGGGAGGAATTGACCTCCAGGCCAATTGTCTGTGAGGATCAGTTGTGTCTATGATGGGAGAACTTCTGTGCTGGAGACACCCTTATGAGACAAGACTTGCTTCAGTGGGGCTTTGATGCTCACTGAGTCTGCCCCCTGACTGTGTCCCTATGGATCCGAGGAGTTGTAATCTGGATGGTCCCACTCTGACCCCTGGGTACACTGGCTCTTGGATCTCCAAGGAGGTGCTAATTTAGCCTCTGCCTGAGGCCACCCAGCAGGAGCCCTCTTCTTTGTTTGGAGTTTGGAGGTGCCCAGATGAGGCCCAGCTGTGAAGCAATGCAAGCTGCTGCGGAGCCTTGGGCCTTCTTTTGGATGTTCTGGGTCTCACTGACTCAGCTGCAGTTTGTTAGGTAAGTTTAGATTTCAGAGGACCAGGCCATTCATATGCAAAGCCTCTGCACTCAGCTTGGATGGGGCTGAGTCTCAGGGCGGAGCAATCAACAATGGCTTCGTGGGGTGGGATCTCAGGGCAAAGCAAACAGCAATGGCTTCCTGTCAGCCCTGCCCTAAGAGGCCCCTGGGTTTCAGTGTCCCGCAGTAATCGCTGCAAGCACCTCTGAGAGAAAGCCGCCCTCAAATTTTGCCTGCTGCTAGGTAGTCCAGCTTCTCCCCGTATGAGTCTGGGTCCCCAGAGTCTCACCCAGAACTGGAGTTCAGAGCAGTCGGGAGCTTGTGTCTCCCTCCCGATTGAGAAAGCCAGCCGTGTACTGTTGCCAGCTCTCTCCGCTCACACACCTCCATACCTCTGCCTTCTGCAGCTCCTGTAAGTCTCAATGTGATTTTCTCTTCCCTTCTATTGTAGAATTTCCACTCCGCCAGCCTTCCTGTGGTTCTGGATGATGTCCGTTTTGTCTTTTAGTTATAGTTTTGAAATTGTTGTGTGAGTCAACAGTTTAGGTGTTTACCTATGCCGCCATCTTGGTTTCTCCCACCTGACAGCATTCTGTAAATGCAATGCTCTAACACTGCCATGACCAAACTTGTCTCTACCAGTTAGGGGGAGATCTCTTTACAGACTTACCTGGACAGCTTCCACTGGCATCTTAACAATATTCCCCTGACTAAAATAGGTATAAAAGACACTAATCCTAGTGCTTCTTTGCCTGACATTTGACAATGATGGTACAGGTTAGCAATCATAACTTCAGTCATTTGCTTTAAGTGTTAGCTTGGTCATAACTTTACTTCTTTCATTTCGATCTAGCCAAAACTGACGTGTAACCAAAAGTTCCGATACTCGTTTTCTGGTATGATTAGTGCTTCTGTTGAAAGCAATTTTGAGTGATGGCAAAACTATTTCAATATGGGCAGCATGTTCTAGGACAGTGGTTTTCAACTGGGGATTCCCGTCATCTACATACGGCTTTATTAATATACAGGTGACTCGGACCAGGCCTACCAGATCTCATTATTGATAGTCTTTATATATCCCTACCACATATGGTAGCATTCATGGTATATTGCATGGTACACATTCTTTGGCTATTTGCAGTATAGTATGTCTCTAGAAAATTAACAGTTTCCTATATTCATCCATTTTTACAAATAAGATATAATTGTTGCTGTGTTTTTTTTTTTTTAATAGCCTTTGTGATTATGTACGTAGATTTTTCTAAAACTTTCTTGGATTAACTTTTTATTTTGTTTTGCATGCCACATGGGGGGAAAAACAAATTTCTTGTCAGGTGCATTCATCTTGTTATAATTCTCATCAAGCCTTTCATATCTGAAAATTACCACTAATAAATTAACCACAGTCATTGTAGGTCTTTTGACATCCATGAATATATTCTTTAGCATGTTTGAATTTGATGCTTCCCTAAAATTTTTTGCAATCGGCCACAGGCCAGTATGGTTCCTCTTCTGTGTAAAATGACTGCTCAGAGCCCAATAGAAAAAGGTTACATGCCATGTGCTTAGGGGCACAGGCTTTTGATGGCATCACTTAAAGAACTTTGAGATCATACCAGTGGGCTAAGTCAGGGTTTCCACAACTGTAGTCAAGGGGCAGGCGGGTTCATAGACTGCTATCCCCAGATCCAGTGGAACAAGAATTAATTACACAGGACCGAATGAACTGATGAGGGATGATGGTTGTTTTGTTTGGAACAAAATATAGAACACCTTCATGTTCTATATTCTGCATATATAAGGAAGCCCTGTTCTTCCTCTTAAGCTTCTTATAAATCATAACAATGCAAGAGACTCTGCTTTTATAAGTTGAAATGAAATGTTTGTACATGATACTCTCTCCGCCTGACCCCTCCAGAATTTAAAAATTCTTATTGAGTCTTTTCACTATTTATGGCAATACAGTTATATGCCTGGCTCAGTAAGAATCTGTGTTCCTTATTACCAGGGCATAATTGGAAACTGGTTACGCAACCAAGGCCTTGACTGGAGTGTGGGATGAAGAATGGTGCTCATTTAATTGGATGTGACCAGATGCTTGTAAAGAGCCAAGGTGGACTTTATGGCAACAAAGTGCACTGACAAAGCCTCTTGGGAAAATTGGCCTGCTACTTGGTCTCGTATAACCTGCCCAAGACAAGAAAAGTTGTCTAAAGCAGTAACGCTGCTGATATGAGCATACATTTCTACCTAACTGTCAAATGTCTATTTTTAGCCTTAGCACAAGATTAACTTCCTTGCTGACTTCTCCACAATGTTGTTTACTACAAAAAGACACTCTGACAATTGATGATTTACGGAGATGCTATAATATCACCTCCATAAATCATCAGGTGTCTGTCTTCCCAAAGGAAACTTGAAGGACTTTCCCGTGTGCACACATAAACACCTATAAACACTGACAACACCAAAGGCTCTAGGCGGGGCTGTGCTGCTAATTGTTGGACGAGCCTTGTGCAGATCACCTCGGCTCCTTGGGCCTCACGCTCCTCCTCTGGGAGGAGAAGTATCGGGACTGGCTGGCCTCCGGGGTCTCTCTAGGCTGGTTTTCTCATCCATGGCCTTCCCTCTCTTCCACTTAGTGAAAGAGAATTTCATGCAATGTGACAGTACCCGCCCTGGTTTGTGATTAGGTACTGTCACATTGCATGAAATTCTCTTTCACCAAGTGGAAGAGAGGGAATATTTTCAAATGGGATAAGATGAAACGTAGCAGAAGCTGAAATACATTTACATATTTTAGTACAGATACATCTCAAAACAATGTTGTTTTTAAAAAGCAAGTTGCAGAACATTCCAAAAAATATGATACCAATTTGGCATTAAAAATACAGAAGAACATATGTATTGCTGGTGGAGATAAATATATAGTTTTATAAATAGGTGTGTGTGGTTTTTTGTTTGTTTGTTTATTTATTTATTTTTAATTACTTTATTGATCAAGGTATCACATATTTGTCATCAACCCCCACCCCCATTCCCATCCCAAACCCACACACACTCATGCCCCCATCCCCCTGTTGTCCGTGATCACTGGTTAGGCTCATATGCAAGCACACAAGTCCTTTGGTTGATCTGTCTCCCTTGTCCCCACCCTCCCCTACCTTCCCTCTGAGGTCTGACAGTCTGATCAATGCTGTTCTTGTTCTTCAGTCTATGTTGTTCATCTTTTCCCCTAGATGAGTGAGCTCATGTGATACTAGGAATACACTTATAGGAACCGAAAATGAGACAAGCAATAATGGTTATGCTGAGAGGCAAATGAATCAGTCTATAGTGAGTTTCTTTCTGGGCCAACAGTTCTTTTGAGTCCCGATTTCTATGTCCAACAGTTGTTTATGTGTACATATCAGCAATGATATTTCAGTTCTGGATGGTGGACAAGGTGTGTGTGTTTTTTAATTCATGGTATTGGTAGCTCCCAAGGAGGGAGGGAAACAGGGATGGAGAGAGAAACAACGTGACCTCATGATTTCTCTGTAATGTCTGCCTCCCCCTCCCAAGGAGCAGGTCTATTCTCTACAGAAGAGGGCCGGGCAAGGACCCAGCACAAATAATGAAGAAAAGGCCTATTCCAAGCACCTCTTTAGACACCTTCAAAATGAAAAAGAGGACCCTAACCCTCCCAGGAACGAGAACAAAAGCAGGCGCAAATAAATGGTCAAGAGACAGACTGGCATCAGGCCTCTGAGCGGCAACTCTGGGACTAGAGAACACGGAGCAGCCCGCGCCTTCTCAATTCCGAGGCCAAATGACGTCCACCCAGAATTCCGCACCTGAGCAACCGCTAGAGAAAAAGTTAAACCCGCAAGGTTGGGGCAGGGCCTGCCAGCTTTTGCAATAATCCTTGTAGCACTATTTGACCTTCCCAATATACACACATTAGCTTGATAAGAAAACTAATTTTTAATATTCAAAACAGTCTTTTCATAGGGAAATAAAACTACACATTGTGTTACAAAGGTGATAGACATTCATCACACCACATTCCCTCTCCATAGCACAATAAAATCAGAAACAAATGTTTACAATACAATCTGATGGCCCTGAAATCAAGGCAACTAAGCATGCTCCCAGTTGGCTCAGTAAAGCAGGTGCAGCGTGGCGCGGCGGGATACACGTTATGCCCTAGCAGGGGGCAATCCGGAGTCACATTTCAAGCCCATAATATGCCCAGGCACTTTGGCCTGCCTCACTCAAAGCACCACTGGGAATGTGCCCTAAAGAAACACTCGGGCCCTAACCAGTTTGGCTCAGTGGATAGAGCATTGGCCTGCGGACTCAAGGGTCCCAGGTTCGATTCCAGTCCGGGGCATGTACCTTGGTTGTGGGCACATCCACAGTGGGGAGTGTGCAGGAGGCAGCTGATCGATGTTTCTCTCTCATCGATGTTTCTGACTCTCTATCCCTCTCCCTTTCTCTCTGTAAAAAATCAATAAAATATATTCAAAAAGAAAGAAACACTCGAAAGAAAGGGCACTATTTTGTGGCGACAATCACTGCAGGGTTCTGTATATTAAAAAATTCTGGGCAAGCAAATCTTCAAAAACAACCATGGAATCTGCATGTTATCACCTGAGAAGGCGTTAGTGCCAGGCCTGCGTGCATTAGCCTAGCACTAAGCACCTCAATGCCATTACCTGAGGACTGCTGACATGTGAAAGCCATGCCTCTGAGGCAAGCCCATCTCTACAAGGTCATATTTTGAGTGGTTTCTCCTCTGTGAGAATAGATTTGGGCTCAGTCATCACAAATCTCTTTATAAATGAAGATGGGTACAAACAAACAAATGAATTAAGAAAGAAAGGTCTTGTATCTATGGAGAGGCCTGTATGAGATCTTGGTTGGAGGCAAGGAATGCAGTGGCCATTGCATAGGGTGAAGCCGGTGAACATCATAGAGGAATTCATGATATTAACTTTATTAGCATAATTCTTTATTTAAGAGACATGATTATACCTCATCAAAGATGAAACAGCACCAGGAGGAGAAAACTAATAAAATTTATCTTGACCTTGAATCCAGATCTTTTTCCCTCTTTATCAGACTAAAAGAGCAGAGTTTGATTTATTTTAACACGTTAAGCGCCCAGCCTGTTTTGTCTTCTGGACAGAAAGTATAGTGTCAGTCACTGGTGACTGGGCACTTAATGTGTTAAATAAAAAAGAATTAAAATAGTGGATGTATCATTATACAATTAACTAATATAAGCTATATAAGAAGTCAATTCATAACAAAATTTCATAAACACAACCTGGGAACTCATATTTTTACATATTTAATTAGCACACTTAAGACTATTGAATGTTATGATATTTCCTTTTTTAAGTATTGTAAAATTTTCATTTATTATTTATTTTTATTGTATAATAAAATATAATGAAGCAAAAACAAGAAAAGCATAGTTTTGGAACATGGGTTAGTAAAAAGCTTGTGTTATCTTTATGCATAAGACTTCATCAGAATAAGGAGTGTATTAAAATCATGTTGATTTAAATATCCTCATTTGTTAAACAGTCTTAGGTGCTGATCTCTAGCTTCATTTATTAGGACCTGTACTGGGACCCCAAAGGGTGTCCAAGCTTACCTTTGAGCCTGGAGGGGGAGCCAACCCAAGGAATGAATAGATAATATTCTCTTCTTTTGCAGAGAAGAAAGAATCAAAATCCTTGAAGCAAAGAAAAAGAATGTTTAAGCCCATTGCACACCTGAGAGCCAGGATTTTTATCTAAGTTGATCTCTTCTTTTATTTGCCATTAATTTAGGAGCCAACACAAAACATTATGCCAGTTTGCTTGGCCAAATACAACTAATCCCAAAGTTAAGAAATCTAACTGTGAACTTGACATTTGTTTTTACACACTTTGTGCCTATTACAGTGTAGTGAGAATTCATACACACACGCGCGCGCGCGCGCGCGCACTATTCATGCTCAGGAACTGCTAAGACTCAGCTATACACAGTAAAAGGCTTCTCCAGGAGTTTCACATCATTGGCTGATTTCCTTGGCCCCATGGATGAGACCTGACCAGCAGAGACTAAAACAGCACAGGATTTCTCTGCTATTATTAGAGTAGCTTCTAAGGACCCAGATTCCTCTCACGCTTTCTGATACCAGGAGCCACAGGATTATGGAGGGCTTAGCACGGAGGTTGTTTTGGCAAAATGGGGACAACTGTGATCTAAAACCAGGTAGTCACCTAGCTGGCGTGGCTCAGTGGTTGAGTGTCAACCTATGAACCCGAAGGTATGGTTCGATTCCTGGTCAGAGTACATGCCCAGGTTGTGGGCTCGAACCCCATTGGGGGTTGTGCAAGAGGCAGCCAATCGATGATTCTCTCTCATCACTGATGTTCCTCTCTCTCCTTCTCCCTTCCTCTCTGAAATCAATATAAATAAACAAATCCTATCTAATAAAAGAGTAATATGCAAATTGACCATCACACCAAGACACAAGATGGCCACCCCCATGTGGTCAAAGATGGCTGCCCCCATGTGGACATAAGATGGCCACCACAAGATGGCCTGCAGGGGAGGGCAGTTGTGGGAAGTTAGGGGTGACCAGGCCAGCAGAGGAGGGCAGTTGGGGGTGACCAGGCCGGCAGAGGAGGGCAGTTGGGGGAGACCAGACCAGCAAGGGAGGGCAGTTGGAGGAGACCCGGACTGTAGGGGAGGGCAGTTGGGGAGACCAGGACTGCAGGGGAGGGCAGTTGGGGGGGACCAGGCCTGCAGGGGAGGGCAGTTGGGAGAGACCAGGTCAGCAGGAGAGGGCAGTTGGGGGGGGGGACCAGGGCTGCAGGGGAGGGCAGTTGGGGGGGCAGGCCTGCAGAGGAGAGCAGTTGCGGGGGACCAGGCCTGCAGAGGAGGGCAGTTGGGGGAGAACCCGGCCTGAAGGGGAGGGCAGTTGGGAGAGACCAGGTCAGCAGGAGAGGGCAGTTGGGGGGGACCAGGACTGCAGGGGAGGGCAGTTGGGGGGGCAGGCCTGAAGAGGAGAGCAGTTGGGGGGAACCAGGCCTGCAGAGGAGGGCAGTTGGGGGTGACCAGGCCAGCAGAGGAGGGCAGTTTGCGGGGGGGGGGGAACCAGGCCTGCAGGGGAGGGCAGTTGGGGGGGAACCAGGCCTGCAGGGGAGGGCAGTTAGGGGTGACTGGGCCAGCAGAGGAGGGCAGTTGGGGGAGACCAAGCCTGCAGGGGAGGGCAGTGGAGGGTACTAGGCCTGCAGGGGAGGGCAGTTGCGGGGGACCAGGTCAGCAGGGGAGGGCAGTTGGGGAGGACCAGGCCTGGCCAGGGGAGGGTAGTTGAGAGCCAGCAGTCCTGGATTGTGAGACCAGGCCAGCATAGGAAAGCAGTTGTGGGGGACCAGGCCTGCAGGGGAGGGCAGTTGACAGCCAGCAGTCCTGGATTGTGAGAGGAATGTCCCAGATTGGAGAGGGTGCAGGCTGGGCTGAGGGACACACCTGCCCCCGTGCACAAATTTCATGCACCAGGCCTCTAGTAAATAATAAAAGAACACTTGGTTTTATTCATTCAAGTTAAACATGCTGATAGCTGTGACCTAGCTTTTCCACCCCTTGTTACAGAACCAAGGGAAACTCGCCGTCACCAGAGAGCTGTGGAGAGCACCGATTTAGCAGCACTGTCTGTGACAGCCCACTCCGAAACCACACTACTTGGGTCTGAATGTCTGAACCCCAAAGATGACAGTATTAGGTGGGGCCTTTGGGAGTGAACACAGAAGTGGGTCCTCACCAGAACTTAATCGTGCTGGGACCTCGACCTTGGACTTCCCAGCCTCCAGACTGTGAGAAACACCTGTGTTGCTGATATGCTACCCAGCCTGTGGTATTTTGTTAGAACAGTCCCAATGGACTTAGACACACTCTGATGTCCATTCTGAAGCAGTGAAAATGAATAAACTATGAACAACACCAGTCAACGTGTGTGTATCTTTAAAATATGTTGGTGAAAGAAGCAAGTCAAGTCTTGGCCAGTTTGGCTCAGTGGACAGAGTGTCAGCCTGCGGACTGAAGGGTCCTGGGTTCAATTCCAGTCAAGGGCACGAACCTCAGTTGCATGCTTGATCCTGGCCCTGGTCAGGGCATGTGCAGCAACCAATCGATGTGTCTCTCTCACATCAATGTTTTTCTCATAGTGTCTCTCCCCCTCCTTCCACTCTCTCTAAAAATCGATGGGAAAATATCCTCAGGTGAGGATTAACAACAACAACAAAAAAAAAAAAGAAGAAGCAAGTCAAAGAAGAATACATGCAATATGAGTCCATTTATATAAAGCTCAAAAATCGGCAAAACCGCCCTGGTCGGTTTGGCTCAGTGGATAGAGCATCAGCCTGCGGAGGGTCCTGGGTCCGATTCCAGTGAAGGGCACATGCCTCAGTTGCAGGCTCCTTCCCAGCCAGGGCCCTAGTCCGGGTTCGTGCAGGAGGCAGCCAATCTATGTGTTTCTTTCACATCGATGTTTCTCTCTGTCTTGCTCTCTCTCTTCCACCCTCCTTAAAAATCAATTGGAAAATATCCTCTAGGTGAGGATTAACAAAAACAAAATAAAATAAAAAATAGGCAAAACAAAACAATGTATTCTTTAGGCACATATACACTGCAGATAAAGAAAAGAAAGAGAATGATAAACACACAGTTCACTACACGCTGCCCCCAGTGCAGAGGGAGGTGCGCGTGACAGGGAGAAGCACATGGGGACGTCTACATGTCTGTGCACATGGTACCTCTTACACTGGGTGGTGCGCACATGGTTGTTCATCTTATTACTTGTCTTTACACATGTTATTATCATATGACATATTTCATAGTAATTTTTTAAAATATGTATTTTTTATTGATTTCAGAGAAGAAAGGAGAGGGAGAGAGAGACAGAAACATCAATGATGAGAGAGAATCACTGATTGGCTGCCTCCTGCACACCCCACACTGCGGATCGAGCCCGCAACCCGGGCATGTGCCCTGACCGGGAATCGAACGATGACCTCTGGATTCATAAGTCAACGCTCAATCACTAAGCCACGCCAGCCGGGCTCATAATAAATTTTTAATGACATAAAATGTAATGGCATCCATGTGTTGAAAAGTCCTCCCCGCACCTAACTGGGCTTCGTCCTGCCCTCCCTGCAGCCCTGAGGACACTGCCTCTCTGCTGAATGGCCAAGGTCCCCCTGGTTGTGCTCGGACCCAGACAGGCACCCCTGCCCTCACCTGGGCTAAGACGCACAGGCTCCCATTTGGCAGCGACAGACACGTCTGCTGCTTCCTCTGGCCTCCTCTGATCCGGGCTCCCCAGCGGGTGTCTCCTTTCCCTGCTGACAGCTGTCTGCCAAGCCCGCGGGATAACATCTCCATCTGGGCCGCCCGGGGCAGCAGCTCAGACCGCTGGCACTTCGGGCCCCGGCACTGCCCTGCCATGCAACCCTCCCGCGGCCCGGCACAGAGAAACCACTGCTTGTCCCTGAGCTTCCTCCCCCTGCGGCCGCACCAGGTCTGGCCCATGAGGGGCCATTGGAGACTCCGCCGAGACCAGTGCTTCAAGTTAAATAATGGAATTTTTCTTACAGTACACATTTCAAGCGAGCAGAAAGATACAGTGACTAACCACCCAGATTCATGCCATTTTAAAACGGACATGTCCTTCAGGTCCTTTGAGTTTTCTTCTGAAAATCTAAACCTACAATACACATTATCATTTTTACCTACTCTGGAAACAAAGCCCTCTGCCTCATTAATGTACCTGTATTGGTTTCAGAGAGGAAGGAAGAGAGAGAGAGAGAGAGAGAAACATCAATGATGAGAGAGAATCATTTATTGGCTGCCCACAGGCTGCAGGAAAACAAATTTAGCAAAAATGCTAGTAAGATAAGCTGCTAATACCTCTGTGAAGGCAGAACGTGCTGAAAAAATTATTTTTAAACATAGAATAATTTGAATGCTCATCTCATTAGTCTCATATTTGTAACAGGAAAATACATTTTTTAAATACAAGGGTTTTTTTCTTATTTGGAACACCCTTTCTTTCTCCTCCACAACTAAAAAAAAAAATTATAAGTGCTAGATCACAACAAAACAGGATAAGACAGGCTTTTAAGGTTTATTTTTATAGCAGAAAATCCTCAGAACTTCTACTCTCCGAGTGAACATAGGTTGGAAGTACACAGCTCAATATTGTCTTGACTGTCACTAGTCTTAACTAAAGAGCATGGTTAAAATAAGAAGAGATTTAAAATCCTTCTTTCACTGGAAAAGCACTAAAAGAAAACATGAGGTGATGCTTTTAATCATTCTAGTGTACAGAAGGCCTTTTTAAACAAGACTGCAGGGACCATAAAGAAAAACAAGATTAATAAATTTGTCTATACAAAAAAAAAAATTAGCCCTAGCTGGTTCGGCTCAGTGGATAGAGCATCGGCCTGCAGTCTGAAGGGTCCCAGGTTCGATTCCAGTCAAGGGCACATGCCTGGGTTGCAGGCTTCATTCCCAATAGGGGGCATGCAGGAGGCAGTGAATCAATGATTCTCTCTCATCATTAATGTTTCTATCTCTCTTTCCCTCTCCTTTCCTCTCTGAAATCAATAAAGATATATTTTTTTAAAAAATTAAGTTCTGCATTCCAAAAAACATCACTTTATAAACTCAAAAGACAAATAAGAAAGGTGAAAAACTATTTGTAACATCTACTAGTATGATAGCAAAAGAGCTACTTTCCTCATCCACAAAGAGCCACGAGTCTTAGGAATGTGGGTCTGGGGGAAGGATGTGGGGGGGTGGGAGGGCGTGGGGAGGACAGGAGTGAGAGGAGGGGGAAAAGGGGGAGGGGGGAGGAGAAGGGAGGGGGAGGAGGGGGAGGAGGGGGAGGAGGGGGAGGGTCTTCCTCTCAGAGGGAATCCTTTCTATGCTCTGGGACGCCCCACTCCAAATCCACAGAGTCTCGGACTGCACCATGTAGGTTTCATAAAATAAGCGCTTGCCACATTAAGACTGAAAATATGCCCTAGCCGGTTTGGCTCAGTGGATAGAGCGTCAGCCTGCAGACTGAAGAGTCCAGGGTTCGATTCTGATCAAGGGCACGTGCCCGGGTTGCGGGCTCCATCCCCAGTGGGGGGCGGGCAGGAGGCAGCCAATCAATGATTCTCTCTCATCATTGATGTTTCTGTCTCTCTCTCCCTCTTCCTTCCTCTCTGAAATCAATAAAAATATATATTTTTTAAAAGGACTGAAAATACCCCCACGGCCACAAAACTTTGGGCGAAGCCGCTGAAGAAAGCTCACACAGCCAAGTAAATGCAGCCCTGCAGGGGCGTGAAAAGTGGCCCCACACACCCATGTGCACCCAGAACTTCAGAAAGTGACGCAGCTGGAAATGCGATGGTTACAGATGGAATTGGTTACGATGCAGCCACGCCGGCTTAGGGTGTTGTCTTTAGAACATGCCACGTGAAGACAAAGAGACACTCAGGAGAAGGCGCTGTGAAGACAACGGCAGGGACGGGAGTGATGCACCCACAAGCCCAGGCAGGCCAGGGATGCGGGCGGCCACCAGGAGCTGGGAGACGCCAGGGCTGATTCTCCCTCGAAGCCTCCAGAAGGGACCGGCCCTGCCGACACCTTGGTCTGGAACCTCTGGCCTCCGGAACTGTAACACAACCCATTTCTGTGGTTCTAAGCCACCAAATTGGTGGTACTTTGTTACCACAGGCCTAAGAATCTAATGTCAACCCCCAAACTAAACAATTCACACTTGAAAGCAGAGTTCGGCATGCTTTTCTGTACACGGGCAGAGAGTGAATATTTGGGGCTTTGTGGGTCCTGTGGTCTCTGGTACAATTCCTCAACCCTGCCTCGGTGAGCAATCCGCCATGGGCAACAGGTGAACGGATCAGTGTGGACGTGTTCCAGTAACACTTGACTGAAACAGTTAGCTGCAGGACTTGGCCCTCCAGCTATAGTCTGGCCACACCTGCTTTAGATAAGAAATAAAATAATAAAGAGAAGCTAGCCTGAAGCACCAGCAGTTCTGTGCAGGAGGAAGAGAAAGGGTGAGCTAAGATTCCTACACCCCGTTCCAGCCTTGAGAAGCAGCACAACACTGATCAATTCCTCTGATTTCCAGAGCCCTGATCACTGCATCTGAAAGGTGACCAGCAGGCCCTGACCCGTGTGGCTCAGTTGCTTGAGTGTCGTCCTGTACACTGAAGGATGGCAGGTTTGATTCCTGGTCAGGGCACATATGTAGGTTGTACCATTTGATATCTCCCCTCCCCCCCCCTCTCGTTTCCTCTCTCTCTCTCATTTTCCCTCTCTCTAAAATCAAAAAGCATGTCCTCGGGTGAGGATTTTTTTTAAAAGAACAGTGACCTTAGATGACCCCTAAAATAACTTCCAATTCTCAAGTTCTAAAGTCCTTTGAGTTTTTCAATTTGTCTTTTCAACAATTTGATTTACTAAATATAATCTGTAAACTCTAAAGAAAAAGTGATTTTATGGCGAAATGAACCATTAAATATAGAAAAGAAAATTGCTGTTGTAATCAGAATGTCCAGTACAGTTTTTAAACTACTTAGATACACTTGCACAAATTTATTTTGCATCCACAGGAAGAGCTGACTTCTGCACATCACTCATTATGAAAGTGAAAACCTACCCTGTGTTTTTGTGGGTGCATACGTATGTCCACTGCCAGGTGAACTAGAACTCCTTGCCAACGAACGGCTCATTTTGTTTGAACAACTGGCCTCAATTCTTCAAAATGAAATAAGGAACCTAAAATAATCCCAAGAACTTCTGAATCATCCTTTTGTTGTTTCCATCATTTTGTAAATCTTAAATGCTGCTTAGTCACAATGGCTCTACCATCCAGACAATGGATGGTAGAAATAGGTCATGACCTGAAAGTTGTGAACAACTCCAAATGCTGCCTCAAAATTAATCTGATTTAAACAATTTCTGAGAAACACACATACAGAAGAATTTTCCAAGAAACCAAACACTCACCCCACAATACTGCTCTTCGTTGAAGATCTGGGGGGGCAAAGGGATCCCGTTTTGAGGTTTTTTCTCTCCAGGGACATTCTCTCTCATCCACTTCCTGTTGTCTTCATCTCCGGCTATATCTAATTCCTTAAAGTCGATTTTATTAGCTTCCAGAAAGCCCACTACTTCTTGCTGTTTTTTCCTAATCTGGTCAAAGGAGAGACAGGTAAGTATTAGACTCGTTTTTTAAAATGCTTTGTTTATATTTACACAAATTAAATCCTTTCTCCAACTACACTATACAACACAAATAATTTCACAAAGTATTTAAACAACAAAAAAACAATAGAACCACGCCTCTTCATTATCAAGAGTAAACAGAGTGATTACATAAATTCTGAAATTTTAATCTCACCAATGTTTAAATCAGTGATGGCGAACCTATGACACGCGTTGTCAGCACTGACACGCGTAGCCATTTCTGATGACACGCGGCGGTATGCCGAGGATGAAACATTTGCTGCTCCTGAGGATGAAACATTTGCGACTAGAGTCTTGGAGTTAGTTTTTTCCTCAAAGTGACGACTACCCGAGTTATGCTCAGTTTTTTGGCGAAGTTTGACACACCAAGCTCAAAAGGTTGCCCATCACTGGTTTAAATCATGGTATAGCCAACCCAATAAGAACAGACATGCTTTGGTCATAGCTTCTGTGTGAGATCTTCTTTGTTAAGCTTTAATGCCAAAAAATAAATAAGAATTGGTTATGAAGAAACATGATGATTGAGAGAAGAAAAGAGAAAAAAGTGAATTTACTATGAAACTCAAATACCAAGTATACCCACACTAAAATGCACTTAGTCACAGTTATGAAAACAGGAACACGAGTCACGTTCTTATTCACAAAAGTAGCTTTCCTACTACAGGACACTGGAAAGCCCACGGGGAGATGTGGGTGGGAAGGACAGAGGAAAGTTGGGAAAAGCTGGTGGGTGTTTTTTGCTGGCGTACAGGAGGAACACAGTGAAACATCTTGTTCTCCCACGGATTTCTCCCTTCCTGCTCACACCACCTCTGACAGCCAGACCTGAGAGAGAAGGCCACAGCACCTTCCTCAGCCCCTGGTTCACGCCAATGACTTCCGATGGAGGTGGCCATCCTTAAAGCTTAGAACTCCTTTCCAGAAACAATTACAGTTTTTCTCTCTTCAGCCAAAGCACTCGCTCCCAGAAATGTGTGATGCCCTCTCGAATAAACCCTGGTAAACGAGTTACAGCAGACTCTGGCCCGAAGACTTGAACAACCTCAATCACACTTACTCATTGATTCTCTCCTCTGCACAAGACTGTGCCAAGCTCTTCATCTGAACAGACTCATAAGCCTGGCCCGGGTGGCGTAGCTCAGTGGTTGAGCACTGACCTATAAACCAGGAGGTCATGGTTCAATTCCTGGTCAGGGCACACGCCCGAGTTTCGGCTCCATCCCCAGTGGGGGACATGCAGGAGGTAGCTGATCAATGATTCTCTCTCATCATTGATGTTTCTCTCTCCCCCTCTCCCTTCCTCTCTGAAATCAATAAAAATGTTTCCAAGTAGATTCATAAGCTGTTTATTTAAGGTGAAAAAATGTAAAGAACTCATTTGCACAAACTAGATAGAGAACAAGCTAAAGAAAATAGAGGCAAAATATGCTCAATTTTTAAAACTAAGATTAAAATTTTAAATAAGTATTTTTACATGAAAATATCCAATATCTTAATTTTTAAAAAGAACAATTTTTAAGTCCTCTGAATATTGCCTAATGATGAAATCCAGTCATTAAAATGGTCTATAGGGCATGAGGTCTCTGGTTGTTTTCATAGAACTTGTTTAGCAGTGGAGTAGACTTTGAGAATTCCAAACAAGTGCTGTGAAAGCACGTGCCCTCCCCAAACCGGAAGTCTGGAGTCAAACCCTCTTTTGGCAAACCCAATTCCTTTCATAGAGATTAGTATGCCAAAAAAATTATTTCATTCATTTTTGCAAAAGTGAATGATTCTATCAAGACATGAGTATACTAGTAGAGTGCTATTTCTTTCTTTTTTTTAAACCCTCACCCAAGGTATGTTTTTATTTATTGTTAGAGAGAAAGAGAGAGAGAGAGAGAAACATTGATGTGAGAGAGAAACATTGATCAGTTGCCTCCCGCACCCACCCTGACCTGGGATCGAACCCAAAACCTAGGTATGTGCCTTGATGGGAAATCAAACTCACTCCAACCAACAGAGCCACCCAGCCAGAGCCAGAGTATTAGTATCTCTTAAAGGAAAAGTAAGGCACATATGAATGTTTAAGCCCTGGAATAAAATCATAACCAAAAAACAAACTCTGCATAATTTGGTTTTGGTGGTGATTTGATTGTACATGTTATATTAATTATAAATATAAAATTAATATTAAATAATTTAAATTTTTAACATAAAGAAAATTATATATAAATTACATATGCACATATATAAATGGTAATCACACATTTGCTTTTTAATTAACATTTGTACCATCAACCTAACAAAGATATTGCGAATAAAAGCACTAGATCAATAAATTAAAGGTGGCTATTAACCAGCACACAACACTTAATCAGTAAGATTTGTGCCACAATATCTATTTCAGTTTGGGGCAAGCGTGGGCAAAAGATAAAAATAAAAGTCACACAGGAAGCTGTGGAGTGATGGAACTTTCCATGAGCTTCTGGCCTAAGCGCTCCAGCACCTTCCTGAGGAGGACTTGCGTTGCCTGCACCCTGGCCCTCCCCGGGGCTGCGCTGGGGGAGCCCTGACCTCTGATCTCCTCCAGGAAAACCCTAGCCCACAGCCACGCGGCTGGATTTCTGAATATTACAAAATCCCTTCAGACCTGATGACAGGTTGTTGGACTAAATTATTACCTTAATGAATTGTGTTTTCTCTACATGCTTTCCAACCTGGCCACAATTACTCCTGCCGCTTTATAAATGACTTATTCCTTTAGGTATTGCCACAGATAACTCTGCTGTTTGAAGAGTAGAGGTGTCTTCGTTTTAGGCAGGTTTACCTTTATTAATATTCAGAAGACAACATCCTTTTATTCTGTCCAAACCCATCTTGCTTCCTTCTCAAACACCTCCCAGGAGTCAAATTAGCCTGGCCAAGGCTCCCACATTATTGCCATCTGTTAATCATCCCTCAGGACTTGCAGAGGGATGAAAAAGGGATCTCACTTGATTCCACAATTAACAGATGAGAAACATTTCCTGAAGTCCTGACATGTTTCTTCTGTGAGGAAGTCAGAGGTGGAGAAAACAGAAGGGAAGGTCTGTTTGCTGTTATTTCTCGCAAAACAAGCAACTGCATCTTTGGGGAGTTAACTGACTGTTGGGTGCATAACACTGTGTTAAATGCCATTTCTCAGCCCCCCGACAAAGAAAGAGAAGAGAAATTAAATGTGCCCCTCTGCACTTCCCAAACACCAGAAACTTAAACTGGGCCAAAAGCATAGCATCTGCCTGTGGGAGCCCTTGACCTTGAGTTCTGCCAGGGCTGGAGACAGGCCTTAGGAAGAGGCCAGAAGAGGGGAGAGGGCAGTAGGGAGCACGTGAGCAGTAGGGAGCCTTCGCCCACACCCTGATGCCCACCCTGAGCAGTGGGGACTCCCCTGCAGCCCTCCCCTTGATGGGTCTCTGTTCAAGAAGCCACCCTGGTCCTAACCGGTTTGGCTCAGTGGATAGAGCGTCGGCCTGTGGACTGAAAGGTCCCAGGTTCGATTCCAGTCAAAGGCATGTACCTTGGTTGCGGGCACATCCCCAGTAGGAGGTGTGCAGGAGGCAGCTGATTGATGTTTCTCTCTCATGGATGTTTCTAACTCTCTATCCCTCTCCCTTCCTCTCTGTAAAAAATCAATAAAAGTATATTTTAAAAAAATATAGTGAAATTTACAAAAGAAGAAAGAAAGAAAGAAAGAAAGAAAGAAAGAAAGAAAGAAAGAAAGAAAAAAAGAAAGAAAGAAAGAAAGAAAGAAAGAAAGAAAGAAAGAAAGAAAGAAAAAAAAAGAAAGAAAAGAAAGAAAAAGAAAGAAAGGAAGAAAGGAAGAAGGCCCCCTGGACCCTCCGTCCAAGTGAAGCTCCTCTCCATGTGGCCTCCTGAGCTGACCTCCAGGGACAAGGCCTGTCCCATAGGCACCTCCCCTTCATGGCTTCAGGGGGAGGGGCACGCACAGCACCCAGCAGTACTCACCAGACACACTCCCCTCCACTCTCCTCCTTCCCCCCCGCAGGGTGCCAGGCCAATGGTGGCCCCATGAAGGTGGGCCCCCTCCTGAGGATCGGGGGGTCCTTGGGGCCTGTGCCATTTGGACCTTTGGGACCTCAGCGTTGGCTCCGAGAGCTCTGTCCTCCTTCCTGTTCCGTATACTCAGACAGAAGTGTGGCTCTCTGTCCTGAAGTCACCCGGCCACTGGCGGTCACACTAACGCGCTGGAGGGCTCTCTGGGTCACTCGCCTGTTTTGTCTTGTACAGTTAGGAGCCTTTCCAACCGAGGTCACTGTACTGCGGCAGCAGGCACAGCGCACTGAGTGGGAGGTGCCAGCGTCGCCATCCCGGCTCAGAGGGTGCTGTCTGAGCAGGGGTGCAGCGGGCCGACCGCCCCACCCGCAAAGGGACAGAGCGCGCCCCCCTCACGGGTGCTGGTGAGCACCCAGGAGGACCGTGGCAAAGCATCTGTGCCACACGCTGAGGAGCTGCTCCGTCACACACCCAGCAGCTCACGGACCCCGTTACTGTCTCGATCACCAGCCAGGTAAGCACTCTGATCACCATTTTTTTTTTTTAATATATTTTTATTGATTTCAGAGAAGAAGGGGGAGGGAGAGAAAGATAGAAACATCAATGATGAGAAAGAATCATGGATCAGCTGCCTCCTGCACACCCCACACTGGGGATGGAGCCCGCAGCCCAGGCATGTGCCCTGACCGGGAATCGAACACTGACCTCCTGGTTCATAGGTCGACGTTCAACCACTGAGCCACACCAGCTGGGCTGATCGCCATTTTGAAATGACAAAGCTGAGGCGGCAGCGAATTAAAGAAGTTTCCAAGGCTTCCACCCAGATCCATGTAATTCACGAGCCATGTTTCCCACGGTTCCTACACTCACTCGGGGCAGGAGAAAAGGCTGAGGAGCCCAGGAGCCGCCAGGAGGGTCTGTCCCAAAGACTGGGTGCAGGGCTGTGCACACTGGAATCGGTGAGGACCGGCCTCTCTCCCTTCGTCCCCCAGCCCGCGGTGGCGGTGGCTTTCAGGGAGAGAGGAGGGTCCCACAAGAGGACAGGCTTCTCCCGCTCCGAGGGTCTCTGGCCCCAAGCTCGCCGTAAAAACCTGCAACCTCACTTTCATGTCAACTATTAAAACAGCTGAAGCCCTGGCCGGTTTGGCTCAGGTTCGAGCCAGTCAAGGGCACGTACCGCAGTTGACGGCCAGGCCATGTGCGGGAGGCAGCCAATGTTTCTCTCTCACATTGATGTTTCTCTCTCTCCCCCTCCACTTTCTCAAAAAAATCAATGGAAAAAATAATCTCAGGTGAGGATTAACAAAACAACCAAAAAACCAAGAGCTAGAATGCCCAGAGTATATGTGTAATCCCTCGTAAAGAAGTTATCATTTGTTTTTTCGTTTTTCATTTATGTCATTCATGTAACAGAAGCCTTCTGCCCTGTTGACGAGGTCCCAGGCAAGAGTTCGTTTTGAAGCACACAGGCTAAAGCCGAAAGGAGTAAAGGGTGACAGGCCAGCACCACACACAGCCCAAGCCCTGGCACCTCCCCTGCGGTTCTCCTAAAAGAAGCTTCTAGTGAAACGCCCCACCAGGAAAAATCATTAGCACTGACCCCACAGAAATAATCAGGTCTCATGCCTCAGGATAGGACAGAAATTCTTCCATTTATGTGGCTTAGCACAATTCTTCTGAAAAATAATCATCATAAACTCAGATCTACTAGTGTTAACTAGCAATTATAACAACCACTATAATATTAATATTAACAATTATAATAACTATAAGTTATAACTGTTCTAGCACTAACTAACCGGAGCTAATAATTATGACAGTAACTAACAATTATAATACTTATTAAGCACCCGACACCACGCCAGGCACCAGGCAAGTTATTTCCAAGTCCTCGCAACCTGGGGGGTGAGTGCCAGGCGGGTCCTCGTTTTACAGGTAAGGAAATCGAGGCTTTGCAAGGTGAAGTCACCTTCCCAAGGTCACGCGATTCCGAGTGGCACCAAAACATTTGCTCAGGGAACAGGAATTAACCTGGCTTTTCCAAGATCCTGGAATGAATGATACCCCTCCAGGCCCTCCGAGGCTGACTAAACCAAGCTCAAACTTCAGGAATGTAGGCTATCAAATAACCCGAAAAACCCCACAAATGTATTCACTGTCTCCGGAAGGATGGCCTGGTCGACACGCTATGAGAAGGCTGGCAGGTCGGTGATAACGTTTCCAGCAGTGAATATCCACAGCGTGCTCAAGGCCCACTAAGACCATTTCCCTCCAAGATTCGTTTTACCTAAATAACCCAAAAACGTGTGCTCACTGCAGGTCAGCAGAGAGTTTCTGAGGTCATCCACAGCCCCGGAAGGTTTTGCAGTTTTCACATCTGGAATTTCTCCTCATTTTTTCTGTTAAAAGATGTTCTAGAAATCACCAGACCCTTGCTGATCAGTTGGGCTCAGAACAGATACCCTTTCCCTTGTTCTCGGCTCGCCCTCTCTGGAAACGGTGAACTAGGAGTGGTGGCATCCGCCAGCGGCTCCCCTGGGGTACCGTCCCTGGCTGCGTGAGCCTGAAACCCTAGCTGCGGCCGAGATGGCCAGGACCTGGATCTAAAAGGAAACACCCCTCTCGCCGGTCTCCAACTCTCAGGATCAATCAAACCCTTTTCTCGCCACAGCCTCCCAAACTTCTGCTAAAATGCTGGTGGAAATGGCAGTATCGAAGCCTGAGTCACCGTCCACTACCCCTGTTTCTGAAGGCAGGTCTCTGGCCCAGAATGAAGGCGGGGGCTGGACAGACGGAGGTGCCGAGGCAATCAGACAAAGCAGGGCAGGGAGGCAGGCTTTGAGGGCCTATTTTGGGTCTGCTTGGATTCCTAGAGCGTTTAAAACTGGGGCCTTAGCGACGTTTGCTCTTGTCACAGTGACATCATCTTCCTCAAATAAGAGCATTACACACGCTAATGGTACACTTTCGGTGTGGTTTCTGCACACACACACACACACACACACGTAAGTACACCCAGGAGTCACTTTAGGAATCTGGTTCTCCTAGCTCCAAACACTGTTACACAATGGGTCATTTTTCTTTTGGGCAACTTTTATCCATCTTGCAGGACGAACGGCAAAAACACTCCACACCAAAACCAACACACACACACACACCAAAACCTTTGATTCTGGAATAGATGCGACACAGCAAGGACACAGCTCTCGTGTTAAACATCCTAGACTCCAGCACGCCCCCTTCCTCGTGTCTCTGCTCACACCCAGCTCCCACACTTCACACACTTGTGCAGCGCAAGGGCGGAAAGCAGGGCACGCGGGCTCCCCGGAGCCGGGCTCGCTCCCCCCTCACCCGGACACCTAGCGCCAGCGCGGGCCGTCCCGCGCCTTCCCCGGGGAAAACGCCCGCAAATTCCATCCGACACCTACCGCTATGGACCCAGAAGATGTGGCAACAAACACTCTGATAACCATTTTGACAGCCGGAAAGAGGACTCCCCCCAACACACCCCTGTGACGGAGCGGGGCGCTAGACAAATCCTGAGCGCCACACAGCCGCAGCCGCAGCCGGGCGCGCGCCGGGCGGGGCGCTCCGCTCCGCTCCGCTCCGCTCCCGGCGCCCCTGCCCCGCCTGCCGCCGCTTAGCTCGGCCTCTCCCGGGAGCAGCGCCGGCATCCCGGCCTGTCCCTGCCATTGGCCCGGGGATATTTGGGGACCTGTCCGGAAAACATCTGATTGGCTGATAAAAGCAGTCCCTGGACCCTTTCCCTTATCGCTGTGAATGCCCCACGACAGTCCCTAAAAGGCGAGGCTGCACCGCGCACCAATCAGAGCCCTGGGCACAGATGCCCGGGCCCGGGGGGGGGGGGGGGGGGGGGACACGCGGGGCGGAGGCGACCGGGAGACGGGAGGCGCTCTCGGGGGCTGGAAAGGCCCAGAACACACCAGCTCGGGGCTCGGAAAAGGCTGTGTGTGCAGGGATTGCGGGCAAACACACGGGCAGGGTCAGAGCAGCCACAGAGGCCTTCAAACAAAGGAAGAACAGTTCCTTCCCTTAGGCGTCTGGCAGATTAAAAAGACAACCGGTGAGTAGACGTCTCTAGGAGCGGGGCGGCCCGGTTCCACTCTGCCCCTTACCACCTGTTTCTCTTAAAGAACAGAAGCTGACGGGAGTAGCCGGGTAAGGTTTCACTGACCTCCCAGACAAGGCAGGGAGCGGCGGCTGCGCCGTCAGTACCAGCGCTTCGACAAGCGAACAAACTGTCCTCACTATGCGGGGCAGGAGGGGGCAGGGGGGGGTGTAAACGATCTGTTTGTAACCGGCTCCATCCGTCTTCTGTCTACAGATCACTTCCGTATGTTCAAAGTGGGAGGAATTCAAACTCCAGGAAAGCCCAGATGCTAGCCGCCAGCTCTTCTGATGGGTTTCAAGGGCCAGATCAAGGGCATTGGAGGCAAAAGCCCCCTGGGGGATATCCATTCCTCTTAGATAACCCAGTCTCTGGTGTTGGAAGTCCCCTGCTCCTCCAAAAGGAGGGGGCACTGGCTTCTAGAACAGGGAGGGGTGTCAGGCTTAGGCACCGCCAGAGCCCCAGAGGCCTGGGGGCCCCCCCGCTCTCCTCGCCACGGTGGGCGGGCGCCTTGGATGTGAACAGATTCCCTGTCCCTGGCATATAGCTCAGATTCATTTACATCAGGACGAATGCGTGAGATGACTCCTCCACGATGTAACCAGAACCTCAACATGCCAGGTTAACTACTCCCCAGAGTAGGCCCTGGCGAAGATGATCAGTGGAATTTACTTTAAAGTCTACCATAGATCGTAGGTCATTGTTGCTTTTCTTCTTTTATTTTCAAAATTTCTACACTGAGTATGTACAGTTTTGTCATCTAAAATATCTTTTTTTTTTTTTTTTTTTTTTGCCCAGCCAGTGTGGCTCAGTGGTGGAGCATCAACCCAGGAATCAAGAGATGGTGGTTCGGGTCAGGGCACATGCCTGGGTTGTGGGCTCGATCCCCAGAAGGGGGTGATCATGCAGGAGGCAGCCAATCAATGATGTTTCTATCTCTGTTCTAGAATCTAGAATCCCTTCCTCTCTCTCTCTAAAAACCATTAAGAACATAAAAAAATATATTTTAACACCTTGGTCATAAAATTTGTCACATAAGCATGTTTTTTTTCTCCAGATATTATTTAAGAAAGTAACAAGCTATGCATATTTCTTGACTTTGTAAGTTAGTAACATGAACTATAGCTGGATTCTCATGTGCCCTGGAGAACACACATCCCCTGATCACATAAGGCAACACTGCCTTCAGTAATAAAACCCCTCCCATCTGCGTGCCCTCAGGAGAAATAAATTTCCAATTTGAAATAATAGCTAACAATGTGTAGGTGTCTGCCCGTGCCAGACCTGCTCTAAGTGCTTTGCATAAACCACTCCCTTCACCCACACAAACACCCAAAACTGGGCTCCACGATTCTCTCCCCTCCGGATGAGAACTCAGAACTGGAGCTGATGGGCACAGTGAATGGTGTATCCAATACTTGAACTGAACACATTCATCTCCACACCACACCAGAAAAATTCCTGACAGCCTACCTCAAATTCTCAGAGCTCCCTTTTTTCACTATGAATTACTTTTAGAAGTTTATCCTTTTAATAATGCCATGAAAATGTACAAATTAGAAATTTGAAAACTCTAGCTGAAAGGTCTTTTAATTTATTACGGGGACACCAATGAGCTTCAGGATAACTAACAGGAATACCAAACATTCCAAAGGAGTCCTAAAATAAAGCTCAGTGCCTCTCAGACAGCACATGCACTTCAGAAATAAGCTGCCTGATCCAGTGGGGACACAGGAGGCTAACCCTTTCACATCCCTAGTCCTTGATGTTCAAGTCAGAGAACAATACTTTCAGGTTTGACCCAATTTTTTAACAGAATTTTCTCTTTTTTTCCAGCCTTATTGAGGTACTAGAGGCCCGGTGCACGGATTCATGCACCGGTGGGGTCCCTCGGAGTGGCCTGCAGAGATTGGCCAAAATCAGCAACCCAACATCACCTGAGGGATGTAGTAGTGCGAAGCGGCAGGCGGCCAGGGAGGAGCCTGAGCCTGGGTGGGTACCACGCCGCTCATCCCGCCCCGCTGTGCCTGCCGCCACCGCTCAGTAGGCTCACTGCCGCAGCTGCACTCACCAGTCGTGAGCCTGGCCTCTGGTGCCCATCAGTCAGCTGAGCAGCGCTCTCGCTGTAGGAGCGCACTGACCACCAGGGGACAGCTCCTGCATTGAGCGTCTGCCCCCTGGTGATCAGTGCACATCATAGCAACTGGTCCACTGGTCAGTCACTTAGGCTTTTATATGTATAGGTAATTGACAAAACTCTAAGATATTTAAACTGTACATCAGCATGATCTGATATATGTGTACGTTATGAAAGGAGGATCTGACCTCATTTGAACGTTAAACCATGAGATACTGGCTCCAAGCTTCACAGAGCTCCTCAGATGATCTCATGAATAATGAAACCAGATGCTATGTTTTGATTTACCTAACTTCATGAGTAATATAAAACCAGAAATAAAGGCATTATTATGTAGAACAACAGTGGTGACCGCCACAGTAACTGCAGTGAGTTTAATAGTGTCCCCGCAAAAAAAAATTCATGTTTACCCAAAACCTCAAAATGTGGCCTTATTTGCAAACAGGGTCTCTGCAGATGAGACGAGTTGAGGATCTTGAGGTGCCATCATCCTGGATCTCAGGTAAGCTCTAAATCCAGGAACTGGTGTCACTGTAGGAAGAGAAGACACGTGGAGAGACACAGGAGAAAACACCATGTGAACAGAGGCAGAGATTGGAGCCCCAGGAGCCAACGGCAGCTGGAAGAGGCAGGGAGGATTCTCTCCAAGGGCCTTCAGAGGGAGCATGGATGGGTTTCAGACCTCTGGCCTCCAGAACTGTGAGAGAAGACGTTCCTGTTGTTTTAAGCCACGCAGATCTGTGGCAATTTGTCACAGCCACCTTAGGAAACTACTACAGAGAAATAAATGCATGTATTTGGTATGTAGCATGATGGAGGTGACCACCATACCTAAAAGGCAGTTCTTCAACTTTGTACCCACAAGGCCTCTCTTCCTGCCACCTGAGATGGAAGCACCCCTTTCAAAGGCAGAAGAGAAGGCTGGAAAAGCTAGTAAAAGAGACAGGGAGAGGCCATTCAGACGGGAAAGGAAGTTCTGAGAAACCACCATCTTTTAGGTTCCTCCAGTCCTGAGAACCAGAGTTGGGATGGTCCCTTCACAGTAAACTGCTGATTTTGTTACTGTCCTGGGCAGACCACCAGCCATGAACTAGCTGCCTCTCCATAAATGTCAAGTCTAGGGTGACACCTGTCTCATGCATGTCTACCTGGAGATGCTCCCCAACAACAAATATATACCACCAGCCATCTGATAAGGAGAACTCACCAACTAAGGTTGTAGGAACACAGGACCAACGAAATTGAGGCTGGGCAATCTAACAGCAGATGGAGAGGAAGGGGTGGTGACGTGAAGGGAAAGGCTTGCCCCACCCACCCCTACAATGCTGGAATGAAACAGTCTGCTTGGAATGGGCACTGCCCCTATTGCGGAAAAATCAATGCACAAACCATAAAGGGAAAATGTTATAAATGTGACTACACAAATATCAAAATACACTGTGAGCAAAATTAAAAGGTAATTGGCTGGAGGAAATATTTGCAACATATATCACAGGCCTGAGTTTCATGGAACATCAAAAACTCTTAAGAAATCATTTTTTTATAAAGATGAGCAAACACCAAGTGGAAAAAAATGGGCAAAAGGCCAGAAAAGGCAAATCACAGATTAAGTACTAATGGTCACTAGCAATATGGGAAAATGCCTATCCTTCCTAGTGGAGCAAATCAAAGGCTTCTCCACTAGGAAGGATGGGCATTTTCTGACAATACAACAGGAATTTTAAAAAGAAATAAGGTTATCCCCAATGTGGGGTAAGGATTGGAAACATTTGCCTGGAAGGCAAACTTTCATCTATCTTCAGAAAGCCTCAAACTGGGCATATCCTTTGATCCTTCAACTTCTCAGGTAGGAATTTATCCTAAGGAAACAGGGGTGACCTCAAGATTCACCTACCAGGGTACAAGGCAGTTGATACAATGGGGGGGGGGGGCGGGGAAGAGGTAGAAGAGAAGAAAAAAATACGTGTTTGCTAATTACACATTCCATCATCTAGGTAATTTTTACTTTTTCTTGACAATTTCCTGTTCATTCTCAATTCTCTACACCAAGCATGAATTGCTTTGTGATCAGATGTCCTTTCTCCAAAGAAACCCAACTTGACAGGGAGAGGTTAACAGGCAGAGACGGGGCGTCCACACCCGCCGCCGGGGCCCACCCCCTTCCCTGGGGACCAGGCGTCCACCCGGCGCGCCTAGCAGCCTACAGGGGGCGCTCTGCCCTCGGGCCCGCCCCCCCGGGCCCGCAGGCTCCCTCCCGGACTCGGATTCGAACCACCCGATGCGTGGGCGACAGCACCCAAGCGCGGACGGGACCGCGGGGTCTTCGCGCCCACGGGGACGCCTCGGCCCGGCTCGCTCGCCCCCTCCGCGCCCGGGCGAGGAAGAGGGGCGGCGGGCGGCACCGTTAGGACGGCCACACAAGTCCTCTCCCCGCGCCCTCGCGGAGATGCAGGGCCTGACTCAGGGCGCCGCCCTGGACACCGGCCACCGGCCACCGGCCACCGGCCACCACCGACCACCGCCGGCCACCGGCCAACGTGGCCCGGAGTGCGCAGGCGCGCGGACCTCGCGGCCCCGCCCCCTGGCTCTCCTTTCCCAGCAGGCCCCGCGGGCGGGTTTCCAGGCGACGCGTCTGAGGCCGCGGGAGCCCTGCGGAGCAGGTAACGGCCGCGCAGCCGCCGTCACCGCCACCGACGCCCCCTGCAGCCCCAGGCCCGGCCCAGCGCCAACCGTAACCTCCTGCCAACCTCTCCGGGCCTTCCGTGTCGCCGGGTCACTCCGCCTGGCCCCTGCTCGGCTGGGCCTCGGTGCTGCGCTCGCACTCCAGTTGGGAACGGAGCCGGGCGGCCCGGCCCACGCCTCCTGCGGGGCGCGGCCCGCCCTGCTCAGAGGGACTGCACCCCCGCAACACGCTCGCAACACCGCGCTGCTCCGTCCGGGGCCCCGCCAGCACGAGGACTGGCCGCTGGGGGCATTCGGGCACGGGCTGCCCCGAGCTGGCCAGGTACGCCCTGGGGAAGGGCCCTGGCCCTTGGGCAGCCTCCGGTCACCCCGGTCATAGGGCAGCGTTCACCACCTCCGCCCCCTGACTTGAGGCTTTCCCCGATGTTTTTCTGTTATATCGGAATCTGTCTTCAGTTTTGCACCTACGTACTTTTGCTTTTTTTATATATAATATATATATATATTTTTTTTTTTTTTTTATGAATTAGGAGAGGAAGAGAGAGGGAGAGAAACATCAGTGAAAGTCATTGATTGATCCGCAGCCTCCTGCACGCCGCCTACTGGGGATTGAACCCACAACCCGCGCATGTGCCCTGACCGGGATTCCAACCAGGACCTCCAGGTTCATAGGTCAACACCCAACCTTATTGAGCCACACCAACCGGGCATGGTTTTGCTTTTTTTGTTTTTGTTTTTTCTTTCTAACCTTAGCACTTACATTGCCCCAGCCCCAGCCCCAGCCCGTGGAACTCTGAACCCTTTGAAATGCCTGCGATGTGTTTGCCCCTCACCCGCTCAGGCTTGGAGCTCTTGGTCCAGTTTCCTCTTAATGCTTTAACATTTCATTACCACTCTGGTGCCAACAGCCAACTTGTTTCAGACCAGTTTTCCCCTGCTGAGCATGACCTTGGACATTTTTCCTGTCTGCACTCGCTGAGTGAATTCATCCAGTCTCATAGACTCAAAACCCATTTAAATGCGAGGGAGCCCCACCAGTAATATCTCCAGCCGTGACCCTTTACTTACATGTCTGCCCACACTTTTCCTTAGAAGTCTAAGGGGTCCCCGGCACAAGCAGGTCCAGAACAGCTCCTTGACATTCCCCCAAACCTGCTCCCGCCTCACCTTTCCCCACCCCAGTTACTGGAAACCATTCTCCCTGTTGTCCAGGCCTTGTCCTCCTTGACCATTGTTTTTCTTCCTCCCCACATTCAGTGTGTCAACACATCCTTCAGCATGTACCCAGAATAGATGCACAGTCCTACCATTTTTACACACACACACCCCACTATCACCACCCTGGTCCAGGCCACCGTCATCAGGTGCCTGGTTATCTCAGCAGCCTTCTAGTTGGTCTCCCTGCTCGTGCCATCCCCCAGTCTTAAGTATTGACAGTCTTATGCTATTTCCCTTTCTCTGTCACTTCAAGTAAATAACTTTAGAAAAAAATGGAGATGAGTTCTGTGGATACAAATACAATGTTTTAAGCATGTATTTTGAGAATCGCAGTTTTTAAACCAGGTACATAAGCACCTAACTATGAAGCTAAACGTTGAAAGATGTCCCTTAGCTTTCTTAGGTGTATGACAGTGTCCCTGGATAGAACTATGGCTGTCCGGAGGATAAAATAATCCACGGGCCTCTTCCCAGTGAGGAGGAGAAGTCATGTAGGAAATTAGGCTGTTTGTTCCCTACTCTTTGGGGGGTTTTGGGGTGGTGGTGTTTTTTTAAGGGAAGCACCAAATGAGGCAAATGGAAATGGAGACAAATGCTCACCCTTGTGCTGATCATTTTGGTAGCCAATACCTGGGGTCTGATACTCTGATCCGCCAGTCACAGAGTGATGCAGTGATGGATATGACAGGTCCCTGCCCTTGGGGAACTAATGGCCCACACACACCTGTAGCCTTGCCAATATCAAACCCCCATTTTCTCTCTTTTTCCATCGAGTAAAACCCTGACTGACCAAGTAACATGGTAGGATTGCTGCAACCTGCAAAGGGTCTATGGGATATAGCAGATTATCAACCTCCACTTCACTCAAACTTGTGTGTTTTTATAGAAAACTTTTTTTTTCATCTTTTTTTTTAATTTCTTTATTGATTAAGGTGTCACGTATTTGTCCTCATCCCTTCATTCCCATCCCACACCCCTCCCCACGGATGCCCCCACCCCTCTGTTGTCCTTAACCATTGGTTAGGCTCGTATGCATGCACACAAGTCCTTGGGTTGATCTCTCCCCCCTACCCCCACCTTCCCCTACCCTCCCTCTGAGGCCTGACAGTCCGATCGATGCCTCCTTGTTTCTGGGTCTGTTCTTGTTCATCAGTCTATGTTGTTCATAATTTCCCCTAGATGAGTGAGATCATGTGTTACTAGAAATATACTTATAAGAACCGAATGTGAGACGAGCAATAATAATTATGCTGACAGGCAAATGAATCAGTCTGTAGTAAGTTTCTTTCTGGACTAACAGTTCTTTTGAGACCCAATTTCAATGTCCACCAGTTCCTTATGTGTACATGTTGGCACTGACTTTTCAGCTCTGGATGGTGGACAAATGGTGGTAATGTAGGTCCGACTCCCTCTGGTTTGGTCTCGCCCGGACCCAGGGGCATGGCTTCACCCGGACTCAGGGGCGTGTGGCCTCACCCGGACCCAGGGGCGCGTGGCCTCTCCCGGACCCAGGGGGGTGGCCTCACCCGGACCCAGGACCCAGCCTCACCCAGATCCAGGGGTGCACGGCCTCACCTGGACCCTTGATCCAGCTTCACCCGGACCCAGTGGGGCGTGGCCTCGCCTGGACCCGGGGACGCGCGGCCTCACCCGGACCCGGGACCCAGCCTCACCAGGACCCAGGGGCGCACGGCCTCACCCGGACCCGGGATCCAGTTTCACCCAGACCCAGGGGGACATGGCCTCACCCGGACCCAGGGGCGCGTGGCCTCTCCCGGACCCAAGGGCACAGCCTCACCCGGACCCGGGACCCAGCCTCACCCGGATCTAGGGGTGCACGGCCTCACCCGGACCCAGGATCCAGCTTCACCCGGACCCAGGGGCATGCAGCCTTGCCCGGACCCAGGGGCGCGCGGCCTCACCTGGACCCAGGACCCAGCCTCACCCGGACCCAGGCGCACACGGCCTCACCCAGACCCGGGATCCAGCTATACCCGGACCCAGGGGCGCGTGGCCTCACCCGGACCCAGGGGCACACGGCCTCACCCGGACCCGGGATCCAGCTACACCCGGACCCAGGGGCACACGGCCTCACCCAGATCCGGGATCCAGCTTCACCTGCACCCAGGGGCGTGCGGCCTTGCCCGGACCCGGGGGTGCGTGGCCTCTCCCAGACCCAGGACCCAGCCTCACCCAGATCCAGGGGCACACGGCCTCACCTGGACCCGGGATCCAGCTACACCCGGACCCAGGGGTGCGTGGCCTCACCCGGACTCAGGGGCGCGTGGCCTCACCCGGACCCAGGGGCGCGGCCTCACCCGGACCCAGGACCCAGCCTCACCCAGACCCAGGGGCGTGTGGCCTCTCCCAGACCCAGGGGTGCGGCCTCACCTAGACCCAGGACCCAGCCTCACCCGGACCCAGGGGCGCGTGGCCTCTCCCGGACCCAGGGGCGTGCGGCCTCACCTGGATCCAGGGGCGCGTGGCCTCGCCTGGACCCGGGGACGCGCGGCCTCACCCGGACCCGGGACCCAGCCTCACCCGGACCCAGGGGCACACGGCCTCACCCGGACCTGGGACCCAGCCTCACCCGGACCCAGGGGCGCGTGGCCTCACCCGGACCCAGGGGCGCGTGGCCTCTCCCGGACCCAGGGGCACGGCCTCACCCGGACCCAGGACCCAGCCTCACCCGGACCCAGGGGCGCGGCCTCACCTAGACCCAGGACCCAGCCTCACCCGGACCCAGGGGCGTGCGGCCTCACCCGGATCCAGGGGCGCACAGCTTCACCCAGACCCGGGACTCAGCTTCACCTGGACCCGGGTCCCAGCCTCGCCCGGACCCAGGGGCGCATGGCCTCACCCAGACCCGGGACCCAGCAGGGCTTCATCTTCTTGATCCCAATTCCTGTCGGTCAATTCCCTCTCAGCAATTCCTTCGGCCATTTTCTCAAAGCTCCGGGGCAGCTGCCTCGGAATTCATTGGGCGGCGGGCTCGGCAAAGCTCCGGTGCGCGACGGCAGGCTGGTCCGAGGTTGTTGCGGCAGCACTCGGGTCTGCAGCGGCGACCAGTCGCCGGGCGAGCGCTTCTGGATCCAGGACCCAGCAGGGCCTCGTCTTCCCGATCCCAACTCTCATCGGTCAATTCCTTCTCAGCAATTCCTCTGGCCATTTTCTCAAAGCTCTGGGGCGGCTGCCGTGGAACTCACTGGGCAGCGGGCTCTGCGAAGCTCCGGTGCACCCAGTGCGTGGCGATGGGCTAGTCGAGGTCGCTGCGTCGGCGCTCGGGTCTGCAGCGGCGGCCGGTCACCGGGTGTGCACATCTGGCTGCTTCTGGTGCGCTGAGATTCTCAAAGGACTCGGAGGTCAGCAAGCGCGGGGTCTCCCACCCCATGTCTCCCAGGGGCTCATCTGTTCGTGCTCGGCAGCGAGTGGAGCTGTCCCCTCAGCCAGAGACCGCCGGGGGAACTGCGCCGAGCACGTTCCAGGCCGCCATCATGTTGCCACAGAAAACTTTTTTTTAATATATATATTTTATTTATTTCAGAGAGGGAGGGAGTGGAAGGGAGAGATAGAAACATCAACGATGAGAAAGAATCATTGATTGGCTGCCTCCTGCACACCCCACACTGGGGATGTAGCCCACAACCAGGGCATGTGCCCCAACCAGGAATTGAACCGTGACCTCCTGGTTCATAGGTTGGCACTCAACCATTGAGCCATACTGGTTGGGCTACTTCACTCAAACTTGATCTCCCACCTGTCTCTCATGCTATCACTTCATAGAGGCACCTAACACTACCTGGTGGGAATCTCCCTATTCTCCCACTACCAGAACTGAAAGCCTTACCTACCTGTACCCATCTTATCTTCCTTCTTCCTGTCCTAGGCTACCCTGTGACTTCGATGTCATCTCCTCCCACTTGTCAAAAACCCTACCCTGTCACTGTCAGCTTTTCATTCTCTCACCTGTGCAGCCACCTCTTCTTCTCAACTGGCTCTTTCCCAGGCTCAAGTCTCCCATCACAAAAGAAAGAGGGGGTGAATCTCCCTTGACCCCACGTGCCCCTTCATTTTCTAGTTATTGCCCAACCTCCCATCCCCTTTGAAGGGCCAAATGTTTAAAGAGCTGCCCTGTTCAGTGCATCCATTCCTGTCTTTCCTCAACCCACTGGAGTCTGCCTTCTGCCCTTATCTCTCTGCTAAAACAAAAGCCACTCAGACATTCCGGGCCTCATCTTGCTCGCTGGTTCTCAGCAGCTGAAATTTGATGCTGCTGCTCCCATCTCACTTTTGAAACTGTCTTTCCTTGGCTGCTGCACCCTCCCCTGACCCCCAGCCTTCTGCTCCTCCTGCCACCACTCGGGCTCACTCTCCTCTCCTGAGGTCATTAATAGTGCCGTTCCTCATCTTATTGTGTTGTCCCCACCATGTGCCCTATATTCTGACATTGGGCACAAATCCATGCCCACCATCTTGAATCCCAACTTTGTCCTTCCAGCTTGGCCTGCCTTTCTGAGCTAGACCCCTATGTCCAGCTAGCTGAATGGCATTGCCTCTTAAGACCTCTCAGACACCCCCAACTCAACACCCACAGGTCCGAACAATCTCCCACCAGGCCACCCTCTGGGACCATCATGGGAAACTGGGATTCGTCCTCTACCTTCCCTTCACCCCAGCATCCAGTGGATCACCAAGCCCTGGTGACCTCGTCTCCTGTGCATTTTTCGCATCTCTGCATCGTCACTGGCGCCTTAGTCCAAGCCTCCCTTCATCCAGGCTTCTGCAATCTCTGCTCTGGATTTCTCCATGTTACGCTCTACACACAGCCCCAGTCGCCTCTTCAGAAGGCATTGCTGACTATGTCATCCTTTTCCCAGTCTCCCTCTTTTGCTTACTGCTGGCTTCCCATTGCTCTTGAATTAATGATTCAAATCATACATGTGCCCTCCTTTGACCCTGCAGCTGCTCGCCCCCACCTACCTCTGTACACCCTGGAACCACTGGTCCTTCTCACTGGCCCCCAGCCACATAGGCTGCCTGCACCCAACAGACCTAGGCTGTCTTCTCTCTGTGTCTGCAAAGTTCTCCCTCCCTCCCCTCCAGTCCTCTTTGCTTACTTAGTTCCCACTGATCACTTCTCAGCTCAGGTAGTGCTTCTGTCAGAGGACTTCCCAGGTCACTGTCTAGGTCAGATACCTTTGTCATATGTCCACACAGAGTTGTCTCTCTTTCCTTGAAAACACTGAGAACAGTCACTGCTGTGATTATTACTGACATATAAGCTCCACAAAAACAAAAACACTTCTGTTTGTGCTCATTATATCCCCTACACCTCACACAGACCCATGGTAAGCACCCAAATATGTGTTGAAAAGGAATGAAATGAGCATCTAATGTGTAAGATGTATCAAATGTGTGGTATTTTAGTACAGTTTTATTAAAATAGAAAGAATGAAAATTCTAGTAAAAATAATTAGGTCAACACTGAAAATGAACGAGAAATGTGGCGGTGGCCAGGAGGGAGAGCTAAGATGCACCTGTCTGTAAATGTAGTCCTGGAGCTCACACTTGTTTTCCTTCAGTGCCTGCACTGTCCATTGCATTTGCCACCACTTGGTGGCAGTAGAGGCACAGTTTCTCATTCTTAAGACGCTTCTTTGGGATGCTCACTCTGGCAAGGAATTCAAGCTTTTTGTCAAATATAAATAAAACTAGAGGCCCGGTGCACGAATTCGTGCACCAGTGGGGTCCCTCAACCTGGCCTGCACCCTCTTACAATCCGGGACCCCTCGGGGAATGTCAGAGAGCAGGTTTCGGCCTGATACCCACAGGCCAGCCCGAGGGACCCCACCAGTGTACAAATCTGTGCACCAGGACCAGATGACCGGTAGCTATGACGCGCACTGACCACCAGGGGGCAGGCGCTCAACGCAGGAGTGGAAACCACAGGCATGGAAACATGAAACAGACTGATGAATCTCAGAGGAAAGGGGGGAGAGGGGGCGGGTGGGAAGAGATTGTTAAATTATCTAAACCTACATAACTTGTCTATAACCATCCAAACTTTGAACATAGTACATTTCCATGTAATCAGATAAAGCTTAAGATTTCTGATCTATATAGGTAGATTTAATTCACCGATTTTCATGCTGGATGGAACTTTAGAAGTCCATTCAGCTAATACCATACACTAAACAACTGAGGACAAACACTACTTCTCCTGGCAGAGCTGGTACTATATACAACTCAGATGTCTTTCCACACAAGCATTTGTCCTTGCATAGCATACTCCCTCTCTTCTCAATG
The DNA here is from genome assembly GCA_025583905.1 of Ia io. Taxonomy (NCBI): domain Eukaryota; kingdom Metazoa; phylum Chordata; class Mammalia; order Chiroptera; family Vespertilionidae; genus Ia; species Ia io. The sequence continues at coordinate 110,902,643 of JAJQQW010000009.1, forward strand.
TGTTCATTCTTAAACTTGTCTTCAATATGAGAGTGACCAAGTTTATGAAGCAAAAAATTGGGACATATAATCTCAAAAGTGGATGCATGTTTGAAATAGTATTCCTGAACCCCTAGGATATGTGGTCATCTTGTCTATGTAATACTGTTTTTATAAGCTAAGGGGAGAGTGTTTCTGTTCATTTAACATCCTGCTTAACTTCAGGTTCAGACCTTTCATTCTGTGGGAAGACCCTCAGCCTGGGTCCAGCTGGAGTTTCCTGACCTGACTCAGGCTGAGCTCCTGGCAGGAAGACCACAGAAATGACCCAGAGCCCTTCTCCCTCACAGGGAGGCACATGAGGTCCACCTGTCCCACCACTGGTGATGAACCTTGATGACCTGATCAAGGGGGTGGTGTCTGCCAGGTTTCTTTCTCTACAAGTTCACCTTCTTCCCCTTTGGTTAGTATTGTGCCAAATCCTGTTCCTTATCAAATTTACATTCACTGGTCTTTAGCATCTATTGACAACTCTTGCCTGTTTCATCTACCTCCAGGATAGTTGCCAAATAGCCATTGTCTATTTCTACCATTCCTTGTGTGTTTATTAGTTGTTATTCTACCATAAGGAAGGGCTTCCTCTTCCGTTCTCCCTCGTTTATATCAGTATGAACTCGTGGATTCTTGTTTGATTTAGCAGATTGTCCACTCATATCCCCCTCATTTATTCTGATCTCAGATGTCCCAGATTTGAAGGGCACAAACCAGCCTTACCTTGTTCTTCACCTGCCCCAGCCCCTAATTATCCATTTCTGCAAGGAACCTCAGTCCTTTTAGTGGGGCGTGGTGCTCATTGTTACTGAGGTGTCATTGCTTCTAGGCCTTCTTAGAGAGCAGAGGTAGGAAAAATACACAGTGATACCTGCATACACACACACACACACACACACACACAGATCTATAACTACTATATCTACATACGTATCTATATAGATACATAGATATCTATATTAACCCAATATTTCCTATTCTAATACAACACCTCAGGTTCTTTCAGCCTTCCCTGTTTCTATGTAAATAAAACCCTTTCAGGCACCAAGAAACTTGGCCTCTATGAGTCTAAGTATATTATTTCCTCTACTGACTTATTTGCTCTGTGTAATTAATATCCTGACCTCGTCAACTTCCTGTCATCTTTTGTCACCGCCTTTTCCTCCCCAAGTCTTCCCCTCCCCACGCTGCTTCCTCAGCCTCCTGGCATGCCTCCACCATGCCTCTGCTTGAAGGCCAGCCTTCTGGCTTTGTTCTGACTCTGCATCCAGATGCTGGCAGGAGAGTCTGCTGTTTAGTCCTGCTGGTTTCTCCAAAACTAACAGTCCCACCAGCTCCCAGGGTTGGCATCATAATCCCAGATGTAGTCCAGGTGACGGATTCTAGAAGCATGAAGTTCCTTCCCCAAAGCCTTTGAACTCACCCTCTTCTTTGACTTCTTGACATCCTTTATAATAAAAGACTAATATGCAAATTGACCAAGCGGAAGAACAACTGGTCGGCAGGGGGCAGGGCCGGCAAGTGGGCAGCGCCAGGCCAGCCAAGGTGGTTGCCACCAGGCAAAGGGAGGGGACTACGATCAGGGTGTGGTGGCGACCAGCAGCTGCAGAGGGGCGATTGGGGAGTAGGGCCAGCCACTCACTGGCCCCGGCCCCTGATTGGCCCACTAGTCACCTCCCTCAGAGGGAGGCCAGACTGCAGTTTAGGCCTGTTCCCTGCAGGGAGCGGCCTAAGCCATCAGTCGGACATCCCCTGAGGGCTCCCGGACTGCAAGAGGGCACAGGCCTGGCTGAGGGACACACACACGCCCCAAGTACATGAATTTTCATGCACCGGGCCTCTAGTTTATAATAATGCATTTCACTTACATTTCAATAGCCTGCTTTTGGTCTCATTTTGATTGTTGGTGTTTTCTGAGGTAACCTGTATTAGTTTCCTATTGCTGCTGTAAAAAGAAATTACCACAAATTCTGGCCTAAAACAACCCAGATTTACTCTCTTACTGTTCTGGAGGTCAGACGTCTGGAACAAGTCTCACTGTGGCTCCTTCTGAAGGCTCCAGAGGAAATCCATTTCCGTGCTTCTCCAATTTACAGGACAGCCTGCCTTTGGCCCGTGACCCCTTCCTCCATCTCCAGAGTCAGCATTCTTTCTCTGACCCGCATCCCTCATCACAGTGCCTTCTTCTGACTCCTGTGTCCCTCTTACAAAGAAAGGTGTCTGTGATTACATCAGGCCCACGTAGATAATCCAGGATAATCTCACCTTGAGATCCATCCATCACTCTGCAAAGTCCCTTTTGCTACATAATGTGACAGGTTCTGTCCCCAGCGTCTGGGGATTCACAGATCCTGGAAGATAGGATGTGGACATCCTGAGGGGTGGTAATCAGCCTACCACACTACCAAATGCAAGTCTTAAATCTTTTTTTCCTTTTATTTTACTTTATGTTTCAATTACAGTTTGCATTTAATATTATTTTGTATTAGTTTCAGGTATACTGCATAGTGGTTAGGTAATCATTTGCTTTACAGAGTGTTCCCCTGATATTTTCACTACCCACCTGACACCATACTAGTTACTGCATTATTAAGTACTAGAGGCCCAGTACATGAAAATTCGTGCACTCGGGGGGTCCCTCAGCCCAGCCTGTGCCCTCTCACAGTCTGGGAGCCCTCGGGGGATGTCTAGGCCCACTCCCTAGAGCATCAGACAATGTTGACATTGGCCATCCTTAGCATCGGACATCCTTAGCACTGCCGAGGAGGCAGGAGAGGCTCCCACCACTGCTGCTGCACTCACAGCCATCAGTCCAGCTTGTGACTGAGTGGAACTCCCACTGTGGGAGCTCACTGACCATCAGTGGGCAGCTCCTGCATTGAGTGTCTGCCCCCTGGTGGTCAGTGCACGTCATAGTGACTGGTCGTTCCACCCTTAGGGTCAATTTGCATATTACCCTTTTATTATATAGGATATTTCCTATGCTGTACTTTATATCCCCATGACTATTTTGTAATTACAAATTTGTACTTCTCAACCCCTTACCTTTTCACCCAGTTTCCCAAACCCCCTCCCCTCTGGCAACCCTCAGTCTGTTTTCTGTATAAGTCCGTTTCTGTCCTGTTTGCTCATTTATTTTACTCTTTAGATTCCACACACGAGTGAAATTATATGGTATTTGTCTTTCTCTGTCTGACATATTTCATTTAGCATGTCCATCCATGCCATCACAAATAGTAAGACTTTGTTCTTTTATATGGCCAAGCAAGTCTCAAATCTTAAAAGTGGGATTTTAAATCCTTTTATTATAACACATAATGACTACATGTAAATACTGATTAGCAAATGAACGTGTCTTGGAGATCTCTCCATATGCACAGCTACAGAGATATACTTCTTTGAGTTTTTAAACAACTATGCAGAACCAGTATTACTGTTCATCATAGTTACAATGACAGTGTTACATCCAATTCTTTAATTTTTGCCATTCTGATAGATGAAACTGGAATCTAATTGTCTTAATTTGCATTTGATTAATTTAGAGCAAATCTGAACATCTTATATATTGGTTGTCTATGTTTCTGTAACATACTTTTTATGTAATGTGTTCATATCCTTTGCCATTTTACTAATGGATTATTATGGGTCTTTTGTAAATTAAGGAAATTAGCTCTTTTTTATATATTGAAAATAGTTTACCCAGTTTCTGATGTGCCTTTTAACTTGATTTTTGTTGTTGTTACACAGAAATTTTAAATTTTTATGCAGCCATTTTCACTAATTGTTTCCTTTGTGGTTTCTGGGCTTTATTTCTTACCGCACTCCATGTTTTCTTTTAAGATTTGTTTTTAACATTTACTTTTTTTATTTTTTGTAAGCCCAACTGCAACAGAGGTCAGCTTTTATTGAATGTGTTACAAAAGAGCTGGTTTAGTAAAAAAGACCAAAGCCCGTGTCATCACCAGACTCCTCAGATTCTTCTTTCTTTGCTTCCACTTTGTTCTCCCCAGCTGGGGCAGCAGCGGTGGGGGGGCAGGACCTCCTGCTTGTGCAGCACTAGCTGCAGGGGCAGGTCCACCAGCCCCTACACTGCAGATGTGACTCCCAGTGTTGACATTGGCCAGAGCCTGTGCAAACAAGCCTGGCCAGAAAGGTTTAGCATTTACACCAGCTGCTTTAACGAGGGCGTTGATCCTGTCCTCCCTCACCTCACTTCATCGTCCTGCAGGATAAGGGCCGAGTAGATGCAGGCGAGCTCCGAGACTGAGGCCATGGGGAAGGTGAGTTGCTGGGCCAGCGAGACGCCAGATGAAGTGAGGGCCTCACCCAACGAGGCCTTAGCTGCCTCGGAAGAACCGAGCATCTACCGGCAGCTGGGGAAAGGGACATCATTTACATTTTTTAATTCTCTTATATTTGTTTTACTGTGAGGGATGAAATAAGGATTCACTTTTGTTCTGAGTTCCAGACCGGTTCCTAGCCCGTGTCTCCCCACCCTTTATTAAATGTCCACTGTCTTCACCTTGATCTTTCACCAGGTTTCCATATTTATTTGTGAGATCTTAACATTTTCTTTCTGTAATATCATTCTAGGTTTTTTGAAACATATTCTTTGTTTAAAAAGAGGCCAAAGCATGTCCAAAAATACTACCTTGGAAACCCCTTAAATACTGCAGTGTGAGGAACCCTCCGCTCCGAACACACAGCTGATCTTCCTAGTCTTCGGCAGTGTGGATAAAGAGCAGCAGGTATGCATGCATCCGTTTTAAACTTTCTAGCGTGTGTTCATTCTTTTGTCTGCCTTGTTGCAAAAGCAGAACTGAAGACAACTGAATGTAGTATTCCAGAATGACTCAGATGTATTTCTTGACCTTGAACATTCTTATTTCTAATTCTGTAATTAAATGAACATGCTATACAAATTTATTATTGTCTCAAGTAGTTACTCCTTCACCATGGGGTCTTCCAGAAAAGCATGATCAACTGGATCACATTTTTTTTATTTAGAACAGTGTTTTTGTTGTTGTTGTTTTGTTTTGTTTTTTGTTTTAGAATTTTTTTAATTTTTTAATATATAGTTTTATTGATTTCAGAGAGGAAGGAAGAGGGAGAGAGAGATAGAAACATCAATCATGAACGAGAATCATTGATTGGCTGCCTCCTCCTTCACGCCCCCTATTGGGGATCAAGCCTACAACCCAGGCATATGCCCTTGACCAGAATCAAACCCAGACCTTTCAGTCCACAGGCCAATGCTTTATCCACTGAGCCAAACCGGCTAAGGCATCGTTGTTGTTTTTATTAAATTTATTGGGGTGACACTGGTTATAGGATCATATAGGTCCCAAGTGTGCGTTTCTATGATACATGATCTGTATATTGCATGTGTGCCAACACCCACAGTCACAGCATCTTCCGTCACCATATATTTGGCCCTCTTTTCCCTTTACTACCCTCCCCACCTGCTTTTTAATTGTGGGTTGTATTTCCGAGTCATAACAGTAAAGAAACTACTATAAACCCTATACCAGTGGTTGGCAAACTCATTAGTTAACAGAGCCAAATATCAGCAGTACAACAATTGAAATTTCTTTTGAGAGCCAAATTTTTTTAAACTTAAACTTATTCGGGAGGAGGAACCAAGATGGCGGCAAAGTTAAACAACTAAACTGCCGCCTCGCACAACAATTTCAAAAATACAACTAAAAAACAAAACGTCTACCACCCAGAACCACGGGAAAGCTGGCTGAGTGGCAGATTTACAACAAGAAGAGAAGGGAGCGCAAACGCTGGAGAGCTGAGGTATGGAGGCGTGCGCGAAGTGGGCTGGCGGCAGGCGACTGAGCATGTGGCTTTTCTTCAAACCGAAGGGAGACAAACTCCCGATCACTCTGAACTCCAGTTTCTGTGGACACACGGGGGACCCAGATGCCTACGGGGAGAAGCTGGACTCTCGGCCATCGGTCGGAGAGTGAGAGTGACTTTTCTGCAGAGGTGCGCCCAGCAATCAGGGTTTGCTGCGCTGGAGCGCGGGACACAGGGACTTAGAAATGCGGAAAGGCAGAGATGGCTGAATGCAGCCATGGCCATTGGCCACACCCCAGCCTAGTGACGCCCTGAGACCCCGCCCCGCCCTGAGACCCCGCCCCGCACATTCTACAAACCCGCCCAGGCTCCACACAGCAGCCTTTTTCATATAAATGGCCTGTTCTGTGGCAGCTCAACCAAATTAACTGCAGCTCCAGTCAGACTGCTCCAAAACCGCCCAAGCAAAGAGGAGAAAACTGTAGCTCTTGCTGTAGCTCCTGCTGGGAGGCCTCAGACCTGCACCCCATTGGAGATCCAGACACTAGGGTATCTAGTGGTCGGTGTGGATGACACCAGATTTCAACCACTCTCATAAGGGACACATTCAAGAGGCAGACTCAGTGAGCGCCAAAGCCCTGCTGTGTCTCCAACACAGCAATTCTTCCGTTATAGACACAGCAGGTCCTCACAGCCAATTGGCCTAGAGGTCAATTCCTCCCAGTGTACCAACAGCAATCAAGGCTTTTAACAACACCAAGACTTTCCACTCAGCCCACAAAGGGGTGTACCAAGAGCAACCACCTAGAGTGATTGGGGAAGCTGAGCTACCGGCCCCTGTAGGTCACTGAACACACAAAGCCACTCCATCAACACAGGGAGGCAGCCAAAATGTGGAGACACCGAAGTATGTCACGAATAGGAGAGATAGAGGAAAGCAAACTAATGGACGACACAGTGTTCAGAACCACATTTATAAGGTTACTCAAGAATCTTCTAAAAACCACTGAGAAACTTGAAGAGACCTTCAAGGACCTTAATGAGAATACCAAAAAAATAGAAAAGGACCAGTCAGAAATTATGCATACACTGTCTGAAATAAAGAATATACAGACACTCAACTGTAGACCACTGTACCCAAAGAGTCAAACCAAAGATCTGGAATATGAGGAAGAAAACACCCAACCAGAGAGGTGGAAAGAAAGAAGAATCCAAAAGTGTGAGGATAGAGTAAGGAGCCTCTGGGACGGCTTTAAGCGTACCAATATCCAAATTTTTAGGGTGCCAGAAGAAGAGAGAGAGCAAGATACTAAAAGCCTATTTGAAGAAATAATGACAGAAAACTCCCCCAACCTGGTGAAAGAAATAGACTTACAAGTTCAGGAAGCACACAGAACCCCAAACAAGGGGAATCCAAAGAGGACCACACTAAGACACATCATAATTAAAATGCCAAGGGCAAAAGACAAAGAGAGAATCTTACAAGCAGCAAGAGAAAAACAGTTAGTTACCTACAAGGGAGCACCCATACGACTGTCAGCTGATTTCTCAACAGAAACTATGCAGGCCAGATGGGAGTGGCAAGAAATATTCAAAGTGATGAATAGCAAGAACCTACAACCAAGACTACTCTACCCAGCAAAGTTATCATTCAGAATTGAAGGTCAGATAAAGAGCTTCACAGACAAGAAAAAGCTAAAGGAGTTCATCACCACCAAACCAGTATTATATGAAATGCTGAAAGGTATTCTTTAAAAAGAGGAAAAAGAAGAAAAAAGTAAAGATAAAAATGATGAACAACAAATACATATCTATCAACAAGTGATCCTAAAAATCAAGTGAATTAAAAATCTGAGGAACAGAATAAACTGGTGAACATAATAGAATCAGAGGCATAGAATGGGAGTGGATTGATAATTCTCAGGGGGAAAGGGGTGTCTGTGTGGGGAGTATGGGAAGAGACTGGACAAAAATTATACACCTATGGATAAGGACAACGGGGGGGGAGGTAAGGGCAGAGGGGGGATGGGAACCAGGTGGTGGGGAGATATGGGGAGAAAAAAGGAGAAACAATTGTAATAATCTGAACAATAAAGATTTATTAAAAAAAAAAAAAACTTGGATGAGGAGGAGCCAAGATGGCGGCGGAGTTGAACGGCTGATCTGTTGCCTCGCATGGCAGTTTCGGAAATACAACTAAAAGATGGACTGGTGAGTGCGGCGACTCCTGCTTGCATCTCCCCAGGCCGGGGCGGCTGCTCCTCTCAGTCAGCACCTCAGCCGGGGCCATGAGCTCATGGGCGGCCGTGGCAGCTGCTGTGGCGGCGGCCGTGAACTCGGCGCAGTGGCTCTCGGTGAAGGAAGAGACCATCTTTCTGCAGGACGGGCCCATCCGCGTCACCGACCTGGCCGAGCTGCCCAGTGAGATCCTCGGGGCCCCGGAGGCCGCCGACACCGACTTGGAGGATTTTTAGGATTTCAAGTCCTTTAGCCATTTTGAGAGAGGAGAACCAAGAAGGCGGCAAAGTTAAACAAATGAACTGCGCCGTGCACAGCAATTTCAAAAATACAACTGGAGGACAGAGCGTCTGCCACCCAGAACCACAGGAGAGCTGGCTGAAGGGTGGATTTACAGCTAAGAGGGAAGAGGACAGAGCAAACTCGGAGGGGATAAGGTGCGGAGGCGCGTGGGTCGGAATGGTGGCGGGGGAAGGTTCATGCAGCTTTTTTTCCAACCCTAGGGGAGATTAGCTCCCCATCACCCTGAAATCCAGCTTCTGGGGACTCGCGGGAGACCCAGACGCCTGCGGGGAGAGGCTGGACTCTCGGCCTTCGTGTCGGAGAGTGGGAGTAACTTCCTTGCGGAGGTGCGCCCAGCAATCAGTGTTTGCTGCGCTGGAGTGCGGAACGAGGGGGCTTAGAAACGTGGAAAGCAGAAAAAGCAGACTTGCAGCCATTGCGGTTCGCCACGCCATGGCCTGGTGGTGCCCTGAGACCCCGCCCCGCCCTGGGACCCGCCCCGCCCTGGGGCCCCGCCCTGGGACCCGCCCCACACGTTTTGCAGGCCCACCTGGGCTCCAAGCAGCAGCTTTTGCATGTGGGTGGCCTGCCCTGTGGCAGCTTGACCAGATGAACTGCGGTTCTAGTTGGACTGCTCCAGGGCCGCTTAGACAGGAGGAGGAAACTGCAGTTTTTGCTATAATTCCTGCTGAGTGGCCTCAGGCAGTAGCTGACCTACACTCCATTGGAGACCCAGAAACGAGGGCATCTAGTGGTCGGTGTGAGATGACACCAGATTTGAACCACTCGCATAAGGGACACATTCAAGAGGCAGACTCCGTGAGAGCCAAAGCCTTGCTGCAACAAGATCCGGCCCATAAACGTGTCTCCTGCACAGCAACTCTTCCTTTATAGACACAGAGGGTCCTCACGGACAATTGGCCAGGAGGACAATTCCTCCCAGTGACACCAACAACAATCAAGACTTAACTATACAAAGAAGGACCAAGATGGAGGCATAGGGCAGACGCCTGATTGTTGCCTACCACAACAATTTTGAGACTACGACGGGAGAGCAGAGCAGACACCATCCAGAACTACCGGAGGGCTGGCTGAGCAGATGCTCTACAACTAGAATAAAAGAGAGGGGTACGCGGGATGATGCTGATGCCGGTGACCCAAAGATCACACTTTAAGAACTACGGCTCAGGCGACACAATGGCAGCCTGGAATGTGCTCGGCGCAGTTCCCCCGGCGGTCTCCGGCTGAGGGGATGGCTCCACTCGTTGCCAAGCATGGACAAACGAGCCCCTGAGAGACATGGGGTGGGAGACTCCGCGCTTGCTGACCTCCGAGTCCTTCAAGAATCTCAACGCCCCGGAAGCGGCCAGGTGCGCACGCTCGGCGACTGGCCACCGCTGCAGACCCAAGGGCCGACGCAGCGACCCCGGACCAGCCCGCCACCGCGCACCGGGCGCACCGGAGCTTCGCCGAGCCCGCAGCCCAATGAGTTCTGCGGCAGCCGCCCTGGAGCTCTGAGAAAATGGCCGAAGGAATTGCTGAGAGGGAATTGACCAACAGGATTTGGGATCAAGAAGACGAAACCCCGCTGGGTCCCGGGTCCGGGTGAGGCCGCGCGCCCCTGGGTCCAGGTGAGGCTGGGAACTGGGTTGGGTTGGGGCTGGGTCCTGGGTCCGGGCGAGGCCACATGCCCCTGGATCCGGGTAATGCCGCACCCCCCTGGGTCCGGGTGAGGCTGGGTCCCGGGTCCGGGTGGGGCCGCCGCCCTGGGTCCAGGTGAGGCTATGCGCTCCTAGGTCCGGGTGAGGCTGGATCCTGGATCCGGGTGGGGCCGTGTGCCCCTGGACCCGGGTGAGGCCACGCGACCCTGGGTCTGGGAGAGGCCATGCGCTCCTGGGTCCGGGTGAGGCCACGTGCCCCTGGGTCCGGGTGAAGCTGTATCCCAGGCCCGGGTGAGGCAGTGTGCCCCTGGATCCGGGAGAGGCTGGGTCCCGGGTCCGGGTGAGGCCTCCCGCACCTGGGTCTGGGTGAGGCCACGTGCCCCTGGGTCCGGGTGAGGCCACACGCCCCTGGGTCCGGGTGAAGCTGTATCCTGGGCCCGGGTGAGGCAGTGTGCCCCTGGATCCAGGAAAGGCTGGGTCCCGGGTCCGGGTGAGGCCTCCCGCACCTGGGTCCGGGTGAGGCCACGCGCCCCTGGGTCCGGGTGAGGCCACGCGCCCCTAGGTCCGGGTGAGGCCACACGCCCCTGGGTCCAGGTGAGGCCACGTGCCCCTGGGTCCGGGTGAAGCTGGATCCCAAGTCCGGGTGAGGCCATACGCCCCTGGGTCCGGGAGAGGCTGGGTCCCGGGTCCGGGCGAGGCTGCGTGCCCCTGGGCTCGGGTGAGGCTGGGAACTGGGTCGGGGTGGGGCTGGGTCCCAGGTCCGGGCGAGGCCACATGCCCCTGGATCCGGGTAAGGCCGCACCCCCCTGGGTCCGGGTGAGGCTGGGTCCCGGATCCGGGTGAAGTCGCGCGCACCTGGGTCCGGGTGAGGCCACGTGCCCCTGGGTCCGGGAGAGGCCACGTGCCCCTGGGTCCAGGTGAGGCCATGCGCCCCTGGGTCCGGGTGAAACTGGATCCCGGGTCCGGGTGAGGTCGTGTGCCTCTGGATCCGGGTGAGGCTGGGTCCCAGGCCCGGGTGAGGCCACGCACCCCTGGGTCTGGGGGAGGCCACGCGCCCCTGGGTCCAGGTGAGGCCTCGCGCCCCTGGGTCCGGGTGAAGCTGGATCATCCCAGGTCCGGGTGAGGCCTCGCGCCCCTGGATCCGGGTGAGGCTGGGTCCCAGGTCCGGGTGAGGCCACGCGCCCCTGGGTCCAGGTGAGGCCACGCGCCCCCTGGGTCCGGGTGAGGCCACGTGCCCCTGAGTCCGGGTGAAGCCGTGCCCCTGGGTCCAGCCGAGACCAAACCAGAGGGTGTCGGACCTGCATTACCACCATTTGTCCACCATCCAGAGCTGAGGGGTCAGTGCCGACATGTACACATAAGGAACTGGTGGACATTGATATTGGGTCTCAAAAGAACTGTTGGTCCAGAAAGAAACTCACTACAGACTGATTCATTTGCCTGTCAGCATAACTATTATTGCTCGTCTCACATTCAGTTCTTATAAGTATATCTCTAGTGACACATGATCTCGCTCATCTAGGGGAAATGATGAACAACATAGACTGATGAACAAGAACAGAACCAGAAACAAGGAGGCATCAATAGGACTATCGGGCCTCAGAGGGAGGATAGGGGAGGGTGGGGGAAGGGGGAGAGATCAACCAAAGGACTTGTGTGCATGCATATGAGCCTAACCAATGGTTAAGTTCAACAGGGGGTTGGGGCATCCGTGGGGAGGGGTGTGGGATGGGAATGGGGAGATGAGGACAAATATGTGACACCTTAATCAATAAAGAAATTTTAAAAAAATAAAATAAAATAAATAAATATAAAAAAAAAATAAAACTTCTTCTAACACCACTTCTTCAAAATAGACTCTCCCAAGCCGTGGTATTTTGTGGAAGAGCCACACTCAAGGGGCCAAAGAGCCGTATGTGGCTTGTGAGCCGCAGTTTGCCGACCACTGCCCTATATTAATAGAGACATAGAGAAATTATGCCTCAAGTACAGTACAACAGGCAGTGTTATACTGGAAACACTGATGGTTCAAAGTATAAATGCTGTCAAGAACTGAGCTATATACTACCATAAATTTCATGTATCAAAATCTAGTGTGCTAACTATAATAAGCATTACACGATTACTAACTTTACTTGATTACATGATTACTAAATTTGCTTATTTTCAAATCCTTGAAGGCAGAAGTTTGTGCCCAGCAGACACTAAATAAATGTTCTTTGACTAAACTGTTAATGAATTATTCAGTTCATGAAGAAGAACATGAGGCAGTTGGCCTAGGACCTGGATTTTTCAATAATGCACCACATAACCAGAAATCCATATATGTTTTTACTGATAACAATGGTGAAGTATAGCCTATTTCTATTAATACAAAGACAGTCTAAAACAATGTAATCAACTTAAAAGTGGAGTTACAGGTCTGGTACTAGTAATTGATCAATTTTTATCAGGTCAATGAGAAAACTGATATTTAACAGACAGAATCTTCTAGAGCAGTGGTCGGCAAACTCATTAGTCAACAGAGCCAAATATCAGCAGTACAACATTTGAAATTTCTTTTGAGAGCCAAATTTTTTAAACAAACTTCTTCTAACGCCACTTCTTCAAAATAGACTCGCCCAGGCCATGGTATTTTGTGGAAGAGCCACACTTAAGGGGCCAAAGAGCCGCATGTGGCTCGCAAGCCGTAGTTTGCCGACCACGGCCATAGGCTTAATACAGGTTTTCACAGACTCTGACATCTTAAGGTTGTAATAATAAATGAGTCGAGTCCGATTATGTCCATTTTGGGTCAAGCAGTATGGCACAGTGAAAAGAACTTTAAAGGCAGACAGACCTGTATTCAAAACTCAGTGCTTCCACTCACCAGCTTAGTGACCTTGGACAAGTTACTTAACCATTCTGAGCCTTAATTTGCTCATCTGTAAAACAGGGTTAATGGTGCCTCTTTCTCAGCACTATCATCGTAATTAAGTAAGCTAATATATGTAAGCGCCTACCTCCGTACTTGGCACATAGTAGATGGTGGTGTGATCACCATTCAGGCATTTACAATAGTGGTTGGGTGGCAGCACCACGCTAGGCCTGAAGCTACAACCAGAACAAGGCAGAGTCGGTCGCCCTAGCTGGTTTGGCTCAGTGGATAGAGCGTCAGCCTGCGGACTAAAGGGTCCCAGGTTTGATTCTGGCCAAGGGCACATGCCTGGGTTGCGGGCTTGATCCCCAGTAAGGGGCGTGCAGGAGGCAGCCAATCAATAATTCTCATCATTGATGTTTCTCTCTCCCTCTCCCTTCCTCTCTGAAATCAATAAAAAATAAATAAAAAATAAAAAGAGTCTGTCTTCAGGGCGTTTCAGTCTAATGAGATTATCCAAGGAGTTGTTCCAGGTAAAATAGGTGATGGGAAACCGACCAACTCGTATCCGTCATGTGCAGACACCAGTGGCATCCTTGACAGTCCTGGTCTTGTCCCAGAATTACCCTTCCAGGAAGGGAGCCTACTGTGTGTTGATTGCTGACTGTGTGACAAGTACTGGGATAGGTATTTTACAGACTCATTTCCCCCTGTAACATTGGTGTTCTTACATTTACAAATGGCAAGATCACTTAGCTAAATGACTGACCCAGATTCAAACCCACGTTGGTCAGCCTGCAAATTGTCTGTCACCTACTCTGTCACACACCCAGGTTGTGGCAGCCAGACAATCTGTGACTGTAACATGAAAAGCACCCTTGAATGAAGCCTTTGTCCCACAGTGCCCAGGAGGCGATTTTTCAAAGGTGTGTTCTGAGTTGGGGGTGAGGAGGAGAGGTCAGCCAAAGTTTAGCTTGTGGCAGGAACAACTGGTCAAAAGCCAAATTATTCTTGTGGGTTAGCAACCATGTTCAGGCAGTCTGGATTTGTCAAGATGCATGGGGAGGAAATTAGGGGCCAAGGTCATGAGTAAGGAGAGGTGGGGAGGGACAAGGACAGGCAAAACTCTAAGGCAGGGGTGAGGAACGACCAGCTCGTGGGCCGTATAAGGCCCACGACTTCATTTGGTCTGGCCCTGCCAATGCAACCATAGGTGGGACTCGAAATTCAATAAATCTAGGAGCTTTTTTCATAGCAACATAAATTTATATTAAGTGGAGAACGAGGAAGGGAAAGGAAGAGAGAGCAAGAGAGAGAAAAACATTGATTGGTTGCCTGCCGTATGTGTCCCAACTGGGGATCAAATCTGAAACCTGGGTATGTGCCCTAACCGGGAATTGAACCCACAATCCCTTGGTGCACAGGACAATGCTCCAACCAACTGAGCCACACCAACCAGGACTCATTATTTTTTTTTAATCTTTTAAATAGATTTATTTGAAGTCTACTGTACTATTGTTTAGTTCCCAAATAATATTTTTATTTTTCACATTGAAGAGTTAACTGTATAATAACTAGACAAACTTAGTTTGATTTTTTTCCAAATCCATTCTTTATAAAAGTTTGGGTTTTGTACAGCTGAAAATATGGTTAGTTATTTGCTAAACAAATGTAAATTATCCACTCAGTGTATTTTCTTCAAAAGGATTCTGATCCCTGATGATTTTCTTATGCAAATCAGCAGGTTTTTTTGAATTGCTTCATCTGTCATCATGTAGAATACAATCAGGGAAATGATGTTCCTGTTATAGTAGTCTAAGTAAAACATAAAAAGGAGTGCAAATTTCCTGAGTTAAAATATAAAAAACCTTACTATTATGAATCAAGTAGATTAATTCTGATCTGTATCTTTAATCTCAAAAGTATGTGATTCATCATTAGTAAAGAGAAGTGTATACATCTGGACAAATATGTCTGGTTTCGTAAGCGTTACATTTCATATGAGCCTTCCAGACCGAGCAATGTGGTCACTTTCTTCAGTTCTGAGCAAGGCAAAAAAAAAAAAAAAAAAAAATCCCAACAAGCAGTCAGGCTTCGAGAACAAGAGTACATTTCACTAATTGGTAAATTGTTGTCATTGCTTCTATCTGGTAGGAACTTTATCTTATATTACCTGTGAATATAATTTCACCATAGTCTGGTCTCAGGGTTCTTATAGTTTATGTAGAAAACTATAAAAACCAAACTGAAATGGTTCCAGAAAATACTTCAGAATTCTTACTTATCCATGACTAGAGGCCCGGTGCATGAATTTGTGCATGGGTGGGGTCCGGCTAGCCCACCCCGATGGGGGCCCATCAGGCTGGGCTGGCAGGGGGAAGGGGCCATGGGTGGTTGGCAGCCAGCGCCGCCCCCGATTGAGGTGTTGGGGGCCGATTGGGGCCTGGATCAGGCTGGTTGGCTACTGCAGTGTGCATCATAGCCACCAGTCATTCTGGTCGTTCTGCCATTCCGGTTGCTAGGCTTTTATATAGAGAGGTAGTTCAATGTAATAATGCAAAGGTCCATTTTAATGTCAATGGCTATGGATCTAAAAGCTGCTTTCTTCCATCAGGTGTGCTATGTCTTTGGCTGGTGCAGCAGGCACCCATGGCGATGAGCACTTCCCCGCCGTGGCCCTGGGAAGCAGCCTGCTGCCCGAGGAGCCCAGGGGCAGCCCCAGCCTGGCCGACCTTCCCAGGGATGGCAACGCCTCCGATAAGAGCGTCGACTACAGCAGATCTCAGTGCTCCTGCAGCTTAATTTCTTACTATGATTACTCAGAAGACTTTCTCTCTGAATGTTCAGAAACAGCCACTAATGAAAACTATTTAGAGAAGCCTGTGATAAAGGAAAAAAAGGAGAAGAAAAACTACGTTTCTGAACTCTTCCAACCTAAAGGTAAGCAAAATGTCCCAACCGAGACCCAATGTCTGCTTACAATGACATCATTATTTAATGCACTAATATTTGAAATGGCCACATTCAGTTTTATTACCTTTCCATATTGTCAACGTGTATTTTAAGTGAAGTTTTACGGAAGGAGTTTGGAAGTAGAGAAATTAAGAATAATTACGAAGGGCTGTGCTTTGCTGGTTACCTTTCCCACAATCAGGATGGGCTGTGCTTGGTGCAGAACTTGAAGACTTGGAATTTAGTCTACTTTCACAGATGACTTATTTTTAAATTCACTTTTTGTATTCAGAAAAAGAAACTAGCCAAAAATGGCCATACCTCAATAGATGTTTGATGACAAAAAAGAATACAGAATAACCGAGAGCTGGTTGGAAATGTCGCACCAGCCCTCTGCACCTGCTGGCGCCCACAGTGAGGCTGGTTCCCTTTCTAGTCAACAGGTGTCCTTGTTACAGAACACCACAGTGCTTGGATTTCAGTGGCTTCTTGCCTTACATCTCAGCTGGAGAGTTATGGTTTGAATCACCAATGAAATACCAATTCCTGTCTCAACAGCCCGAGAAGATGTTCTCCAACTCTGGTGAGGCATATTGGCAAAGATAACCTTTTGAAACAGAGATGGCAAAAGGCTGTTGATTATGTCATTTCCTTGTGGATTTTAGAAGTGCCAACACCTTCAACTCCTACCTGTCCAAACTGGAATTAGTCTGGTGATGGCCTGACCTCCTCACTCCCTGCCTCCCTGCCCAGACTGCAATCACTCCCTCCCCTTTCAGGCAATCCTGGGCTTATAAATATTGTTTATGTGAGAAATAGCCGGGACTTTTCCACTGTGACCATGAGAACTGCCATGAGTCAGCAGGTGGAAAGTAACTAACAATCTATAAGTGTGGGGCACATCTGTCACATTTACCTGATAGCTGTCACCCCAGCCTGACTAGGACACTGTGCCATGTCTGCGTCATCTAGAATCTCCAGCTCCCCCTCTTCCTAGCTAGAGAGCAGCGGCTCCTAACCTAAGACCCTTGCCTGGGAACCCCATGAACCTCTATGCAGAGTTCCGTTTGTGACCTCTTCTAGGGAGAAGGGACCACAGCTTGCAGCAGATTCGCAGGAGGTTAGAAGCCCCTTTTCTAGAAGGTGGGAGTCCCAGACCCCCTGGGAAGGCCTGGGGCAGAAGACGGAAAGCCCAGCACCTCTCTCCCAGTGGGACTCTGGCATTTGGAAGCGGTTATCACACCAGAACATGCATCGCAGTCAGCTTCCACGGTTACACGATCCCTTAACTGCATTGGAAACTTAGGAAGCTCTGATAACCAAACATTTTTCCTATGTTTGGCACCAAAACTACTTTAGCAACAAAAACCTGACTTGGGCCGTGGCCAGGTAGCTCAGTTGGTTAGAGCATCATCCTGATACGACAAAGTTGCAGGTTTGGTCCTCGGTCATGACACATACAAGAATCAAACAATGAATATATAAATAGTGGAAAAACAAAATCAGTGTTTCTCTCTCTCTCTCTCTCTCTCTCTCTCTCTCTCTCTCTCTCTCTCCCCTCTCTCTCTCTCTCAAAATCAATTAATAAAATTTTTTTAAGTTTGTAGTGGATTTTCACATATATTCTACACATGAAGTATATGTGAAATTTACATGGTTTTTTAATATATTTTTAATTGATTTCAAAGAGGAAGGGAGGGAGAGGGAAAGAGAGATAGAAACATCAATGATGAGGGAGAACCATTGATCAGCTGCCTCCTGCACACCCCACACTAGGGATCAAGCCCACAACCCAGGCATGTGCCCTGACCAGGAATCAAACCATGACCTCCTGGTTCATGGGTAGACATTCAACCACTGAGCCACACTGGCTGGGCATGAAATTTACATTAAAAAAACAAACCTGATTTGAACTGACATGAGACTGATCTTTATTTCATTTAGTGTGAATAGTTAAATCTATTTCACCTAAAAATATTATTTGATTAAAGTCTACTGAACCCAACCCTACTAGGATGGAAGCACTGTGGAAAATACCATACATGCACCTTAAAAAAACAAAACCCCCAAATTCAGAAACAACATAGCCCCAAGGTTATGACAAGGGTCCATGGATCTATGTACAGTACTGCACTGTATTCTGAGTCTACGCTTTTGTGGGACTGTGAGAAGGCTGTTAGCATTTGTAAAACTTTCTACGTGAAATGAACTGCATTTTGAGTTCTAAGAACCTTATGATTTAATTTTTTAAAACTGATTCTTCATTTATTTGTTCCACAGATATTTATTATGTGTTTTATGCAAGATACCTGTCCATAAACTGGGAGTAAGCTAAATTAATTCAGTCACCTGACAGTGCACTCAAATTCTGAAGGGCACTCTTTTGTGTATGAATACTCTGAAATTGTTTTAAATATTGGGTGCATCCTTTAACTCAAATTACATGCCCCCGAGGACCCTGGTACCAGTGCATCAGGAACTTAAAACACTTGTTGTCACATCAAGCTTTGTCACAGAATGAGAAAGTGTTTCTAGGTTTATCCTTGTATTCTTTTGTTCCCTTACAGCTCATGTTTTGCAAGTATTTGCCAAAGAAATTTCAGCAGCAAGTAATTGATAAAATTCTAACCCAAAGCTAAGAGGCTTAATGTTTTCGCCAGTGCAGCCCCTTCTCCGGGGATGGGCAGCATCTGCTCATCATTCTCTTATGTTGAAAATCGATGGCTGACCTTCAGGGGCTGGGAACACTGGATTAGGAACCACCAATGGAGACCCGGCATTCACTAAAGAATAATAACATCAGAGATCATGTTCAAGTCCCAGCTTAGAAAAGCAAAGCTTATGGCAGAAAGATATTTCATAGAGAAAAATTATAAGGATGAAATAAGGACTTCAATTTGATAGGATTTTTGCTTTGGTCAAGTATTAAGAGATTTACCTAAACCAATGTAAATAATAGCAAGCAATATATATCTACAATTTAATTTTTTTTTAATTGTACCTTCAGTGGTAGAAAATGTTCGACTTTCAAGCACTGGTTTCAAATTAGTAGGGGGGGTAGGAGGGGCCATGTTTCTCTCTCAAGTAACTCTTTATCCTTCCCCTTCCTCTATGGAAAAAAATACAATATATTTTAAAAAAAAAATATTGTACCTTTTGTACAAGAATAAACTGTGTTTCACGCAGGTTTATCATTGTTCATATGGAAAAACGACTATAAATAAATACAAGAATAAACTGTTTTGCACTCCCACCCTTTTGTATATTCTCCTTTGATGTGTTTTGCTAATACAGTGCCAAAATATGTGGTAGTCATTCAAAAAATGGGTCTACCGAAAAGGAAGTTATTTCACTGCATGCGATCGCCAGCACACCTTTGGCCTGTTGTCTGTAGTCAGGTGCAGGTGGAAGATGGAGGTAGTGTTGGAGACCATCACCAGCAGACTAACAGCGGGAACTGTGGAGAACAGAAGGGGAAAGGGCCCTTCCTTTGACCCTCTTCTTACCCTGGTCCTTGGCGGAAGTGGGCATCTCTATCAAGGTGAAATACAGTGTTACCTGGAAGAGAGAGAACCTGGTGGAGGGCAGCCCCACAGGAGTGATGGGAACATGGCTCAGGATAAGGAGCAGAACCAGACTGAGGGCATGGAAGGCCTTGACGATAGAATAAGACACTGAAACAAAGAGGAAGAGACCAGAAGAGGCCGGGGGGACGGGGGTGGGGGGTGGAGGACAATAGCTCCTAGACACGAGGGTAGGGTGACCCGGGAAGGAAGAGGCTGGCACGGGGAAGCGTGAGTGCGGGCACATTCTTGGAATGTTCAGAAGAGCACGTTGCCTTATGTGATGAGCGCCTTTTTGGTTAACTATGGACTTAAATGTGCATGTTTTTTTTTGATGAATTAACTTAATTTGAGTGTTTTAGCTCAGTGGTTTAAAAATTAAGTATCCCAAGAGTAGTTTAATCATTGAGCTAAATCTGCCTTAATTGTGTGAAGTGGGATAGAAATTGTAAGTTTTACCCTTATTATGTGTAGGTTAGGGTAATGAGGTACAAAAGCATTAAGGATTAAACCCTATTTTCATTTTCTACAGGCTTTATAGTTATATAAGTATGCATGATGTGTAGAATATGAATTTGTTTTCTACCACTCAAATGGCAAGTGATGTATTTACCTTTCTGAAGCAAACTGGCTTATTCTCTCAGACCTGCCCAGTAGGGTAGGCGAGAAACGTAATCTCAGGTGTGTTTGGGGAGTGGAGGGCATATGGAAGATCTTTCACAGACAAGAAGATTTTCAAAAGAGCCTCTGGTCCTTTATTTTTATCACTTACGTGTTCTTGTCTAAGCCCATGTGATTTTTTTTCTTGATTTCAGAGAGGAAGGGAGAGAAAGAGATAGAAACATCAATGATGAGAGAGAATCATTGATTGGCTGCCTCCTGCACACACCCTTCTGGGAATCAAGCCCGCAATCCCAGGAATGTGCCCTGACCAGGAACCAAACCAAGACCTCCTGGTTCATAGGTCGACACTCAAACACTGAGTCACACCAGTCGGGCCCATGTGATCTTGAAAAGGCTGACACCTCCTCTTTTCAAAGCACCCATGCCCTCTGTATACATCCCCACCTATGGCCTTGGCCAGGGCTGTGGGGTTAGTCCCCAGGCACCCACTCATTCTGACTGCCCACCCTCCAGGTGAATACATGTGAGACAGGGACACAAGCCTCACTGCCCACGTGACCCACCACCCTTCACCCTTCTAGTATCGGGGAACTCCCTCTCCTGTTCAGGGTCATGTCACCCAAGAGCTGGAAGACAATACAAGTTGGAGGTCAAGTTCAGTCATGGTGGGCATGGCCACTGCCACCTCCCCCCCTGTTTTAGTCCAGCCTGATTCACATGGCCTGGGTTTAGGGTTCCCCTAGCCAGTGCCCAGGCTATTCAAGTGGCCTCAACACAACCACAAGCACCTGCTCACTGCCCTTCCCGTAGGTGTTACAGAGTCTGGTCTGCTGTGCTTTCCAATTTTCAATGTACTCAAAAGCTGATTCCAAAATACTCAATATTCAGCCACAGCCCTACTCAACTGTCGCCAGTGGGAAAATAAATGCCATTGGAGGCACAGTTGTAAAGACAATTCATCAATTATTGATGTGTACAGGCACTAATGGTGGTCAAATCCATGTGGTCTTTCACAGCCAACATTCAAATGTTGTGTCCCCAGAAAGCACCAGCTGTTTCTTGTGGCTCATTGTTTCTATCGCAGGCAGAATCGCCTTTCCCATATCAAACATACTAAGCCATGTCTCAGAGGATGTGTCCACACTTGGGCAGGAGCCTAAGGTTAGGACACCAATGACCTTGGCCATGACATTCCCTCTCTCTCCAGGATGAGGACCAGATATTTTACATTCTAGAATCCAGACTCAGTCTCTCTCAATATAGATATACTAATATGTACACATGCACACACATTTGTTTACATACACAGATGCACACAT